>JARHVA010001150.1:2085000-2685000 GCA_037957365.1 Torreya grandis | reverse complement strand
TGAATGCCCACCCTCTCACACTTAGGCAAAATTTTGGTATGCAGGCCAAAAATGGCCAACATTTCTGGCGACTCACAGGGAAGCATCCCTGTTATGCTTGAGAACTCAAACCATATAGATGTTATTTGAACTCCCAAAACGATGATAAACTTGGTTTTTAACTGAAAATCTCTTTGGATCATGGCTGAAGTAACCTTTTTCCGTCAAAATAAGGGAAACACATGAAAGCAAGAAAACTAACTAAGAAACAAATGTACAAACAAGAACTTATTGGAACAAAACTGAAAGAAACTACTATGCTTGAACATCACTTGGAGGAAAGCAAAACAAAAAAAAACTATGTACATGGAGCTTTGCTCTTCAATAGCAATGTTTCAAATATATCCCATTGACTGGGATTGGAAGGTCTTGGCCATCCATCTTTGCAAGTTGGAAGGCATTGTGGGATTTGCAGCGGGAGATGATGTATGGGCCACTCCAAAGGGAATCAATCTTCGTGTGCCTTCTTAGTTTGGCTCGATCCTCATCCCACTTGAGGACCAAACTCTTTCATTGAAGCTTCGTGAGGAAGCTCCTTTGTCAAACGTTCTTTTCACCTGTGCTTGATGACTTTCCATGGCTAGCATGGATTGATTTTTTCTCTTTCAACTCCATAAGCTCTGCATAGCTGATTTCCATAGGCTCATTTTCCAACAATTCAAGCTGATGCATTAGTTCTAAAGCTGAAAATTCAAGAGAAATAGGTAACCTTGCTTCCTTACCATATACCAGCTTGTATGGAGAGTTGGCTATTGAGCTCTTGTAAGTGATCCGATCAGCCCATAGAGTTGACTTCAGCTTGAGATGCCATGACCTCTGATTGTCTTCAATAGTCCTTTGTATGATCCTTAAGAGGTTTTTATTTGAAGATTTAGCAGGGCCATTGCCTTGTGGATAGTAGTTTGATGAAGTGCTGAGGTAAACTCCATGCTGGACAGCCCATTGACTGATTTTGGATCCCACAAAAGCCATTGCATTATCAGAAATAATTGTTGAAGGAACTCCAAATCTAGTAAGCAAACCTTCGTAGAAATCAAGAACATTGGTTTCGTTTGCTTCTTTCAATGCTATTGCCTCTGTCCAACGTGTGAAGTAATCTGTAGTTGTTAGAATCCATTTGTGCCTTAAACTTGAAGGAGGATTTATGAGACCAATAAAATACAATCTCCATTGGACAAAACGCTGATCCACCGTAATTGGCTGAAGGGGCAAAGGCTGCAAGCTTGACTTTTCCTATAAACATAACACACTGTTTGCACTTTCTAACCCATGCATGACAATCACCAAATATAGTAGGCCAATAGTACCCACCTCTCATGATTGTAAGTGCTGTAGTTCTTGCGAAAAAGTGTCCACCATGTCCATCATGGAATTCTTCAAGTAATCTTTGAGTTTGGCTTGGTTCCACACACCTCAGTAACATTCCATTAATATCCTTTTTGAACAAAACATCATCAACGAGCAAGAATAAAATTGATTGCAATCTGAAATGCCTTATTTTTGAAGCACTTAGGTGAAAAGGGTAAATACCATCTTGCAGATAGCTTACCAAATCACGAAATCAGATGGAAAGTGAGGTGTGAACAACAATCTCTTCATCATTTGACACTCAAACAACTTCATTAGTTTCTTGCAAACCCTGAGCTAGATGCTCACAAAGTCCTTTGCCTCTAACCAACTTTGTAACCTTAATTATCACGTCATATTCCATTACCTTGGTTATCCAACCAGCTCTCTTCTCGTGAATATTCTTGTTCAAAATAAATTCTTTGATGCTTGGATGGGGAACCATCAGATGTATCTTGTTATTAGACAACAAGTGTCTAAACTTCTTAAGAGATCTTATAACTGAAAGGACATGCTTTTCAAAAAAAAAATACCTTGTTTCGTACTCTTCCAAGCCTTGACTGTAGAAAGCTATTGGCTGCTCTAAATCTTCATGATTTTGTTGCATAAGAATCCCTGAAATGGTGTCCACGTTAGCATATGTATACAGAATGAAATCTTTCGTAAAATCTGGATTTAAAAGCATAGGAGCACTTGCTATCTTTCTTAACGTTTTCAAACCCTTTTACTCCCTCCTCGGACCAGCGGAAGTTCTAATTTTTTTTTAGCATCGCTGTTAGTGGTTAAGCTACAGTAGCAAAATCTGAAATGTATCTCCTTATGAAATTGATTTTCTCAAAGAAACTTTGCAAAGCCTTTTTGTGCTTTAGCAAGGAGAGTGCAAGAATGGATTGAATCCTTTCAGAATCTATGTTTAAACCATGCTTTGAAACAACATTTCCAAGAAGCTTACCTTCATGAACTAAAAATACACACTTTTTGAGATTTAGAGATATCCCAAATTGCCTACACCTTTCGAAAACTTGCTTGAAATGAACCATGTGATCTTCTATATTCTTTGAAAACACTTTTATATCATCCAAATAAACAAGTCCAATCCTATTAAGAAGGCCTTGGAAGGCCATATCCATGGTTCTCTAAAAGGTTGCTCCAGCATTAGACAAACTGAATGGCATCTTTCTGTATGCAAATGTCCCCCACTTAGTTGTGAAGGTTGTTTTGAATTGGTCTTCTTCCTTGACCAAAATTTGATTATAGCCACTATATGCATCCAACAAAGAAAACCTCTCTGAACTTGCAATTATGTGTAAAATTTGTTCCATTGATAGCAATGGATAGTGATCCTTAAGTGAAGCCCTGTTTAAATCACGAAAATTGACACATAAATGAATCTCACCATTCTTATTTCGTATCGAAATTGGGTTCACCACCCAAGTTGAGTGCTTGATTGAAAATATAATAGCTGATTCTATGAGCTTGTGAAGCTCAGCTCTCATCAAAGGCTCAAGCTTTGGATTGATTGGCTTTTGTCTCATTGGTTTAGTTTCCTCTTCTAACTCAATGGTGTGTTGAGCCAAACTTGGATCAAAACCGTTGAGATCACTATATTGCCATGCAAATATATCCGCAAAACTTATGCATAAATCCATGAAAGCTTTCTTTTGTGGAGTGCATACCTTACCCAATTTCAAAATTTTACCAGTTGCAACCTCTACATTGACATAGTGCTCTTCCTTTGTTGACAAGGATGATTTCTATTTCCTTAGCTCATCATCTCCACTGAAAATATTCTCAAGAGTGACCAATCTCTTGGGCAACTTATTTGTTTTCAGTTATACAATCTGATCACCATACTGCTGTAAGTGTTTTCACTGATTTTTTGAAGAAAACTCAGCGTCTTCCTGCAAAAATTTCACAATTTGATTGTCATCTTCAAACCCCTGCCAATTCTCATGGTTATCCGGAACAGAAGGCCTTACAACCACCTTTATGTGTGACTGAATTTTTTCATTTTTTACACCAGCTGGGATACTAAATTGTGCTCCAACAGCAGCCAACCTATCAACATGTTTATTCTTATCCCTTGGTATTGCCTGAATGTTAAAACCCTGAAAATCTTCAAGTAAATCCCAAATCCTATGCTTGTAAGATTTAAGCAACAAATTTTTAAATACATTCAAACCTCTTACTTGGTGGACTACAAGCTCACTATTTAAACAATTGACTCTCATCTTCCTAGCTCAGTGCAAACCATGAACTAGTGCTTCATATTCAACAACATTGTTTGAACAACCAAACTGAAATTTAATGGAAGAGAAATACCTTTGCCTTGTTGGAGAAACCAACATCATTCCATCTCTGGTTCTATGCTTATTTCTTGATCCATCAAAGTACAATTGCCACAAACCTTCATTAGATTTGTCTTTTTTGACCATGGCTGGAATTGGTGCATCATTCTCATGAAGACAATACACACCAAGACCCTCCTCTTCAATCAATTTGTAGGGATCATGTTCATGCAAGGTAGAAGCCCACTCATCAAAAAACAAATCTGGTACTCCATCCAAAGGTGAGTCTTTTTCTACATTATTAGTTTGTAATATTTTATTTGAGATGATACAATTAACATTGACAACACTTGGTGTATATGGCTCCATATGAAAACATGCAATAGGTTTTGAATGAATTGTTATCTTTGTATCATACCTGGTTTTGAATAACAAATAGGTCCAATCAGCTGATAAATATCCCCCAATCTTTGAGGTGAAGTCCCTTGAAAGACACAGCGAAATGAGGCAAGTCCACCAGTACAACATTCTGTTGAATAATAACGTTATGACAAGTATGTAATGCCAATTTTAAATTTTTGATAATGCCTACCGTCTTTGCTGGTGAATCATCCAAGTGCAATACCCCTTTAGTATTTGGTTCATAAACAAGGTCAAGCTGGTTTGCAATCTGTTTGGGCATTACTGTATTGCTAGCTCCACTATCCACCATACAATTATGAACCAAAGTATCACCCACTATCAAAAAAAGATAGAAGGGAGGAGTTTTCTTTGATTTTATCTCAGTTTTGTCCCCCTTTGACATCTTATCTTTTTGCTGTACCTGTTGCTTAGTTGGCTGATCCGAATTTGTCAAGACAACACCTTCTTTCTCAATCGATTTTGGAGACAATTCAAGCGCTGAACATTCTTGAATGAGTTTATCCTTTTGCCCTTGAATTGAAAGAGAATCCCACATGCTAATGCTGATGTTAGACTTCTTCATTTGATCTACAATACTGAACTGAGATGCACTAACCTTTGATTGCACTTTTTGAGGCACTTGTTGCTCACGAATTAGAGGTATTCATTGCACTTTACTAACCTTTATATTCTGATTTTTCTACGCTGTGGGAGCAACAAACTGCTCTTTTGTACTTTTAGCAACAATACTAGGAGTACTTGAAGTATTTGCTACCGTTTGGGATTCATCAACAACTCGTTTTTTAGTTTTTTGATAGGTTATAGCTGCAACTTGACCACTTGAATCGTTAGTTTTAACATCCTGAATAAAAGCAACATGATCATCTAATTACCAATTTACATTAATAGCATCAGACTGCCTTTGAACTTGATGAGTCTCTCCTTGTGATGTCAAACCTGTATCTTGATATTGACCTCCTTGAAAAGAGAACTCTTCTTGTGTCATTTGTGGCATGGTGATGCTCTATGATACTAAGGCTTGGTTTTGAGCATCATTGAGATTTGAGGGCTGCCACCTTGAATCTTGCACCAAATTATTTTGAGGTGGGGTTGGAACAATGGCTTTTGAAGTGGAAGGAACATTCGGATCAAGAGCAATATATGGCTTAGCTGGAGTTATGGCTCTTTGTGCTTGATAAAGTGGTCTATTTTCTCTGAAACCCTAATAATGAAGCCTTTGATCTTTGAAGGACTGATAGTTGTTCTGATTTTGCTGTTGATAGGGTCTATTTGACTGAAATTGTTACCTTTTGAGTTGTACTATTTTATTTCCAAAAGACTGTAGCAAACTTTTCAACTCTCCTATCTCACTAGCTTGACTAGTAGGGGCTGCATTAGGAAATTGAGGTGCTGAAATTGGAGTCAAAGATGGAATTTGAAGAACTTGAGGGGCTGATACAGAACTTATTTTTGAAAATATGGGCATTGAAGGTTTTGGAGAAAGCTTACCAGCTTGTATCAAACTATTTTCAGCCTTAATTGCAACCTCATAAGCATCCAACAAAGTAGTACCACCCATTGACTGTATCATCATGCTGAGGTCAGAATTGAGAGCTTTCAAAAAGTACAGAAATGCATAGTGAGGGTATGGCCTAATCAATGCAGGTATCCTAGTCAATGTTTTTTAGAATCTGAGGTTAAAATCAGACATGACCTCATGAGGAGCCCTTGTGATGGTGGTCAATTGCTCAACCAAATAGAGATGATTGGATTTGTCCTCAAATTGCTTGACCAATGCTGCGCCCAATTCATCCCAGGTGGCAATGGAATTAAGTGGCAGATTTCTATACCATTGCAATGCTTTTCCTTTGAAGGAGGCAGCGAACAATCTAACAGCAACATTATTTTCAACAACATTATGGACTGAATAGAGATTAACATCTTGGATATGCTCAATAAGGGTTGTTTGATTTTCTCTTGAAAAAAAGGACTTCAGTGGACTTCCTCTATTGAATGGAGCAAACACTTGGTTCTAATGGCCATCTGGATAGTGGGGATTGCAGTGTTTAGAACAATAGGATGAGGGGGAGGTAAATATTCTCTTCGAGGATATGGATTTGCCCTCCTAGACCTTGTTCTTTTATAAGTTACAAATTCAAAAGGAATACCTTTAATTGCTGATCTTGTGATAACCTTTGGCATGAACGAATTGCCTGAATGATGTTATGAACTCTGCAACTGAATGTAGATGAATATCTTCTGCTGCTGTGAAGCTCCTTCAAATATGCAAAAGAACTTCGTGGTTCCACCTGGAGTTGCACCCTGATCGAAGACATGTTAAAATGGCTAATCCTCGCTTCAATTGAAACAATGAGATTTTCTCATGAGGGTGGGTACCTCAATGGTGAGAAGAAGCTCCAAAGAAGGCTGGTTCTTGTAAGATGTATCTATGAGAATCTCGACTTCTACGCTACAAATTACCTAGGGAAAAGGGAAAAAAGAACTTGAAAGGAAATCCTAGTTAAAATGATGATACACCTAATTTGCTTGATCCACTCAAATCGAGCTTCCGAGAACATTGATTCAGACAAGGAAGAGGCAAAACTTCAACTCCAATTGATCAATACACATAAGTATTTCACGAAAAGGTTCTGTTTAATGATCTAAGTTTGAGGGAAATGAAAAGATAGGCTTGATGAAAGGCACTAAACAACCACTAATATTTACTATAAATTCAACAAAAGACATTCAAACACAGAACGTGACTTGCATAAATGACCAGCTAGTAACTAGGTACGAATCCAGATTTTACAAGGAAGAAAGAAAATCTACCACTTAGGCAAATCTATAACAAAACACACTATACTAGCTGTTGGAAATTAAAAAAGCACAGTCCTCTTCTTATTGATTTTGAAAAAGGTTACAGTGCAATCTTGGGCATAAGTTTTCTTGCCAAAAGAGGGATCCAAATCCAAGGCTGAAAAGCCAACTTATATAGAAAATTTACAAAAGCCAAGAGATTGGGGTTGGAAAATAGGAGAGAGGCTAAAGCAGTACAACTCAGCCTTTGCAAAGAGTCTATTATGTCTTTTTTTTTGCATGAAGAATCCTTGGTGTTGAAGTGGACAGTGGCTAATTTTGGGATGCTCTTTCAACATGCATGAAATCTACGCCAACCTTGGAAGTCTTGACTTAAGCTTGAACCGTTTCAAAGCTGAGTTGGAGCGTTTGAAAGTTCTCCTTTGCGTTGAAAATACGAGTGAATGTGACACTTGTCAATTAATCAACTCTAAATTAAGAAGAGTCAACTCCACATCCGAATTTGGAACTCCCCTCAAGCTATTGGAACGTTTGAAAGTGAACTAACAAGAGTGGATGCACGTAAATCACGTCAAGCTCCCCAACGTTAAATTCCCTGAATTTTTCATGCAAAGTGAGCCTCCGTCTTTAGAACTGAAGGTAACATCTTGGATGTGTCTATTCTTGTTCATGGCCACCTTTTATGCTCGTTAATCTCTTTATTAGCTAAAGAAATCCTTGCCTTAATCTAGCTTTCCATTTGACTGTGCATGTTCATTGACCGTTTGTCTATGTCTCGGACTTCTCCTTTGCATGTAATTGTCTCTGCCATTATCCTCTCGAACCTTACTGCCTTCTAAATCTCGGACTTATTCATCTAGTCATTTTCCCGCAGACAAAAAGTTTGCGAGAATTGACTACAGATTTTCCTATATTGGCTTCCCTGTTTCTCTCGGACTTTACTGCCTTCTAAATCTCGAACTTATTCATCTAGTCATTTTCCCGCGGACAAAAAGTCCGTGAGAATTGACTATAGATTTTCCTGTATTGGCTTGCCTGTTTCTCTCGGACTTTACTGCCTTCTAAATCTTGGACTTATTCATCTAGTCATTTTCCCGCGGACAAAAAGTCCATGAGAATTGACTACAGATTTTCCTTCGTCATGATTTGTCTTGCTTTTCTGGTTCTATGCTTCATGTGCCTTTCCATCGGAGTTTTTTCTCTCGGCTAATCCTTCGGAAAAAATGTCATGAACCAATTGTTTCGGAAAAATTGTCAAACCCATTCTTTCGGATTTATTGTCAAGGCCTTTTGTTTCGGAAAAAATGTAAGCCCATTTCTTTCGGATTTATTGCTTTCCACTTCTCGCAGACAAAAAGTCCGCGGGAATTGTCCCTTGGCCTTCCCAAGAGAATAGCCCTTCGGGCTTTCAGTCATGGTCCTTTTCCAAAGGGCAGATGCCCTTCGGGCTTTCCGTAAAAGCCTTTAAACTTGCCGGATGGACCTTCCCAAAGGGCAGGTGCCCTTCGGGTTTTTTGCAAACGTCCTTGCCGATCCTGAAATGAGTCCTTTGGGTTTTTTGTAATTGACCCTTCCGAAGGGTACCTTGCCCTTTTTTTTAAACAACCCGTCGGACTTTTTGGAGGGCACTCGAGTTTTTTGACGTTCCTTCCGAAGGATAGATTGCCCTTCGGATTTTGTCTTTAATTTTCCCTTTGAACTTTTCCGAAGGAATTCCTTCAGGGTTTTTGTCCGAGTCTATTTGTTTGTCTTCAACTTTGGATTCTTCACTAGCACCTACTTCAGACTCTTCACTGCTTGTTACTTATAAAAAGAGATAAGTCATTCACCCTGAGAAACCCGAAATGCACTATCCTGAGTAATTTGGGTTTTCCAACCCGGATTACTTTTGCTGATAAAACTTTCATAAGCAAAGCACTTCTCAAAACCCGATTTGCACTGTCAAGAGTAATTTGTGTTTTCCAACCCAGATTACTTCTGCTGAGGGGTTTCAATTGCTAATTACTCATAAATTGAAATAAGTTGTGTCTCTTGTAAAAACCGAAGACTTCTCCTTCCAAAAGCCCGAAGTTTTCTGCTGTGTAAAACCCGAAGTCTTGCTTGAATGCCCACCCTCTCACACTTAGGCAAAATTTTGGTATGTAGGCCAAAAATAGCCAACAATGTTTTATTTCTTGGTCACATTATATTTCTTCAATCTCCTTGTATGGCTTAAATAAATTTAATTTATTTTGTATCGATAAAGCTAATACTTTCCCATAGATTTGGTATTGATATGCTTTGTGCCCCTAGCGTCCCATGAACTGTTTTGGCCTCATAGACGTCACTACAATATCTATCTATTCATCCCTCCTTCCCCTGGTGACTTTTTGAACTAGTTCCTTTTGTTTTTCGATTTATCACTAAATAAGGCTTTTAGGCAATCCCTCCCCGTGCACCACAACATCGTGGGCTTTGCAACAACTGACATGGTAGTTGCATCTGCCAAAACTTGTTCAAGAGAACACACACCTCCTTTGGCCACCAGCTCTTCCGACACTCGTCTTCCTTGTCTTATATTCTCCTCTTTTATATTTCCTAACATTGCCTCAAATTCTCACTCATCACTTCTGTTTGTTTCAATTTAATCGCCACTCCTGATTTCTTAACTCTACTTCCACTGGTTGTGATTGTAAGTTTGATGTGTTGATGAAGATGTGAATCCCAAATAGTTATTTATGTATTCAAACATCAATTTTCCAGTGGCAGGCAATGATTTCTGAAGGTTGGGTGGCAGTCCCATAGTTCTGGTTTGTGATTATTGAAGTTCAAACTGTTGTTCCTGAAGAGAAGTTATTCAATATTGATACTCTTCAGTCAGATACTTGATCATGAAATTAAAATAGAAAATGTCGACATTGCAAAATGCTTGATATATTTGAAAAGATTGAAAATTTTGAACCTTAAATTGATCCTTATTGGTATCCTCATTTGATGAGACATTGTCATATGGGCTAGTAAATAATGTATACCTTTTGTTTTTTCTTTATGTAAATTCTCTAGAAGCGTTCTTTTTTTTTCTCCAAGAATCTTCCATGTACATTTCTTCATTTTGAAGCTTTCTATTTCTAGAAACTTCCTTGTTCATAGTTTTCATTGTATAAATACAAAACAGAAATGAGTGGACAGCATGTACAGTTGGGGCAATCTCTTGTATTTTCTCTTTTTGTTGCTTCATGTAGTATCCCGTTTAGGGCTGAACACTGAACAAAGGGGTTATCCAACAAACCCTACTTAATTATGCAATTATTTTGAATTTATTCAAACCTAGATATATGAAATTAATTGCAGACTGCAGTAGGTGCCCAATTATGACACAAAAATAATATTCAATTGCTACAAAAATTATATAATAATACAACCAAAAGAAATCATCCAAAAACCTTATTTTTCCAATGTTTAATGGCTAAAAATTATCAGAAAAAATACCAAAAATGTGTGGCTGTTCCACACCCAATAATTGGCCCAAAATAGGCCTTGAAAACCCTTCGCCCAACCCTAGGAAGGGTTCGTTGGTCCTTAAGGTGGATCGCTGCACTTTGGGCAGCTCGCTGCCCTCTTTGAAGCTCCCAACCAGCTCGCCAAGCCCTCAAACTTGGTCACCACACTTGCAGATGGAAAAATGGTGTTCAAAACACCCTTAGATGCCAAATTTGCTCAATACAACCTCGTCACAAAGTTGCCCAAACTAGATATCAAGGGTTTCCGTCCTCAATTTCAGCCACTTTGAAAGTTTTCGTCTTCAAAGCAACAAGTCAAGCTTTTGTGCGCTTCACTCAGTAATTCAATTACCAAAATTCATGGTAACCTCTCAAGTGATCATCATACCCATAGTTCTCATACTCGTACTCGGAGAGTACTCGCCCAACTCCCAAAAAGTTACTCGGCGATTATTCGATAGCCACTCGCCATTATTCGACAAATTAAAAAAATACTTAAATTTATAAAAAAAACATAAATTTTATAGAAATTATAGTTGCAAAATGTACCAAATGAGTTTGTAAAACGTTGGGGAAGTCTTTTCTATTAGATTTGAATACAAGTAAAGTATAAAATTGCATAGTCACGATTCATTTGAAGACAATTGTGACACTGTCAAGTTTCAACAACAAACTGATACAGTGATACTTATACAAGATTCTACAAGTGCAAATTACAAGAATCTATAATTTTCTCTTCTCTGTTCTCTGGAAAACTAAGGGAGACTGAGAAAGTCTAGTCCTCCCACTTGGCTGCCCCTCCTTGCTCTGCCTAGAATGTTGCATTTGCATTATAGCTCTTATAGGTCCGAAACCATTCCCAAACATCCTAAAAGTATATATATAAAATATAACTTGAATGTAAACTTATACTTAAATGTTTATTTTGTATATATACTGTGGGGGCTTGCGTGTTTAAAAATGACAACAAACAGTGTTTTTTCCACATTTTCCATGCATTCTAACCACACTGGCAAGTATTTATGCAGTACTCGCCCAATACTTGCAAGTATTGGTGAGTACTTCCCAGTACTCATGAGTACTCGGTGAGTACTATGCCAATACTCACCAAGACCCAAGTAATCAAAATCCTGCAATTTCGAGTGGCGATTAATGGATTTTGGTGAAGTTCGACGATTACTCGCCCACTCGGTGAGTAATCGGTGAGTATGCAAACTATGATTTTACCACTTTCTATACCATTATTTCCAAAAAGGGGCACTCCACTTGGAGGGAGAGTTAGAATGTTTAAAATATATCATCCCTTTTCTTTATTAAGGGTTAACCCCTGCTCCACAAGTCACTTTTAAGTTATAATTAAAAAAGATATATCAAAAGGTATCTTTTTATAACTTAAAAATAGAACCGAAGTTTCTCTTTTTATTTTACCGTCCCTTAGCCGATGGGAAACATCCAAGAATTTGGCTAAGGGTCTTCAATGCTTCTTCAAAGAGAAGGGGACATTACACTTCAACTGTGCTTGTGTCATTATTACTGCGAGAGTATTCAACACATATAGAAAAGTTCTAAAGGCTTTAACAATCAAAATTACAAGTACTAAGATTCCAAGCCAAGTAATCTCAGGTTGTCAAAGCTCAAGTTGTAAATTGTGAAGACACTCAATGCCAATAAAGATTGATCTCAGGTGGAATGATCCATTCTATGCGCTGTTGGTCAAAATTTATCGAGGTCTTATCGCTTGTCTTCTACATATGGTCCTTGAGTTGGGTTAGTACTTGCATGTATACCCTGTACTAAATAAATACAATCTATCACCTCTTCTCTATCCCATCATCCATTGCTATTCTATTTTCATATATTCTCAAGTATATACTATTTTACATATTTCCAGTTGTACACCAGGTTGATATACTAGAGAGTTTTGTTGAGTTCATGCTAGCTAAATGGCAGTGGTTATCCAGCCCAAGGCCAATGTGTTTGTAACAAGATTTACTAATCAATTTTAGATGTTTGCTGGAAACATAAATGACGTATTTTTCAGTCACGAGTTTGCTTGCAATTTTATCCTCATTGTTTGTAACCTGCATTTGATCCAGAAGTGTTTATGGATGTTTAACCCAATTGTGGAAAAAATGGCATAGACTTGTTAGTAATTTGGCCTGTCAAGGCCAAATTACTACCCCTACTATTCGAAACTTTCCCCAAAACAGTCATTTTTCCCATACAGTTGGTCAAACTATAGTCTAAAGTTATGTACAAAGGGAAATGTGGACAGTCAAGTATAAAAATACAGTCATGATGAGGACCTATAGCAACGTTTCACAGTCAAGTAAGAAGGGTCTTTATCAAGATTTAGTGTGTTTACAAATGGACTGATCAAGCAATTATATAGAAGAGTGAAGATCAAATCTGTTTTTGAGCCTTCGTTGGGGTCATTAACGAGCTACAGTCCAATCAAGAACAAGACACCTACAACAGGGTTGAAAAAAACACATCTCCTTCAAAGCGTCACAAACAGTTTTAAGATTAGCTTACAGGCTTGTAATTTCACTTTCAATGAAAGCACGTGATCAAAAGCAAGCATACAGGTTTATTTTCTCGGACTTTTTTCCCAAGAGTACTCTTTCCCAAGTGTTTTATCTTCCAAGTGTTTGTCTTTCTCATAATTCTTTTGGGCTAAGTGTGAGGACAATTTCCTTGGACTTTTTGTCCGAGGGAAAAAGTCCACGGAAAAACAATTTTAAAAAGGGACTTTCCACAAAGTCCGAAAGAATTAAGGGTTCTTTTGTCTTTTCTAAAGGACAGATAGTTTGGTCAAGAGAACAGGTACACTTCCAAAAATCCCAAAGGGTATGTACCCTTTGGGAAAGTTCAAAGGGACAGTTTCAAACGCAGAAAAGGCCAAGTCAAAAAATCTGAGGGGCTTCTCTTTTCAAAGGAATGATTCATTTCATTTTTTTCGAAGGGTATGTGCCCTTCGAAAAAGTACACTTTCAAAAAATACAAAGGGCATGTGCCCTTCGGAAGGGTCATTAATAAGAATACCGAAGGGCACCTGCCCTTTGAGAAGACTCACTTCAAGATTGGAAGGGACGTTTGCAAGAAACCCGAAGGGCATGTGCCCTTCGAGAAGGTTCATCTCATGAGTTTTAAGGGCTTTTACAAAAACCCGAAGGGCATGTGCCCTTCAGGAAAGACATTTTCAAAATTCCCGAAGGGTATGTACCCTTCGGGAAAATTACTCTACAATGTTGTTGAAGGAACAAGGGAACAAATAGGCAAATAAAGAGTTAGACAAATAGTCCGAAGGAATTCCTTCGGAAAAAGAAAGGACACAACCAAGGGAAAGTCTTAGACAAAATGTCTGCGGGAAAGTGGAAAGTCAAAAATCCGAGAGACGTCCAAATGAACAAGTCTGAAATAATTCCCGTGGACAATTTGTCCGCTGGAAATTGATCGAGCAAAAGATAGTAAGGTCCGAAGAAATGAGCAAATCAAGGGGAGATAATCCCTAGAAAAGTCTAAGGAAGATATAATTCCTACGGGAAAAAGAGAATAAAAGCAAGCTCCGAGCATAAAACAAGCTTTAGACAAAATGTCCACAGGAAAATGACTTGATAGATAATCTGAATGAAAGTAGCCAAGGGAAAATCCGAGGGAAGAAGGCAAAATAAATGCAGAAGACAAGCCCGAAGGGAAAATACACACAGGAAAATCACGGATAATTGTTCGGATAGGTCGAGTGGATAAATACAAAGGCCATAAACAGATAAGGCCAAGGAGATGCATGCACATAAGCGAGAAAACCAAGAACAGGACGTTGACAAATAGCAAGGTTCAATCTGAACGTGTCTCTCACTTGGCAAGATCCTTGACCATGCAAGCATAGGCTATTTTCAATTGACTGGTCAAAGCTTCAGTTCACTGTTTGACCTAAATCACGCTTTTCCTTGACTTTCATTTAATCCAAAGCTGTTAAATGTTCTAGGTGGTTCCAATAGAGTATATGAGGTGGCGTAGCTTCTCATGCAAGTGGAGACCATTAGGGTTTGACTGGGCTTAATTTGGATTTGACTGGACAAATTCGTTCCATATCTTCCTGGTTTTTCATGCAAACAGGAATATCTTTCTCTAGCTTGGCTTTCAAATGAATCAGATGGAGTTCCTTATTTAGAAATTTGGCATAATCTTGCATGCAAAGGAGAAGTTGACTTTCAAAGGGCCCACCAGCCACACTTCCACGCCACCTTGGATTCATGCATGTTTGAAGATTTTGGAGAATGTATTGTTTATTTTAAGATTAATTTTTCAAACTTGGTTTTATCATTCTTTTTCTATGCCAAAGTTTGGAGATACATGCAGATTTTGTAAAGGAAGGATTTTATATTCTGAATATTGTAAAAATAGGTTAAGTCTTGAGTTAGTTAACCAAGACTAACCCTTTCCCTTTTTAGAAACTCCACATAGGCTATTTTAGATTTTTGGAGAAAGCTTATTTAAGGGCTTAATCAAGCCACTGAAAGGGATCCCTGAAGTTTGAAGAAAGAAATTGTAAGCTGGACTATTCATCAATAAAGAAGTTATGGTTCTGAATCTGAGTTTTAACAAAAGATAGTGTGTAATCTGATTGTGCATCAACATATAAGTGAGATTTATCTCCTTTTGCAGGTCCCTTCCTCACCTATCTCTCCCTTTCTCACCTTTTTGCAGGTCATTTGAGGAGGTTTCCAACCCTTCGTTTGAAATAATTATGCTTAAGGATAGAATTATAGATTTCATTTGATTATATGTGTGCATTGATTTCAGTAACTTCAGAGGGTTTTGACAATTCAGGTGTATCACCCCCTTTTAATTATATTTTCATTTTCAGTTTCCTTCTCCCTTTTCACCCAAAAAATCACAAAAATCATAGTAGTCAAGTTTATTGAAAAATCTAAAGGGAACCAGCCCTCTCTGGAGGTTCTTCTCATTAAAGAGTCACCCACGCTCAGAGAAGTTCCAATTGTATCCGCTGGAGTGAGGGTGTGCTTTGCACATCTTCAAGCAGGGTGCACTCCAGAGTGATAACAAGACTCTTTAACCTTCCTTCAACCTATGAATGTAGAACTCTACATTCTTGTTATTTAGTATGGTATCCAATAGCATTTAACAATCGCAAATTGCATAGGTGTTTTGATGCATGCAGTAAAACACACTGTCATACTCTAACTTGGCTCTGATAATATGCTTTGGCAATTCGTTTTCTTGACAAATAACTATTAGGCTGATTACTGAATGTTTTTTAGATCATTATTGGCACATCATGAGAAAACATGGCACCTATTATATAATCTTACTGTTTGAACAGTGGTATAAGACATTTAAGCATGCATACATCCATATTCTTATACACACACACACATGCATACACACACACAACAGTATACATGTGTGTATATATGCATACACAATACATTATTTATTTACATGTGCATATCTGTGTGTATGTGTTTATATATTCACAAACAAATCACTGATAAACATGTATGTGTGTGAGATATATTTATGTATATGCATATACGTTTGTATACATACACACATTGTGTTTATTTATTTCTATGTATACAAACAAGTCACTGAGAAACATATATATGTATATATACAATTCTAGACAAACACATACAGTGAAGCTTCAATTAGTACTTGAGTACGTATGTTTTTAGTCAATGACTTCGAAATTATTTTATTTCAAGTAATAGATTTCTCATTTGATTGTCACAGGTCTCAGGGGACTGTGCATATTTTGACTGCAAAACATTGCCAAAGCTTTTAGAAGAGGAGTCACTAAGCAGTGTTCCTATTGGGAAGCCAATTCTGGGTTGTGAGCTTTTGTTGGCTGAAGAAACAGACTCTTTAGCATTGTCCAACTGTGAAGGAGAAATTTTGGTCGGAGGCAAATGCGTTGCATTAAAATATCTTGATGATGCTTCGGTCAATGCTTCAAAATTTATTATTTTGAATGTCAATTATGGTGATTGTGACATTGTTTCAGTTAAAGATGTAACATACTTCAGAACTGGTGATTTTGCAAGAAAGCTTAATGATGGCAATTATGTATTTATTGGAAGAAAAGACCGCATGGTCAAAGTCAATGGGCAGAGGATTGGACTGGAAGAAATAGAATACAGTATGAGAAAACATCCCAATGTAGCAAATGCTGCTGCCATTTTTCATCACCGTAAACATAATAATAACTATATCACAGCATACATTATCTTGAAAGGAATTAATCAATCCTTTCTGTGTATTGGTAATGAAAAACAGAATTTGCATGATGATTGGAATGTGGATGCTAGAAAAGGTTTGCACGATTCATTGAGAACCTGGCTGGAGCAGAGGCTACCAGCTGCCATGATCCCTAGCAGGTTTTATTTTATTGGAGCATTGCCATTGTTGCCTTCTGGAAAAATAAATTATGAAGCGTTGCCTGAAATTGAATCTATCATTCAAGAAACGGGAGAAGAGTGTTCTGGAAAATATTTGGACAATAGAGATATCCAAATTATAAAACAGGTTTGCCCTTGTAACTCTTCTTTTTCACTATTATCCCCAGTTTACCCATATTGTACTTAATTCAAAAGTCATTTGTAAAGATATCAATTTTCGTAAGAGGAAAGTCTCATTCCAAGTTTAATCTTGTCACTAGTGATCGTGACATATTATTTTGTCCTTATAGGAAACAATTCATTCTTAGCAGTGTTCTGTTTAGTTTTTCCCAAACACAATATCAACTCCATGGAATAGCCTGGTTCATGGAGCAAAATCTTGCATTAAAATATTTATAGGGCGATGATGTTTATGGTTTATACCATTTTATCATAGTTACCCAAGACTCCGGGACAGGCGGACAGGGTTTTCAGGATAGCAAAAAATTTCCAAAATTTTGGGGATGGTGGGGAGACAGCTAATTAAAATAATATATAAAAATTTAAAAATTTAAATACACAAATAAACTAAAAAAATAAAGTAGAACTAGATACATCAATGATAGATTAAATGATCATACATTATAGTTTTAAAGCTTTTGATTAATACAGCAACTATTCAACATGCTGCCCAAGGGACAAAAAAAATGAAAAAACATATTCCACGAACATCCAAGTAAGTATGCAACTAAAAAATCAGAATCATCATCTGAAACAACATCCATGAACTATGCCTCGCTAGAACCGTTGTCCTCATCCTCATCTTCGAAGTGGATCCCAATCAATCCCTGTTACACATTATGCTCCTCTTCAACCTGGCTCAGTTCCTTAGGATCTACATCCCATCGTAATGTTGGGTTCCGCATGTACTGAGGATTCTTGCAATCCATCAGAGGCAACACACTGTGTACAACAACAAGCTTCTCCCCTTTCTTAGAGGTAAGTCTGTTCCTCTTAAGAGAGTGGATCCAACCATATGTCGACCAATTTCACTCAACAGCAGAGGAACTGGAAACTTGTGAAAGAAGACAAATTGCAAGTGTCCGTAGCTGCCCTGGACACCCATACAGTCTCATTGGCTTCTCTTGGGCCATTGTTGCCTTGTCCATTCTCGTTGATGTTTTGTAGACATCAAGTTTTGTAAACTTGATCCACTCAATCCTGAGATGTGAAACCTCTCCTGCAGTATACATTTTTTTCAAGGCCTTCATTAAGCCCCTCTTCACCTTGACGTCTTCCCAAAGGGTGCATCTACCAAGTCTATCCACATATAATTTTGGATTAAGGGCATATGCGGCCATATGTAGGTGAGTGTTTAGCTTCTCCCACCTATTTTGAATGATGGGCTGAATATGTTTATTGTAGAAGTCTAGGGTGGGGTCCTTCACCCAAATAGAGGCCTTCATCTAGCCAAGCATGTTGTCGACACACTCATAAATCTCACCAAGGTTGGGGCTATCAAAAATTCCCATATTTCATGATGCTAAAAACCAGAGATATAATAGATGTGATGTATTTTGCATTGGCCCAAAATGTCTCTTACCACCACTTCCTTCACCCTCTTCCCTTGCTTTGTCGTGGACTCCGGCCACTGAGTCCACCCCTGTGTCACGATCATAAGTTGCAGGGGCTCTTGCAAGTCAAGCATCCTATCTAACAAAACAAAGTAGGATTCAAAATTGGTGTCAAATAGTTTGAAGAATTGCTTCCTCGAAAAGCTTCGAAAGAGTGCCAGTGATGTGTCATGATTGAAACTGTTTTTTTGATGTTTGGTATGTCCAGGACATGCCCGGGACGTCCAAGACATCCCTCGACAGTTCTAGGGACATCCTCTACAAGCTCCTAAAAACAAAATGTTTCCAAAACTTTAAAAAAAAGGCAAAAACATCCCCAGGACGTTTCCTAAGATTTTCATTTTTCCGGAAATGCCAGGGGGATATTTCTTAGGAGTCCCCAAGTCCTGGAAGCATCTAGGACGTCCGGGACTTGCCGAAAATGGGGGGGACGCATCCCCGGGTAAGACTGCATTCTATTAATTAAACAATTCTCTTCAGCTAGAGTTTTCAAAAAATTATCGATTAATCTGTATGACTCATTCTCTCATTAGTCATGAGTGGACTCAGTCCCTATCAAATTTAAGATCACGGGCTTTTTGGTGAACATGATTCTTAGATTTCAATTCTGGGCGAATGCATCACAAAATTGACCAGTTACATTGAAAGACAAAATGATTGTAACACACAATTGATGAAAAATTAACTATCAGCGACATAGGTTGCAGACTGTTGAAAAGCTCTTAATGTATGGTCACATTAAAAGACTGGTGGCTGAAGCCATGTGGGAACATTGAACTTCAGTATGTTGCCAAGAGATGAGCATTACAGGCTGCAAGCTGTACTAATGCACAAGCACAAACAATGGATTGGAGGGTTCCAATCTACAAACCAATTTCTGCAAGACAGACTGCTCCATCCACTTGATCTCAAATTGAACCCATGCAAGCCACTATTCTTGGTGATCCAAAGCAGAAGGGATCTCTTGAAGGTCCCTCATAATGTCTTTCTGTTCTCCAATGTCTACTTTGTGGGAAGTGCAGATTCCCCAGTTTTCTAATTTAACAAGTAGAGTCAGAATGGAGAAAGTCAGTGTATAAGTTTTTTTGTAATTTCATTATGATCTATATGATAAAATGTACAGATCTTAGATTAGATGTTTCAATGTTATTAGAGTAGAGGTTGTAGTTGTTCATGTTGTAATATGCTTTTCAAAATATGAATATAAATACTTTAGACTGTTTTTCAGAAAATGATCATGGGATTTTCATTGTACCCTTTGCTCTTTCCTCATCTAACTATATTGTAGGATGGCTGAAAGAGTCCGCACTGTAGCACAAATTTATTTTCTTTTTCTCAGGCATGCATTAATTCTCGTATTAAGCATGCATTTTCTCGCAAGTGCAGGTCTTTAGAAGAGTTCTTATGATTGAGGAGATTTCTGATGATGATGATTTGTTTTCACTTGGTGGGACTTCAATATCTGCAGCACATGTTGCCCATACATTGGGAGCTGATATGCGCTTTATTTACAAGCATCCAAGTCCTGTAAAGATTCATAAAGCCATGCTGCAAGTTCCGGGATTGCTGGAAAGTATTAGAAACCTTGATCCTGTTTCAAAACTTCCCCTAGAAATGAGCAAGTATGGAATAGAAAAAGATGCCAAGGGTGCATCAAATCTACATGTTTACAATCTAATTGTTCCTGAAACTTCAAGATCTATGAACGCTGGATACAAAGAAGTTCCTTCCTTTTTTGGTTCCCTTATGCAAGGAGCAGAAAGAATTCCCGAGGACGCTATTACACACAACCCTATTAAAAGTAAATTAACAAATTACAATCAAAGTCTTGACCGTTCTGCTTTCAGACCTCAAAAAAAGCATCGTTCCCTACAAGTTCAATTGCAAAACAATATTGTAACTGGTTGGGAGCATTGGGTTTCTGGTCTCAATTTATCAGAAGCAGTGGCATTTAGTAGATGTAACAAAATTATATCTCGAGAAGGATTTGACAATGCTTTAGCTATTCAGAACATGCATGTCGTTTTCAGAAATCAAGTTTTGGGTAATCTATGCCAGCTCTGGAAGGTTTTGCTGCATTCCTGTGTTGATGCATCACCTTTGGTTGTGTTATGGAATGAAAAATGCTATGTATTTATTGGTTCTCATGCACACAACTTTCTCTGCATCGATGCATCCAGGTAGCACTTTGCATGGTTATTCTTGACACCTGTATTTGTTTTTTTTCGTATCTTCAATGTAGCTAGCTTTGATGAAGATGCCCTCCTTTTTTTTCTATTTTGTGTTTTGCTTCTCATTGCTTTACTAAAATTACGGTAAAATGCATAATTGGCATCACATGATATCAATAGTAAATAAATTGGAAGTTTGGGTTAATTCATGCTCGTCTCCAAATCATATTTGTACAGCTCAACTTGGAACCAATTAGTTTATCTTTGGAATATTGGAAGAGTTAATTTTCAAAGAGTAAACCTTTGTTTTTGTGTAAACAATGTATATAGGGCATGCACTATGATTTTTAGCTTTAGTTTTCCTATTTTACTTTGGGGTTGTAATTGGACAGTGACGACTATTTTCTGTAGGGAACACACTATAAAAAATTTATGCCCATCTGAAATTTAGCCATCTTTCATGTGACTGTGATTCCAAGTTTTCACATTCTCAAGTTGTATGGCATGCGATTAGCTGGTTCTGAAGGAAAAGTGTAACAAGACTGTGAGATCTCTGTTTGGCGAGTGGTCATCAGTGGATATATCAATAGAATCCATGAGTCATTATAAGGCACATTCATTGAAGAAGATCTTTTCAAAAAGGACATCATTTTGTGTAAATAGGTAGCGTGTTTCAGTATGAGTATATAGAGTGGCATTATTGAATAGCAATAGCAATTATGTAGAGTGGCTGTTGTGTAGATATGAGTACAAGTATGAATTCAAACAAACAAAACTAATATTGAGACCGTAACCTAATAGAATCAAATTTACGTGTGTACATAACTTAAGACTTAAGTTCAACCACAGACTCACTAAGTCCCTTAGTTTAGTCTTGGAAGATAAGACTCAACAACCACAATTTCTAGATGAGCTTATTATTGTTTTGGTCCTCCGAAAATATTTATATTTAATAGCCATAACTTTAAGTAATATTATTTTCTCCTCAAGTAATTCAGCTCATGAACACCTATAAAGAAATTATAATTCCAGTATGATAAGGCATCTTTACCAAAGTCCAATTCTTAAGCCTTCACTCAAGTCTAAGCATACATAGGTATGGAACCATTGACAAATCAGTCCACTTTATGCAATAGAAAGACTTAGAAATCCACTATGGTCAATACCAAAGATGAACTAAAGTTCAATTTTCAATTATCTTTTCCCAACAACAATATATATGCAATCAAGCATGTGACCTTTTTACCTTAGGATAAATTTAACGAGTCACTTATTCAAACAATGATATATTCATCAAAAGTTTTGAGAGTTAATTGGTTGTTATGTCCTTTAAGTGCACTTAAAACAATTGAATAAGATTTTGGACCTAGAACGTACATGTTTACTTCCTAAGAAAGATTGACTCGTGATTACTGTTATCACTCTGGAGTGCACCCTGCTTGAAGATGTGCAAAGCACAACTTCTCTCCAGCAGCGTTTAGCTGCCCTTTTGGCCATTTTCAGTGGACAGTAATGGGAAGATCTCAATTCCTTCGCAGGATTATAGTGATATGGAAACCCAGATAAAAGAATTAGAAACTACTGGCTTTATTGAAAAGTCAACTTCTCCTTTTCGAGAGCTTCTTCTGTAACCTCGATGTCAGGACATTCAGAGAGTTTTTCTGGAAGATACAATGCGAACTTCTCAGAGGGTGGGTGCCTCTATGTTGAGAAGAACCTCCAAAGAGGGCTGGTTCCCTTATGATTTTGCAATCAACCCTGAAACTGTGATTTTTTGGGGTAAAAAGAGTAAGGGAAAACTTTGAAAGAAAATCTAAGCGGGGTGATAAATCTGAATTGATTAGATCCTTTGAAGTTACTGAAATCAATGCACACATAACCAAAATGCAATTTATATTTTATCCCTAAGCAAAAGTGTTTCAAAGGAAGGGTTGAAAACCTCTTCAAATGACCTGCAAAAAGGGTGAGATAGAGAGACATAGGTAAGGAAGGGACCTGCAAAGGGAGAAAAATTATCTCTTGTGTGCCGATGCACAATCAAATACACACTATGTTGTTGTCAAAATCAGATTCAGAAAAATAAACTCCTTATTGATCACTGGTCCAGCTTACAATTTCTTTTTTTTCAAACTTCAAGGTCCCTCTCTATGGCTCGATTCAACCAATAAATAAGCTTTGAAAAAATAGTCTAAATTAGTCTAATTGTAGTCCAAAAAAGGAAAAATGTCAGTCTTGGTTAGTTAACTCAAGACCTCACCTCTTTTACAATGCTTTGAATATTGAATAAAATTATTCTCCTTTACAAAAATATGCATGCTTCTCCAAACTGTGGTGTAGAATATAGATAATGGAGCCAAGTTTGAAAAATGATTCTTAAAATAAACAAAACTCTCCAAGAAAACTCCAAACATGCATGACCAAGATGGCGTGGAAGTGGGCGAAGGAACTCAGCCCTGACTAGTCAACTTCTCCTTTGCATGAAATGTTACGCAAAAAGCCAGTAGATTGACTCCTCACGAATTGCTAGAACGTTTGAAACGTTTGGACGCATGAGAGAAGCATGTGGCATGGTGAAACAGTCAACAACAGTTTTGACCAGTCCAAAAACACGTTTGCATAGATAAGAATCTATTTTTGACCCTTTCTATTTACAGCTTTGAATTTTTGTGCATGTATATTCTTTGTTGTGCTTGCTTACCTGCATTATAATCTCGGACTTCTTTATTTATGACTTTTCTGACTGTGTGTGCTCCTTGCTTATCCAGACAAAAGTCTGTGCCTTTCTTTGTTCATTCTCTCGGATTTTCCTGTGTAATTTTTTGGCAATTTTCCCCTTGGTTTTATTTCTTTGGTCTACCTTTTTGGGCTTTGTATGTCGTGCTCTGCGGACTTTATTCTGCGTATTTTCTCCTCTTTTAACTTCTCTTTTCCCATTCATTTCTTGCGGACTTTATTCTGCTCGGACTTTCTCTCGGACAAAAAGTCCGAGGAAATTGTCCATTTGGGCTTCCACTTTCATGCGGACAAAAAGCCCGTGGGAATTGACTAAGACTTCCTTTGATCTTGTCTTTCATCTTTTCCAAGGAATTCCTTTGGAGTTTTGTTAAGGCCAATTGTTTCGAAAAAATTGGCATGGCCCATTTGTGTTGTCCAAGTCTCCTGAAAGAATCCTTTGAACAAATTGTCCGAAGGAATTCCTTTGGGTTTTTCCTGTATGTTCTTGTCTTTTCCGTGGGCTTTTTGTAGGGCCCCTGGACTTTTTGTAGGGCACCCGGGCTTTTTGAAATGAACCATTCCTTTGAGAGAGAAGCTTGTCGGAATTTTTGAAATGGCCTTTGAACTTTTCCCGAAGGGTAACTACCCTTTGGGATTTTTGAAATGATCCCTCCCGAAGGGCACATGCCCTCCGGGCTTTTTGAAAGAGTCCTTTGTCCGCTTGAAATGATCCTTCCAAGTGTCCCGAAGTATATATTCCCGAAGGGCAGGTGCCCTTCGGGACCTTTGAAAATGTCCCTTCACTTTGCCAAGATACCCTCCAGAAGGGTACATGTCCTTCGGGTTTATTGTAAATGACATTCCCGAAAAAACTTTGCCTTTTCAACTTTGAAGTGGACTTTCCCGAAGGGGTACATACCCTTTGGGATTTTTGAAAGAGTCCTTCCCTTTGTAATTTTCTTGGCTTTATTGCAAAGTACCCGGGGTTTTTGTAAATCCTTTAAATCCTCTATCCCTTGACTGGAAAAAACCCAAGAAAATAAACATATGCATGATGCTGCCTTTAAGTCCGTGCTTCCATTGAAAGTGAACAAGAGATGTGGCCTTTGAATTTGCTATAGGTGTCTTTCCCTCGAACGGATTGCATGCTCTATATGGTGGCTGTAGGTCTTCACCCAACTGTTCTTAATACCTTTGCTGTAAGTACCCTTCATTCATGCTTTTAGACCACAGATTGAACAGCTGAAAAGGGAATTAGACCGTTGTAGGAAAGTTTAAAATAATGGGGGTGGTAACTTGGCTTTGACAAGCTAAATTACTAACAATTACATTAAAAGCCCTTAGACAAATATCTCCTTAGGGATTTATTCTAATAAACATATCCTTATGTTTGTAATTAATCCATTAAGTAAACAAGTCATGACGATCTATGAGATCTATTTCTCTCTTCTCAAAAGCATTTGCAAAGTCAAGCAAGGCAACACCACTGCAAGGTAAGTTAGTGCATGACCATGAGAAGTCACTCAACAATGATCCTTTCATTTACACAATAAAAACATATCTACTCCATTAAATAATATCATAAATAATGAGAACTTTTAATCAAGGAATTCATCTAGATCTGTAGCTACAGAGATCAATCAAGAATCACAAAGAATCAATTCCCACCATTCTTTCTTCTTTTTCCAATACAATGCAAGGAAATAATACAACCACATCAGTATGTATGTAAACCGTCCACGCCCTTCCCCCCCCCCCCCCCCCCCCGTTTCTTGTCAGAAACATTTCAGGTGAAGAAACACCGTGGAAATGTCCGGTACATTTCCGGTCGTTTTTGTTGTGTTTCTAGGCATTTCCCAGGCATTTCCAAGGGATTCCGGGAGACAAAAAGTTAAAGTCAACAAATACTTAAAAAAATGTAAAACCAGCTCGACCCAGATAGTATATATATAAAATAAACATATAAGTTTACATTTAGACAGGGACATCTAGTTTCTTATACTTTAAGTTATATTTTCTATATATACTTTCAGGATGTTTGAGAGTGGTTTTGGACCTCTAGGAGCTATAATGCAAATTCTAGGTTTTGGAGGATCCTATCATATTTCAGACTTAGTCAGATTCCAATGTTTCAGACGTAGCCATATTTCAAGGTTTCAAGATTTCAAGGAGACATCATAGGAGGTATGAAGGCTGCATGAAGGGATGTAGGGATGATAGAATAGTATGAGAACATCTCTCGCAAAGTGCCACAAGCCAATCCCCCCATTCCTTGTGCATCCCTTAAAGCATACACTCTGGCAGATTCAATGCATTGGTGAGCCTCAATGAGTCCTTGTGAGAGAAAGTGTCAGTAAATGATAAAGTTGAATAGTGGGAGTGACATTCATGATTTTGGGGCAATCGATATGATTTATTCTAGATTTGAATGTAAATTTTGTCTTTGAAGTAATGAATAAATGAATACTATATATTTTTAAGTGTTATATCTTTTATAGACAAAAATGAGTGTGTGTGTGTGTGTGTATAGACACACATTGTACGGGCGTTTCCAAATGAAGGTTTTTGAAAATTGGCATTTTCGTATTTCCAAAACATTTCCGTTTCCATTTCCACACAACATAGATGTAAACCAATATGCCTTTATTTAATCTTTCAGGATATACAATACATGATCTACAACGGTTTGCAGATGTCTAGGTACATTATTGAAGTCACAACAATCCATGCCTTTATTCAATCTTTCATGATATACAATACATGATCTACAATTGTTTGCAGATGTCTAGGTACATTATTGAAGTCACAACAATCCATACAAATGTAATCAGTAGTTAGGATGAAGGGGTTGTAACATTCAAAATATACAATATATGATCTGCAACTGTTTGTAGAAATCTAGGTACATTATTGAAGTGACAACACCCTATACAAATGTGATTAGGTGTCAACACTTCATTAAATATTTTCATACAATAATAACCAAATATATTTCCAACTGAGAAAAACACAACAGCGGCTGCAATCTGTAGTGTGATTGATGCCTACCGAGATACTAGACTATTAACAATAAGCATACAAGAGTAGTATTTGCAGAACATACCATTTACGCGTATTCGAATAATAACAGTCTGTATCATAAAAGATAAGTCTTGATACCATCCATACGGTATAGGGAGGACCTCATACAGGCACCCTTACCTTGATGTATAGCTTGCTATATATAAGACAATTGACATATTGTCGACACAAATATCAACACCTGAACATAAACAAGAGTCATTACAAACTACCTAAGGCAGATAATTCAGCCACATAACTCCTCGGCTGTGAAATTATACAACTATGCTGATAATTATGACAATATGGATGTTACAGTTTAGATAATCCTTATGAATGCTACTGAAGACAAAAGTCACCCCCTGTCGAAGGTCATGGTGGAAATGGGTTGGATGAGCCCATCCATTGGTGATCCCATTCCACCCTATCCATCCACTCTCTATTCCATGAGATCATTGTAGATTTCTACTATGTTATGGATTTGTGGTTTCATCCATAATCCCGTACCCGTTTTCCCAACAAACAAATAGGTATACAAATCATGCAACATGCTAGTCAAGTCGATATAAGAGTCATACTCGTAATAAAGTGTGAAGATGGAATCAGCAAACATTTCATCACAAGTCTTCTTTCTAAACAAGAAAAGATAGCTTAAGAGTCACTCGCATTGATGCTTCACATCCTTGCATGTTAGGTTACAAATTCCTCATACATGCCAGTCAGTGACAGTCATACATGGGTAACTTGTGCGAACGCACAAGCTTTTCATTTATCGTTGTCTGCAACTTGGCAAATACCATGAGTTCACACAGATACACAAATCATTTGTAGGGTCCTTTCATGAGTCACTCGTGAGTTGTATCATAATAACAAGGCCCACAACATAATTGTTTCCAAACAAACAATTCTAACCACTAAACATGATATTGCAGAAACAATCATGCAATCACACTTTAACATGTGAACAATAGATTTAACTTAATGCAACCATGTATCAATATTAATTGTAGAAACATCCATGCATTAATATATATGTGTCAGAGATATCTAAGAACAAATTCATTTAGATACTGACAATTGATCACTTAATGCGGAATCATCCATGCAGTTAAGTAACAATTTATGTCCAATCAGTTTCTTACAAGTTCCACTACATCTTGTAATAATATAAATCAAACAACATAACAATACAACAGTAAACAAGAATATAGTTTTAATATCTAGTATTCCATCTTCATAACGACATTATAACTTGTGACTTCCCCAGTTACAACTTGTGTAATAACATCCCGTACAATGCAGAATCATTAATGCAAGCACATCCAATGCAAACAATAAAGACATTTCTTATCTCAGTCTTAGTTAATCTTGTTCTTGACATAAAAAGTAACACGTGGTGAAATTTGTTAGTTAGTGAGGGTATGCCCTTATGTACCCTAATTGAGTAATAATCACCATGCATCATCAACAAAGAAGGAAAAAAAAGAAGTTTTGGCCCATAAATATCGAAGTTTTTCTTAATTTAAAGTTCAAAGCTTAAGACATTCTCACGAGTCATCAAACAGACAATCATTGCCATATCAGAGATTGGGTAAGTGCACAACCAGATGGGGTTCAGCAGATTTACTAGTGCAGGTGGGAGGAATGGGGGGCCAAATTAATGGCTGCCTCACTCCCCAACAATGATCACTCTCAATCTAAACACACAAAGACCAAAACATAATAGGGACCAAAATACAATAGAGACAACACTTCTTTATTGAAATTGAAACAACATTACATTCACAATTTGAGACATTGAGACCAAAATTAGAACTTACACTTGTAGGCCTAAAGCTCTGTCTTTTCTCTGTGATTTCTCTTGATCGGCCAACTGCTTGATCCTCCAATTGAATTCTCTTCAATGCTGCCAAAATCAACCCTTGATCTCTGCTCTCCCTATTTATCTTGCCATGAAAAATCCCTGTAATCCGTTTGCATGAGATCCTTTCTGGATTTTTTTCCCCTGCTTTTTGACATTCTTGTGCTTTCTCCTATTACCCATGCTTTTTGGTGAACATCAAACGCATGCATAAGTTATTGGCTTCGTGATCACAATTATCTTGAAGTTCTCTCTAAGAGCTTTCCAACGAGTTCTCAAACATTTCATTTGGTGCTGACATGCAAAGCCGTGATCATTTGAAGTTCCCTATGTCGTGCTTCCATTGTGAACAATTTTTTTTTCAGCTGTGATTGTTGGCTGCTGTGATCGTGCCACAAGGCATGATATCGGGGTCCCACCATTGCCTTGTGACCAACTAGGTTGTGGTTTTGACGCTTATCACAATCTTGGGCCCTCGGGCTCACACGACCGCCTGTTTACTCAGTGGAGGAAAATCGAGGCCATGTACCCCACGATCCTGCGATTTTTTTTGATATCTACACAACTGTCTCCCATGATCAGTTAACTTTGAGGTCCTCTAGGTTATCCTATAATCCCGTGCATGAATTCCAAGAATACTTTAAACATACA
Source organism: Torreya grandis (assembly GCA_037957365.1). NCBI lineage: Eukaryota > Viridiplantae > Streptophyta > Pinopsida > Cupressales > Taxaceae > Torreya > Torreya grandis. The sequence goes on along the minus strand of JARHVA010001150.1, from coordinate 2,656,129 downwards.
AATGAATTTGACGATCGTCCTCCCTTGTCAACCCGTCCAATGGTCCCTGTTGGCTAAAGTCTTGGCCATGATCGTAGAGAATTTTGTGAATTATAAAGTGGCTGCTTTGAAGATTATGTGCCCGTGATCTCTGTCAATCATTGAGAATATGAAGTGGCTGCTATGATTTAGGGACTTCATCCAAAAATAGCAGTCTCAAATTGTTTGCTGCAGGTACAAAAATCCTGCCACGAAACGTCAAAAGGCCATCTGCATCGAAGGTGAATTCATGTTTTTTTCCTTCACCTGTCTTTGCAGCCTATTCTGCTTATATTTAAGTAAAAAGCGTCTTTTGGCTGATGTTTAAGGAACAAATCCTTGAATTCAACCGAATTTGGGATTTTGCAGCAATATATACTCATCTGCTGAGGACATCAACTACTCTATTTTCCTTTCCCATAATGTTTTCAATGTCAACATCATGATCGCTGATGAACTCAAGCCACCTCCGTTGTCTAGCATTCAAATTATCCTGTGTAAAGATGTGCTCAAGTCCATGGTGATCTGATCTGATTACAAAATGTTTGCCCAACTGATAATTTCTCCACATTTCTAATGTATATACTATCAAAAGCAACTTGTAGATCATGTGTGGGATAGTTAGCTTGTGAATCTTAAGTTTCCTTGATTCGTAGGCTACCACACGCCCATTTTGGGATAACACACCACTTATCCCTGGTTTAGAGGCATCAATTTATACTGAAAATTCCCCATTTGTATCTAGAATCAATAGAACACGTGCTGTTTTTAGCTCTTCTTTCAGCCTTTGAAAGGCTGATTCGCTCTCATCAGTCCAATTGGGCTTATTTCCTTTACACTGTAGTGAAGTTCTTGGGTTGGTTACCTCAGAGAAGTTCTCAACAAACCTTCTATGGTACTCGGCCAATCCCATGAAACTTTTGACTTCATTCATGTTCTTCGGTGCAGGCCACTCCATAATGGCTTTGATCTTGGCTGGGTCAATGGACATGCCATCCTTGGAGATCACGTGTCCCAAGTAATGAATCTTATCTTGGAAAAATGAACACTTGGACAACTTTCCAAATAACTTATGTTCACGAAGTCTCTGTAGCATTATTCGCAAATGGTGCTTATGTTCTTGTATATTCCTTTATCAAGAAATATAAGCACAAATTGGTCTTGGCAATCCCTAAACACGCTATTCATAAGGTTTATGAATGCAACAGGTGCATTCGTTAGCCCAAGAGACAACACAAGAAATTCGAAGTGCCCACACCTTGTTCTAAAAGCTGTTTTATGGACGTCGTTGTCCATGATTTTGAGTTGATGGTACCCAGATCATAGATCGATCTTCGAAAACACTACTGCACTGTTTAGTTGATCAAAAAGATCTTCAATACAGGGTAGTGGGTTATTATTTTTGATGATAAACTTGTTTAGCATTTGATAGTTGATGCACAAACGCAATGTCCCATCTTTCTTCTTTAGAAATAGCACTGGTGCTCCCCAAGAAGACACGCTAGGCCTTATGAATCCCTTGTTAAGCAACCCTTGTAGTTGTATTTTCAACTCTTGTAGGTTTGTGGTGTTCATGCGATAGGGTGCTTCTGATGTCGGGGTAGATCTAGGAAGTATGGTGATTGCAAAATTGAAGTCCCGGACTGGTGGCATTCCATGCAAGTCTTTTGGAAACACCTCTGAATTCCCAAAGCAAGGGGAGATCATTCAGATTGGGTTGTTCTTCTCTGGACAGCCCATCAATTTGAACTGAATACAACACACAACCTTCCTTTGCTACTTTTGCAGCTGCAAGACTATCACTAAACAAAGATTAAGGGGCATTTTTGTATCTTGCAGTACCACCGTTCATTTTTGTTCATCAAGGCAATGGATTGTCTTGCTAAACAGTTCAGCCTTGCTTCATGTTTTGTAACCAGTCCATGCCCAAAATTGTGTCATAAGACTCTAGTGAAATTACATATAAGTTTAGTGTTGTGGCCATTTATCTTGAGTCTATTTTGACATGCCTAACCATTTCCATAATATGACAAAGCTTCTCGGTGCCCAGCTCCACCTCCTAGTGCTCTTTCATTTTTCAGTTTTGCATCCACAATTATTTATTACAATAGGGGAAATGAAGTTGTGCGTTGCTGCATAATCAATCAAAATAGAAATTTGTTGGTTTAAAAAGTTACCTTTTAGCTCTATGAGAGTGGGTTGCTGTTTTGTAGGTTTGTTGTTCAGGGCTGCATAAATCTGCCTTGTTATTTGCTTTTTTATGGGCAGTCTCACTCATAATGATCACCACTACAAGTCCAACAGCCTCCAACAGGACATTTGATCACAATGGATACTTTATTGGCCCCTGTAGCTGGCATACTAGTAATTCTAGCATTCTTCTGAAAATTTTGGGGTTTATACCCAACCTTTTATTTTTGAAATTTTGTGGAGTTATTTCCAAACTTGCCCAAGTTCTTCCTACAAGGGTCAACAAATTTCTTAATTTTTTAAGGGCTCACAAAATATTTTTGTTGCCTACTTTTATGTTTAAACTCTTGCCTGGCCTTAAAGCAAGCATTGTGCATCTTTTCAACTTTGTAGGCCAATTCCATTGCTTTGTACATGGTGGAAGGATTTGTCAGATTAACATCAAATCTGATGAGAGTATTTCCATAGTCCATGAAGTAAGATGTAGATATTTCTAGAGTTAACTATGTGACAATTTTTGAATCAATATTTCTGATCATGCTTCCTAAACCATCATTAGGTTGAGAGAATATGGTTTGATGAGATTGCAAATTGATGTTTCTATTTAAAGATGTTAGCAATGAGGTGTTATGATGTCGGGTAGTTGTGAAATTGAATATTAAGATAGGTACTATTGACCCTTCAAGTCACCATGACCTTGAACTCCTTTAATGCGATGGGCGCGCACGCAAGGAGAAAGACCACCGCCAGACTCAGCTCAGTGCTTCATGGATCACGGTTCCTTAAGGTTCATAGGGAGTTTGTGAGAAGTTTAGATTTAAAGGATCAAGATTCCACGCTTTGCAAAGGTTTTGGCCTTTGCAAGGATTCATGCCCAAAGAAGAATGTTCAAAGACAAGGGCACGAGGGAGTGTGCGCGTCCAAAATGGAGTTGGGACCGCTGCCCAACTACCTAATGCCTGTTTGTGCCTAGTGCCCCCTGGATGGGTGATTAAGCAATAACTATTAGGTGTTAGACCCCGTCCAAAAGGACAAATCCGATTGGATTCGCAGAATCATAAGCGATAAGCTCCGACTGACATAATGATTGAATCGATGGCTAATAAGACAAAAGAGCATGGCTGAGGAACGAATCCCAATGTAGGTCTCATTTGATATGAGCATTCAAATCCATTAGTTGCATGAGCATGGGGACCTACAGCAAACGGTAGGACATGATGTTCAACAGATCCCAAGGTATCCCTCCAACTACCTTCATGTTCAGATTGGAATCGGAGTTTAGTAAGGATGGGATCTGACTAGTATGGTTTGGATCACCTCAGGTTTTTGAGCTGCCCAGAAGACCTAGAGAAATCATCGTCGTGCCACGAGAACGCAATCGGGAACCATGCACCGCAGGGTATGACTACTTTTTAATCTTCTCATCTGTATTTCTCCAATGTAATTAATTACCCATGTGCTTCTCGTATCTATGAAAGTTGGGTCTTTCATTTTATAAGTGTGGACTTTTTTAAGCACAAAAATGCTACTAAGATTTGTCCTCCATGAGCCCTTTGCTGTTTGAACCTGGTGACTAATGAAAAGACTGAGTTTACCTCTCTCCATGATTCTTGCATTTTGTGTGTATTTTAATGGTTGTTGATCTTTGTTTGTGGATGTATTTTTCATCGCATTGTTGTCCATCCATTCACACCCGTGTAGAACATGGCTCTCTCTTGCAGGTCATGTTTTGTGCACACCTGGGTTTATGTGCGCTCTATTTGTGGACTGTTTTTGTCGTCCCCATAGTGTTGCATTATGTTCCCATGCTTTCATGTGAAATACTTATGCAAGTAGTGGCCATTTTGGGGACTGTGTGATAGTTTCTCATTTTCTGCAATTGCTTTGTGTTCGTTAAGGCCGTAGGGGTGCTTGCTATATTCTTGGTGCATCGCCACTTTTCCTTTCAGCAAACCCCTCACCCTCTCTCTCTCCCTGTTTTCTTTTGTCGAGATTAGGTTTAGCAGTAGTAGTAGATTTCCTTTGTGCTGTTTGTAGGTCTGTGTGCTGGTCCTAAACTAGACGCACTTAGATTAGAAGGAAGTCGGCCTTCTCCAAAGGTTCATCCCAAGGAGCGCAAGAGTCCCACACCTTGGGGGACGATCCCATTGTTGCATCGAAGCCTTGAACTATTCGCGCGTGCGAGATGTCTCATACATGCTCACGCAATGCGCCCAGTACTCCGTGCCCATTCGCGCCCGGGCCCTGTGCCAAACTCCAATCAGTTCCACACCACGAATTACTCAAGGGTGCAAGTTTCGGGTGATAACAGGGACCTTCATCAAGAGCTTGTTAAATAAGGGTACTAATTATTAATTTATTAGAATTTTGCTATTGTTACTAAACTCTAAGTTATTACCACAATGAAAGATTGTGAAAAATTCGTTATATTCTAAAAATGGGTAATTAAATAAATTGTAACATATATTTGTTAAACATCTAAAAAGTAGGTTAAAGCATTATATTGGAAGTTGGAAAGAGACAAAGTTATTGAAATGTTAAAAATGAAAGCAAGGAAAGACCTAGAAAGAGAGATTCAAAATTAAGAAAGTCAAGGGTTAGTAGAACAGAGTCAAAGCATGCGGGGGCAAGAACAAAAAACCACCTTAGAACCAAGGTGTTACCATCCATTGGAGATTCCATGAGATAACAAATGAAGAAGCTCCCATTCAAGTTATCATTTTTTTATCAAATTAATTATCGGTCTCCAAGATTGGTTTAATTCTAGACCACCATTACTGTTCAAGCTGTTATCACACTTATAAATTTCTATCGTTTCTCTTAGACGACGTTTGAAATAATGGTCCTCTATGGCCAAAACCTTGGTATTCTTAGTACAAATATGATGACGTGTTTTGAAAGAATGTTTAGCTAAGGCCGCCTTAACTAATCTTTCTTTGTTAATATCTTCGACATGTTCATTGACCCTTGTGTTAATAAAGCGACCTGTCTCTCCAATATATGAAACTCTGCATAAACAATCAATTTTGTACAAACCACTTCTAAGAGTTGGTTCTAAATTGTCTTTAGACGGTTTGATCAATCTTGTAAGTTTTTTCTGAGGAGGAAAGGTGGTATGGATTTTTTTTTTTTTTTTTTTTGATAGAGACTGGTTTTGGTGGGATCCTTATCCAAATCGCTTTTGACTTGAGCTCCAACCGGTTTGGGACACAATCGGGGGCCCAGATCCCCAAGTGATCTTCTATCACAAGTATCAAAATTACTAACAACGGCCAGAATTGGCTTGAGAAAACCAACGAACGGCCATAATTGGCCCGAGAATACCATCAACGGCCACAATCGGCCTACGAATTCCAATGATCAGCCACAACTAGCCCCCAATACCAAATTGAAATTTGAACCTGGGTGGTGCTTGAAGCAACCAAGTCATTTTACCAACTCACCCATATCTCATTGGTAAGGTGGTATAGATGTTCTTTCTCGTTAATTTTTTTGCAATTTCATTTGAAATCTCTTCAACATACAAGAGGAAAATTGTAGGTCTATTAAGGTTGTCAACCAAAATTCTAGGTTTAACATGTTCATTTCTAGCTGATTTGAAGGCTCTGGCAAATTTATTTCTCTTTGTAACCATTCTTTGTAAAAACCTCAATTAGATGTTTGATCTCATCTCTAAGTGATCATCATCACAAATTCTTGGAGCTCTTGTGGCGAGGGTTTTAAGGTCCCCCGTTTTTTGTGACAGTTGATGTTGTGAATTTGCATGTAGAAAGAGATCAACGTGGGTAGATTTTTTAAAAACTTGTCGTGAGAAAGATCCGTCAGGTTTCTTAAAGAGGACAATGACTAAGAAGGGAAGTTTTCCACCAGATTCCCATAACCATGATTCACGAACTCATCTTCCTCATGGTATCTATTTCCATTTCATAACTCTTTTAAATCAAAAAAGTCTGAAAAAGAGATTTTTTTCCAAATTTTTGCTAAAAAGGTGTTGTACGACTTGAAACTATCAATAATTTCCTTATGTAGTGACCCCATGGTTCACAGGCTGGCAAGAAAAATAGCTCTGATACCACTATAATTTTCCAAATCGGAATATTTTATACTAATTTGGTTTTATCAGAAAACCTATTTTAAAAAAAATATAAATATTGCATTTAAAATAATAAATTAAATAAATTATAAGTCCACAAGGGGTTTCGTCCTTGCGCTGTTATAATCACAAGTGTTTTCATCTTTGAGAGTGGTTATATAGGATGACGCTTATATGAAGTTAGATGATTGAATACATAATTGAATGCTTTTCTTCCACTCCAATGAATGAATATAAATATATAATGACCTCTCCCTCAAAGATTGTGTCTTTCCTCAAAGGTTGTGTCTTTCCCGAAAGTGGTGACTGTTCGAGTAATTAATGCTGAATTAATTAATTTATAATAGCTAAGTAATTAATTATCTTCTTTAATAATGGTGCTAAACCCAAGATTGTTTAATTAATGTTTGAAGGTTGCATAGACCCTCTTGGACTGCTGCAATCTCTCCTTGGACTCCTATGATCTTCCTCTTGGACTCCCACAATCTCTTAGACTGCTGCGTTTCCTTTGGTGACTACTGCGTTTCCTTTTGTGACTATTGTGTGCTTGAGTTTTATCATTTTTGGTTGCTGTGTGGAGTTGGAGGACATTACACAAAGAAAGCATTCATACAAGATCTAATAATTAAGCAACACAAGATTTACGTGGAAAACCCTCTCTCGGGGAAAACCACAAAGCAGAGCTGTTTGGATTTATCGTCCAAATCCAGCCGTAAAATAATAGTTCTTTTACAAAATTTCATAAGCACCAATCTACTTGGAGACACCAATCCCTACCGCTAAGCACCAACTTAGAAAGAGACACCAATCTCTTTGTTTTGAGGCACTGACCTCCATTGAAACAATTTTCCACCTTACTATTGTTGCTTCATCAACGAATGATGGCAATTTCAATCTTCTCTTCTTCTCCACAAAAATCTGCTTATGCTTGATAGATAGAAATAATTATTTCTCATATGTTTTTCAAGCTTTTATCCGCCTTATATAACCTCCAAAGGCTCTCCACAAAGGAGGCATCCTATCAAAGAGGCACCCTTTCATCAAAAGGTGTGTATTTAATTAAATTTTAATTAATTCACTAAGTGGGGCGATTTCCCCAAGGCAGCCATATATCAAGTGGGTCGGCCAACAATGATAGGCTTTAATACATGTCTTAAGAGGGATGATTTTAGCCTTAAATAGTTTTCCTTGAGTGCGTATTTAAAACTTCTTTAATGTTGGTCCCTTCATCATGAAGCGCTGCTGCAAATTAAATATAATTTCATTGCATTAATGACATTTCCATTGGCAATTCCGTTAACTTTCGTTACATTAATTATAATGCCTTTGACATCAATGACAATGTGCCAACAACTATTGCAAATTTGCAAACGGTCAAAGATGCACTGGAAATAATGAGATCAATTTACTTGCAATTGCTCATAGATAGGGATCATGCTTTCAAGTTTGCAGAAGAACAGGAGAAGGAGGTTGATGAGCTCAACCTAGAGCTAAGTTTGGCCCACTTTTCACTCTACAAAGGAAAAAATCAATCATCTATTGCAGCCACACCCAAGGAACAAGAATCTAACACAAGGACTATGGAGATAAAGTAGATAATTGAAAGAATTGATGAGCCCCAAAAGGACTATGAATTGGATCCAAGCTACCCTTGGAGACATGAAGAGGAAATCATGGAGGATGAAATATTACATAATGATTTGAGCATTCCTCATACCACAAAGATTCAGTATGTTGATAGCAATTGGGAAGAAAATCAAGAGTGTATACTCTTGGGACTTGAGGAGCAATTTTCATATGATTGTATGTTTCCTACATTGAAACAAAATGTGTTGGCCCCTCAAATAGGAAGAATATGAGAAATTTACATCATGAACTAAGTATTTCACACAAAAATATTATATTGTATTCATTCGAGATAATATTTACAAAGAGAGGTGAAAGTTATAGAGCTTTCATGGGTGGTTATGGGAACAAACCAACTTTCCCGAATAATCAATTTTTATTTAATAAAACAAACTAACATTAAAGCAAATACTAATTTAAACATTCAAATAAAAGACCTTGGATCATAAACCCAACAAATCCCCTCTTGATCCAAAGAGGTATAGAAGATGAATGAACTGGAGCAATGACTTTGAAGTTATCAAGGAAATTTTGAAGCAACTGCAACTGGTGTACTGTAGATCCTGGTACTGACCAAAACTTATGCCGCTCCCTACAGAAGCTTGCTCTGCAAGTTGTGGCATAAAAGATAGATGAACACGATCAAGGCCTTCTTATTTCTTGTGATCATCGTACCATACTATAGTAGAACATGATCAAGGCCTGTCTAACTACATTGATCCACATAAGGCTCCACCCAGAAGTCCGTCAAAGTGACCAACCCATACTCTGTATGACACATCTTCCTGATGCCCAACAAACGTTGACGACCTTTGCTCAACACTGAAGGTGCCAGCAACCTCTATCAACTCGTACTATAACCGACGACTGATTGAAGACGTACCAATGCTATATTTTCTCCCCCTATCAGGCGAGAGGTGAGACGCTGTGCAACGAGAGAAACAAAATCAAATTAACACTGTTTGCGACATGTCATGAATATCAAGCATAGAAAGCCAAAAATGGAACTGAAAGCAAGAAAACAAGCCAAAATTTGCCATTCAAACATTGAACCCAAACTTCGAGTGAATAGCTAATTGGAGAAGGGTAATACAACTTCTAATGGATCTTCCAATCTCCAGTTTGACACTTACACCTTGTCAATTACAAGGATCCTGATGGCCCTGTAAATGACAAGATATTCGTTGACAACACAAGCATGAAGTGGCATTTTGGAAATTGGCATTTAGAAGATGTGAGTTTCCATTGATAATGTATCTTTATATATCAGTGAATACATTTGTCATAAAAAACATATATGGAAGTTTCAAAACACAAAATAGACCATTATGTTGTGTTTAGAACGTCTGAAAACCTATAGTTTGATTGGTCACATGACCACCTTTGCATAAAATATCGACTAGTCAAAAATATGGTCGCAATACAATGTTCGGAATGACGAATGTGACAAAATGAAATGCAACCAAAAGCAAATTTGAGAAAAATTATACTTTGGAGGTTTGAACTCTAGACTTCTCTTTGGAGAGTGCCTTTACAAAATCTTATTAGCCAACTCGTCTTCAATCAATTTGAAAACATAAAGGGAAAATGTTCTATTTATTCCTTATTTGGCTAAGTTGAAAAATAAAAATGAAAATATTTGCATTGTAAATAGAAGTTACATAGCATTTTTTTTCGTTGCGTGTTAAAAAAAAGCTATGCTTCTCTGTGTTGGTGGGATCCATAGGGTGTATCTTGAAAGAAAAATAAAAAATAAATAAATATTCAATGCTTATAAAAACAAACTTCTGCGCCATTCTTCACTGTAGGATGCCATACTGCTGATTTGTTTGCTCAGAAATCTGTACATATGCAAGCAAGGCTGATTTTTCTGAGTAAATGTAGACAAAAGATTCAAAATGGCAATCAATCTTCAGGGATTTTCAATGGAGTGGTTTTGCACATCGTAGATGTCTGGTTGGAGGCCTTACCAATGGAAATTTGAACCTTTGTACCCTACAAGTTCAGATTCACCATTATTTAACCCTACAATTGGCTTTGCAGGGTCTTTAATCAACTGTTAGCAAGGATTTTGAATCATATAAAAATATACAATTGATCAAAGAATAATAATTTTATTCTAGAGGCCATACTAATGTCGTATATCTTTCTTTCAATGCTCAAATCCAATTTTGGACATGTTTGGAAGGGATATATCACTGAAAATCTAAGTAACAGGCCGTACAAATGAATTATATGGGTTGTACAAAGCAAATACACAAAAATCCCTACAAATGTTTTTACTTGGAGATGGTCGTACAAGTGTAATTTTCAAGGCATATGCAGCCAAAAAAAAAAAAAAAAAACGTATCACTTGCTTCATAGGACATAAAACTTCACAAACAAAAAAAAAAAAACATCAAATTGTTCCCAAATCTCTTCAGATTGCTTCCAAAATGTGATTCAATTTCTTCCAATTTCCTTCAATCTCCTTCAAAATGTAGCTCTGATACCACTGTTGGCCCCTCGAATAGGAAGAATATGAGAAATTTACATCATGAACTAAGTATATCACACAAAAATATTATATCGTATTCAAAAATATTATATCGTATTCATTCGAGATAATATTTACAAAGAGAGGTGAAAGCTTATAGAGCTTTCACGTGTGGTTACGGGGACAAACTAGCTTTCCCGAGTAACCAAACTTTTATTTAACAAAGCAAACTAACATTAAAGCAAATACTAACTTAAACATTAAAATAAAAGACCTTGGATCATAAACCCAACAAAATGATATAGTGATGGGTTTTGCATTCTTAGGACCGCTACAAGGTGATGAACACTATCATGAGTCAAGGATTGGCTGTATGGAGAATATTATATCTAGTGTTGAAGCTTCAAACACCACCAAACGCTCACTAGATGAAGTTCACATGAAGACCAGAGTAGTGCAACATAAGCATGATGGAGCTATTTCATAGTTGAGTTTTTATCACCAATAGAGTTTGATGGAGATTATTGGTGATAGATGGACACACAAGCTTCCTAGATTGATTTGGGATCCTGGAATCACATTGGAGTAATCAACGGGTTGAGTTGCGATTGCTTGAGGATAAACAATCTTTGAGTGGGGAGGATTTGTAATGTTCCTTTTTGGCCAATTTTAATATTTTCCGTAAACTTGGATGAATGGGCAGAAAATAATTTAAAATTTAATAAATAGAATATTTAATTAATTAAATCATAAGTCATCCAAAGTCAATTCTAAGGATTACTTATATTTAATTAATTTTTTAAGCTGAAAAAGGAATTATAAATTGACTTTATCAAGTGTGGATAGATGTGGGGTACAAAAGTGCAATTGTTTTAAAATAAAAAGGGACACTTTATGAGTTGAGGGGGAAAATAAAAGAAAATAAAGTATGTTCATTAATGAGGGTTATAAAAGGAGGGTTTGGGGGAAAAGTGATTCATTCTGGATATTTCATTTTTTTGAAAACTCTATTGAGAGCTTGAGCATTTGTTCAGCTACAGTCCTAGGACGAAAACCCTGAGGCAATATTGCTTTTGTTGATGAAAAACCACATAGCCAATCCTTGGTGGATTCTTTTAGAGTTCACAAGTGTGCAGTTTGATTGAAGATTGAAGAGGTTTGTGCTGAAAGGAGAATGTTCTTCCCAGATTTGTATTGTTTTTCCTAAGTGCTAAGGAGTTTGGCTCTCAAAACCCTACGTGCAACAATAAATGTGTGTTTCAGGCAGTTTGAAGGTTGGACACTGCCATTTCTTGAAGTTTTCAGACCATTCTTATATGGCCGTCTCAGGGTATTGTTGTTCAGGTGAAGATTTATGTGATTGGTTTGCTGTAACAAGAGATTCGGAGGTCCTAATTGCTCATTTCAAGTGCTTATCAAATTTAGAACCAGACTAGCATCTTTGGCATTCAATATTGCAAGTATATTTGACATAATTTTGGAGGTTAGAAAAATAAGTATTTACATATTTGTAATTCTAACTTTTAGAACATCAGATTATATAATTCATGGTAATTGTTTCTAGTTCTATAGAAAGATTGCCAACTGTTTGACAAAATGCCTTGAGTAATCTATGAATGATGGTATTGATTTTTGATGAATATATGCTATAAAATTCTAGTTACAACTGTTCTAAGTGATTGCAATCAGCATTTCTTCATTAAAGATTGTATGCATAATGATGGACGAAATGTCTGCAAGCTAAAATCAGAAAAATAGCAAGTGTGAACAAAATTTCTGGGTAGGGATATTACAAAATGGAACCTATAAATAATAAAACAATTAAACCAAAGGTGAAAAAATACAGTTGGCCAACTTCATGAATTAAAAGGTAAAAAAGGTAATTAAGTTGGTCGACTAAATTTTTGAAGTTGGCCGACTATGTTTTTACCTTTTAATTCATGAAGTTGGCCAACTGTATTTTTGAACCTTTGGTTTATTTGTTTTATTGTATATAGGTTCCATCTCCCTGCAATTCTCATGGAATAATCTGCATATACTTCTTTCCTTGATGATGAGTACACATAACGTACTCGAAACGTCGGATACGATTTCATTGAACATGATGAATCCCAAAATTTCTCTTTCAAACTTTATCGCTACTTCAAAAAACATATAAATTCATAAAATAAACTTAAATTAAATGTAAAACATTGTTAAATGACATAAGAAATGAAAGTAGAGAATGCCACAAGTATATTTTTTATTAATTTTTGATAAAAAAAGAGTACAAAATTACAAAGTACAAAGTTACAAATTGCAATGCTCATAGAGTCATATGAAATATGAAATATACATATTACATACACTTACCAATCTCGTAATAAAAGCTTGCTATAGTCTATTGTTTAATTTGTTTAAGTGTCATGAATATAAAATGGTAAACCATGTATTGATAAACTCAGAAAACAATGTATTGATAAACTCATAAAACTGTGTAAAAAAAACATGTAAAAAGCGTGTAATAAATGCTTTTTTGGTGAGATGACAGCCATTTCTCAGGGATTTTGCCAAGCAATTGCTGTTATTACTCGGCGAAAACTGCCGAGAAATGGAAGGATCTTGTCTCATGATAAACACTGCTGTTTCTTGTTCTGCAGCCATCTAGCGAGATTCGCCGAGATTTTGCCAAGATTTGCCAAGATTTTGAACTTTGGTTTAAGTTTGGGTACTGCTCTGGAGGCCCCCGTACCAGTACTGGTACAGTTCTAGTACTAGTAGTGGTACTGGTACTGGTCTAGGTATCTCCCTGGTACCTCTCAGGTTCTATTATCTTGGGTACGTGACTATCATAATAAAAACGTAATTAAAAACAGTGCTGATATGCATATGAAAGTCATAAAACCCACACCCCACAAAAAAACGACAAAAAACGCAAAAAAAAACAAAGCTAACTAAACTGCTGCTAGTCTTAATGCATCTGGTTTGAATGAACTAATTGCTGATTTCAACAAAGAGCAATATGATGAATTGTTCACGCAGTTATTAAGTGAGCCATATTATGGTTAATTTTGTTTGCTTTATGTATAATTTTTGTATTTTTTTCTATGGATGTACCCAAGTTTACTGTACCCAATGCCCCAAAATAAAATGGCAAACCCCTGTATCCGAACCATGCACCCGCATCTGTACCCTAACCTGTACCGGTAACTTACAAAATTTTAGGTTTCCATTCTGCAGAATTAATATGCTTATATCACATTGCTTTCATTTTCAATGCAGATCTCTGTCGTTGTTTCCAGAAATTGTCTACTGTGCATTTTGAGGGTTTTGTTCTCTTAACATGATTTCCCTGTTAATAAGCAGTATACTAAGTAATTACTAATTAAATAGACAAATGAGCATAGTCAAGAACTGTATGGTTAGATAAAGTCATTGCAATGTAGAAAGGCTTATTACATCATATTAAGGAAACCTAATAAGAGAGCTTTAATATAAGGAGCATTTGTCCTAAAACCTTGGATTTTAGAGCAGCATTTTCTACGTAGATTGAAGTTATGCTTGTAAATGTTTCTGCCAAGTTTTGGAACTTTAATTAAAGTTTCTAAAAAACAGCTTGATGCTTTGGTTACATTTCTTCAAGGGGTGAAGTGCAATGGGAAGCAGAGTTGGGAGGTCGAGTTGAATGTACTGCTGCTGTTATAGATGATTTTACTCAGGTGCGTCATAGGTGAATGTTTTCAATTAAACAATCTGGCTTGCCCCTAATATGTGTGTTCTTGAGTTCCATTATTAATTACTTATGGTGGCATCCATTTCTTGAGACATTCATCAGACTTTGAAGTTCAGTTTTACTCCTTCATCTTCTAGGAAGTAAGTGTTTAGTTTTGACTACAGGTGGTGGTTGGATGTTACAATGGCACAATATATTTTCTGGAATTTCTTACTGGAAACGTCATTTGGAGCTTTCAGACAGGCGGTGAGGTAGATTTTTTTGTTGTTTTACATCATGTTAATCTTTATCATTAACATTGGACTTTTTATCCTTAAATTTTTTGTTTTGATGACATACAGTCAGCCTTGTGTGTTCTTTAACAGCTATGCAGAAAAGTGAAGTAACAACAGATTTACAGCAGTATCTAACAGCATTATATATTTAAATAAAAAGGTAAACATATACAAAAATAAGGCAGATACAGAATATCAGGCCCCTGAAAAGGCAAAAATAGGGGAGATGGCATTAGTAACTGCCGAAAAGGAGTGTCTTTAGAGGCTCAAGCATCAAAATTACAACATCATAGTGGCATCCAGCCAAAGTATTATCAAACCAGAAGACAACAAAGATTAAAAGCTAGCCAAATATACATTTGCCCAAGAACCATAGCATTTACACACCGGTAATAACATATTGGTTCAATAGATTCCAAACCAAAGAACTAAAGGAAACAAGTTGACAAAAACACACAAATTCGTTTGCAGGGTGTATGAGTTGGTCATGAATATTTTGTTTTGAGGAGTATGGCTATATATCAAACTAAGCACCTAGTTTTGTCATGCATGAGGACTTTTGTTGCTGTATGGCTGCATTTCCCCTTCCTCTATGGGATTGTTACCAACCCAGTTTGGGGGAGGCTACCTATAGTGAGGTATGTAGACAAAAACCTTCTGCTTAAACATGCCAATGATTGGCTGCACTTGAACTTTCTCCCACTGTAGCTTGTCTCTTTGAAGCTGCTGCTATTCTGCTCTCTCCAGCATGAAATCGACAATCCTCTTCTTGGAAGGTTCGACGACCACTAAAATTTGAAGATTCTATTTTGTGCTGTTGGAGCTGACTTTTTTGGACTAAATTGTCAATACGAATACATTTAAGGAGTATGGCCATATATCAAACTAAAGCACCTAGTTTTGTCATGCATGAGGACTTTTGTTGCTGTATGGCTGCATTTCCCTTTTCTCTATGGGATTGTTACCAAGCCAGTTTGGGGGAGGCTACCTATAGTGAGGTATGTAGACAAAAACCTTCTGCTTAAACATGCCAATGACTGGTTGCACTTGAACTTTCTCCCACTGTAGCTTGTCTCTTTGAAGCTGCTGCTATTCTGCTCCCTCCAGCATGAAGTTGACAATCCTTTTCTTTGAAGGTTCAACGACGACTAAAATTTGAAGATTCTATTTTGTGCTGTCGGAGCTGACTTTTTTGGACTAAATTGTCAATACCAATACATTTGAGGAGTATGGCCATATATCAAACTAAAGCACCTAGTTTTGTCATGCATGAGGACTTTTGTTGCTGTATGGCTGCATTTCCCCTTTCTCTATGGGATTGTTACCAAGCCAGTTTGGGGGAGGCTACCTATAGTGAAGTATGTAGACAAAAACCTTCTGCTTAAACATGCCAATGACTGGCTGCACTTGAAGTTTCTCCCACTGTAGCTTGTCTCTTTGAAGCTGCTGCTATTCTGCTCCCTCCAGCATGAAATCGACAATCCTCTTCTTTGAAGGTTCGACGATGACTAAAATTTCAAGAGTCTATTTCGTGCTGTCGGAGCTGATTGTTTTGGACTAAATTGTCAATAAGAATACATTTGTCTTGCTTTTTAACATTATGG
Source organism: Torreya grandis (assembly GCA_037957365.1). Taxonomy (NCBI): domain Eukaryota; kingdom Viridiplantae; phylum Streptophyta; class Pinopsida; order Cupressales; family Taxaceae; genus Torreya; species Torreya grandis. The sequence goes on along the minus strand of JARHVA010001150.1, from coordinate 2,640,135 downwards.
ACAAATGAAATATCCCAAAATAGGTTATATTACTGAAATCTGGAATTTATGCAAAATCCTAGCTAAGACAAATATTTTCTAATTTTTCCAACCAAACCCTAGATGCCAAAAACTCATAAATTGTTAGAAATAAATTGTGAAACCTTAGCATAAAATTTATTGAATCCTATAATGATTTTTAGAGCATCAAATCACTCAATAAGATTAGCCACATTGGCACCAAACATGCAGGAAATTACAACGAATTAAATGCTGATTTTGGTGCTTTTTCCAAAGTAAAAATGCTGAAAATTATCCTTAAAAATAGGGATAAATACATAAATAAACATAGGAAAATTTAGAATATTAAATAGGCTTGAAATAGCTTATCAAACCCGCTCAAACAATTCCCCAATCAAGTCACTCTAGCTGGAATTAATTGTTAAATCCAATTCAGCCCTAAAATTAGGGGTCTTCAAACTTGAAAATCAGACTTTGAGTCTCCAAACCCTAGTCACCACCCTCCTAGAGCAATTTACCAATGATCTAGGTGGATCTCTCCATTTGTCAAAAATTGAAGTCTTCATATTCTGATCAAAGTGATTGCACAATGTAGAGCTTGTCGAGAACTTTCCGACGCTTCTTAGTGAATGCAAAACGGAGTCCGGATGCTCGAGTTATGGCCCGATGAAGCTCTGTTGCGACATGGAAAAATAGGGTGTCGCAAGTGACGTGGCACCATGCTAGCACGTCAAATGGACCAATTGAGAAGTGACATGTGGCAAAATTCGGAAGGGGACGTTTGAGTGCTTCGCGCCTCTGGTCTTTGACGGCTGAGAGCAAAAGGGTTGACTACGGGGACTGTAGTTGGAGTCTACTTTTTGTTCGGAAGGGGACCCTGCCACCGCCGGAATTATGGAGCATCCGGTTATCGACATGTGCCAATTTGGAAGTGGTCCACATGGTGGGTCCTCAAGCGACCACGTGGCTTGCCACCATTTAATATTATTTCCCAATTATTTCCATGGGTATATTTAATTGTAAATTATAGTCATATTTTGACTATATTAAATCCATGCAATATTCACAATACTAAGGTCAAGTTCGAAGGTTCCATTTCAATGTACATGGAGAAGCGATCAACAAAGCATGAGGTGGCCTAAAGCCACGTGAAACCCAACATTGCTAGCCACTATATAACCGTCGAAGTTTCCATGATGGAGAACGTGGCCAAAGCCACGAATGGCATGGTGGAGATAAGGCTTTATTAAGCATTCATTGTAATCTCCCACGAATAATGTGGGATTAAAAGCCTTTTTATAAACTTATTGGTAAGTATGGAGGCTCGAATCACGGACTTGCCGTCCAAAAGTGATAAGGCCCAACTGAGTGGGCTACGGGTTGCAAACATTATATAAAGCCCACAAAATGGTATTTGAAGCAATGAATTTTCGTGGAGACAAGGCAGACACAAGGCCTTGTTTTCACTCATCCTCAGTTTCGAGGTACTTGGAGGCACTCCCAGACTTCGGAGTGAACTAGAGATTTGTTCTAGACTCCGAGCCGGTTCCAACCATATGTGGAGTGTTAGGATTTGAGGTTGTTTGATGTACTTTTTAATGCTTCAAAGTGAAGCCTAGACAGACTGTGTATCAACTTTAATAGACCAGTTTGTAGAGATATCAAGTTTTGAGAGACTTGGAGAGGGTTTCACATCTTGGTGTAAACTAGAGGTTTGTCCTAGACTTCGAGACGAATCCGCCCATTTGCGAAACTTCTTGATTTGAGTTCGTTAAAGCCATTTTGTATGCCCATGAAAGTGACTGGTTGGTGAAGAACTTTAGGAAGGCGAGATTCCTCGTGCAACGGGAATGTGTAAGGTCTGGCCGAGTATTCTGAGACTTTGCGAAAGGCTGTTGCTGTGTTGTGAGCAGTCCAAAAGGTCCATTAGACCATTGTGTTGTAATCACTTTTCTTGGAAATGGATCGGTTCGTGTTCTAAGCGAACCCGGAGATGTAGCTCGAGCAGCGGGTGAACTCCGTTATCAATTTGGTGTCGTGAGTACTTTATTTATTTTGCATTCATTTCAACTTTTCTGAGTTAATCAATTATTTACTCAATTTGATTGCATAAGTACCTAAAAAAAAAAAGCGATAATTTAATCGAGAATTAATAATTTCGTATTAATAAGTTGATAAAAGTATCCAAGGTAAACGTTGGCACATTTAGGTGCTATTTATGGATCAACCAACCTCCCAAGCGAGTAGCAACTTCCACAAGCAAGTTGCCACTTTCTAAAGCAATTCTTTTTGTATTTTTTGAATATTTTGCCCAAATGCAACCTCAAGATGAAGCTTGCTTAGATGAGAAATGAGGTTTTGCGTCCTCACTTCTAGTTGTGTGATGTCCTCTTTTCATATAATTTTAATAATTAATAAAATTGCTCGAATAGTGATTTTAATCATTCGAAAATATAAGACAATTAATTATTTATTAAACTAGAATTATCTTTGATAATTATTCAAATTATTGGAAAAGTGGTTTCAACCATTTGGAAAATTAAGAGAATTTTAATGATTATTTTAAGGGGATTTATAATTAATAAATTGCTTGAAAAGTGATTTTTATCACTTTAATTATTAGAGCAATTTAATTAATTATTTAAGTGAGGGCCTAATTATTTAATTTACCAAAAAGTAATTTTAATTACTAATTTATTAAGGCAAGTTATTTAATTAATTGAAAAAGGCCTAAAGTGAAATTAAAAAGAATGTCAGCTTGGGAGCTAAAGCAAAAGATATTCTAAAATGGGCAAGTGAGGTTTATGAAGTATTTTATCTCCCCAAGGTGGTTCGCCCCCTTTTGAAGGTACAAATACAAGGTGAATATCACAATTGAAGACATGTTGAGTTTGATAATTGTTTCTTCATGCTTGAAGAAGCTATTAGGATGCATGCCCAATAGGTGCTCGTTGTTTTGGTGTTGATCATTCTACAAAAGGTGTCTTTTAATGCCACCTTTGTTAAAGGAGATTGTGTTACTTGGCCTAGAATGGGGCGATTTGCATTGAGTAGCTATTGTGAGGTTTTGGTGAACTAATTGAGGTTCTTTTGTTGCTTATTATTTTATATTATTATTTGCGCTAATTTTGCAAGTGAAGCGAACTATTTTGGAAGCTTGATTAAGGGTTTGGAGGCCTCTTTTAGGGTCTACTTGTGCAAATTAATATTATGGAATTATTTGCTAATTTTCTGCACATTAACGTGGGGTTTTTGAGAAGATTTGAAGTTCTAAATTGATAGAAAATTAAATAATAATTTTCAGATTATTATTTAATTATTTTCGACAGAAAACTAGGGTTTTCAGAATTTTGGAGCAATTTTTGGTGGCCTTTCCATGGAAGGAAAATTTCAAAATTATTTTTATTTGATAGTCATTATTTTTATGATCAGTTTGAGCTCTTGTTTGCATCATAATTCTAAATATTGAGGGAATTATGAATTTTTGAAAATTTCAGCTTTTCGTAGGAAATAATATTTGTTAAGGGCAGATTTGCAAGGGTTTCGTTCTGAATTAATTATTGTAGTAATTTTTTGAGTTTTTGCGATTGGATTGGACTAAGCTTGATCAGGGATTAGAGTGGGAAAAAATGACTTCAATTCAGCTAGTGTGGCGGTTGAAACATCCATTTCCGGTCCTTTCTTCATTGCAGCGAGAGCCATTAGTGGCCAAATTCACAAGGTATTTTTTTGGTATTTATTTCAATGGTGAATTGGAGTTAATTTTCAATTTGGAGGTGCAATTGCAGCAACTAGGGTTTGCTGATTTTTAATTTCAAAATTTCAGAATTTGTGGATTTTGGGGAAATCCCCTTTTTGGTTAAATCGTTCCATGTGGGGACATTAAAACTTGGCTTGAAGGTTTTCGTCTTCAAGTCAAAAACTCATACTTTTTTGTACTCAAAACTATAAATTCAAAATATAATCCAAGATGCCTTTCAAATGAACCCTTAAATGCTTTTATTCTCCTCCCCAAGTGAAGCACCCAATTTGGAGGGAAATACCTTTCTGATCTTTTATTTAATTTATAAAAAGAACATCTCTTATAATCCACTTAAGTAGATTAGTACCCATGATCTTCAAAAAGGCCCCAATTTAAATGAAATTATAACAATAAAGTGCTTTTACAAGTTTTCTTAATAAAACCAAATGTTTTCCTTTTTTTCTCTCTTTTTCCCTTAACCCTTGGGAAACTAGGCAGAGCTAAAGGTCTTCAATAGTGTCATGTCGAAAAGGAGGACATGACAATCCTCTCTGTCCAAATTGCTTGTCCTCAAGCAATTGAAACAACCAATTGACTGTCCGAACCAAGGGCCTTAAGCAATTCTGGATCCTTGACTCTTCCCATGGGAAGATCTCTTGATGAAGCTCTTTGCTACTGTATATGAAGATTTTTGGCTGCTTATACAAACTAGAAATAAAATAACAGCAACTTCCAACCTTTTTTTACCATCTTATGGAGGTCCTATACCTCAGATGTACCAAAAAGATGTTAAAAGAGAACTTATTTGAAATGGTAACATTTTGGTGGCCTAGAAAAGTGTATTCTAGGAAGGAAATCTTAATATTTTGGGCCTTGATTGCCCCTATATCAACACCTACACAAGACACAAATACATTAGTCAAAACAATAGTTCTTTGCTTCCCTTCAACGTTTGTATATTTGATAATGCCCTCCATGTGTGAAGGGGCTGGAAACATGTGTGTGGCTGCCCTTGAGAACATAGAAGGGATGTCCATGCTGCCCCACACACCCAAAAGTGACTTCAAGACTCAGAAATCTTGTTACTAGAGGAGTTGGAAGTCTTCTTACCGTGCTTGAAATTCACCCTTCGCCAAAAGACCACTAACACATGTCCATATACTTCAAAAGAAAGGTTGAACCAGCCACTTCCCTCTTGATTAGTTGGTTGTGCGTGCAAATTTCAGACCTCTTTATGAATCCAAAACTTGAATTTATTTCTCCACAAATAACCCTTAGAAGGTAACATTATGCAATCAATCTTCCCCAAACTTCCAAAAATCTTCAAACTCGCCATTTCATACATCAAATTCATATGTTCCCTTACCTTAGAGGGAATTACTTCAAAAATAAACTTGTACCTTATGTTTTAAGGGTTGTGTTTGTACATTACAGCCTTGCAAGTGCCCTAAAAAATCAAATATTTTACTACCAACTTGCTCCTTGATGAACCTACCACATTTACACTTCCAAGAGGGGTCAAAGTGAAGCTATGTACCACCTTAGATGAGCTGGAACTGTCATAACTAAGGTTGCCCCCTAGGATCTTTATCTCTTGCATGTGTACCTTGGAATGTGGGCACCCGTAGAATGCAACCCAATGCCCTTTAGGGCCCTTAACATGCCTTGACACTTCTTCATCAAACCACAAGTATGGCTCACTAGTTTAAATTAAGAAAACAACTTGGAACAACATTGGACACATACCCTTTGTATAGACAACGTGGTGAAGTGAATACTCTTGCCATGATGCCCATATGAAAGACCACTGCTTAACCTCATGCTGCCCCCTCCAATTAGGCCTCCAATATGCATTACAAGTGCATGAAGTTTGAAGGATTTCTCCTCCTCTAGTGCTGCCCCATTCAAGTCTTCTTTGCCTCATGGATTGAAGATTATTTATAACCCATCTATCACTCTTCCCTTCATATTTTTGAATTCTTTCTTCCGTTGTAGGCCCTTGGAAGGGCTGCTCTTCTCTTGTCAGCTTCAACTCCCTATCACAAGGAAAAAGCCAAGTCTCCTTTGCATTTCCAGAATTTATTAAGGGATGTAACTTACCTTTTTTAATGAATTTTCTGAGTGTGCCATATTCAGATTTGGCATGAAAGACTCATAATTTTCTGAATATAAACAATGGTAATTAATATGCACAAATTTCTGATTTTTTTAAGCAACAACAATTTTGTTTTTTCTCATGAAATTTTGATTTATTTGAGCAACAAAGTTATGATTTTTTTTGAGTGTACCCTAGGTCTTTTCACAATGCAAAATTTAGACCTACTTTCCTTATAAATTGAAAATTACCCTTTTCGTGGACTTGCTTAGCATCTTCATTTCCAGAATTTATTAAGCTCAACAAACAAGGAAATAAATATTTTTTTGTATACCTTAGTTGTTCCACATTAGAAGAAACATTCTTTATTGTTGCCCCGACCGAATTCTCTTTGGAGAAGACTCTCCTATTGCCTTAGAGGTCACCTCCAAAGGTACCTTATCGCTCAAACCATGCAAGTTCACTTTTTTTCCCATCTATTTCGAATTTAAGCTCCATAGTTTGGTAATTTTGTGTGTACTCTCGAAGTGGGTGCAACCATTGGATGCCTAGGATAGGATTGGGCTCTCCAATGCCAACCACATAAAAGTCATCCTCAATGGAGTGTGTCTCCAACATAATGCTAAGCTTGGGAACCTTGGTGGTGCAAGGGATGGTGAAGCCAACCTTCATAGTCACATGGAAAGTCTTGAATTCAATAGGTTGAAGCCCATATGCAACAATCAAGATCTTATCAATGAAATTGTGGGTGGCTCCACTATCAATGAGAATAGTAACATCCTTACCTTTCAATTTTCCCTTCACACGCAAGGGGTAGTATCTAGGAGTCCCTGATAATGAAGCAAAGGTGCCACTTATGTCCTCTCTTCCAAGGATCTCCAAATGCTCTTTCTCATAGGTGGCTGCCCCTTCCTCTTCTTCTCCATTTGAATGCACCTCAATGTAGTTCACTTTTCCCTTCCCATGACAATGATGACCCGATGTCTAAGGGTCTCTACAATCAAAACAAAGTTTTTTTCTCCTTAGCTCATTCTTTGTCTCATTGTTCCATCATGGCAGCTCTCTTTGCTGCCCCAAACCCTGGTGGTTTGGCTTACCAAACTACCCCAAACCTTGCTGATTTGGCCTACAAAGCTGCCCCAAAGGAGTTTTTTTTTGTGGCCCAAAAGAGCTGCCCCTTGGATGCCCCCATCTATTGTCTCTTTCCTGTCCAAAAGGTCCAAAAGAATTAGTTTTTTGGTTGAACAAAAGACATAATTTTACCTTGAGGTGTTGAAGATTCAACATCAAGGGACTTTTGAATGGCTCCTCGAAGAAAAGATGGGTCAAAATCCTTGACCAAACCTTGAATAGAATCAACCTATCATTCTATGAACAAAACTACCAATCTCTTCTCCAAAACATCCGTTACCATGACCGAAAGCCTCTGAAATTTTGTCACATATTCCTCTACTGTGCGCTTTTGCCTCAATTGAGCCAACTCTCTGATGTGTAGTTCCGGATCAACCCTATCAAAACTCTTAATGATGCTTTTACTGAATTCCACATAAGATTGAATGAGTTGATGTCCTTGGGTGATTAACCCATGATACCACGATTCATGGGCAGCCCCTTTTAAATGCAAGGTGGCAAATTGAATAACCTCTTTTTCCATCATAGGTCTAAGTGAAAAGTAAGTGTCTACTTTCTGAATCCAAGCCCTAGCCGAGCTCTTGGAAGAACCATCAAAATTGGAATGTGAAAGCTTTCCCAAAGTATGGAGTTATCCTTGGATGCCCCTCTGCGTTTGGCCAGCCCATCGCTCCCATGTTGCCCATCCTTCCAAGATGTGAATGCAGGAAAATCCATTTGATCCCTGAAAGGAGCAAAATAAGTCATGTACTCGTCATAATTCTTCAATAAGTTATCTCTCAAGGTGGGTTGTTCTTCCCTTTCCGGAATGACAACTTCTTGCAAAAAAGTAGACTGGTTAGGCCTACATGTGGCTCCTCCATTCCTCTTTATGGACTGATCCGTGAGATTGCGACTTCCAGAAACACTACCATCCCCATTGGATGGTTTGTCACCCCTCATATCCTTCATAGTGCGGACAAATTCCGCCATCATAGCTGTCATCTGATTTTGAACTTGCGTGTACCTATCAAACCTTTGCTCCTCTCTATTTTCAGCGTCATCCCTTGGTTGATCCAAGTGAGCGATTGGTTCTTCTTGCTGATTTTCCTCAATGTTCTTCTTGCTTGTAAGGTAATCCCTTAGTTCTTTGTCATCCTTGTGCATGAATTACTTTGGAAACTCCTGGTTAGCCAAGATATGGCTCTGATACCACTGAAATATCCCAAAATATGTTATATTACTGAAATCTGGATTCATGCAAAATCCTAGCCAAGACAAATATTTTCTGATTTTTCCAACCAAACCCTAGATGCCAAAAACTCATAAATTGATGGAAATAAACTGTGAAACCTTAGCATAAAATTTTCTGAATGTTCTAATGATTTTTAGAGCATCAAATCACTTAATAAGATCAGCCACATTGGTGCCAAACATGTAGGAAATTACAATGAATTAAATGCTGTTTTTTGGTGCTTTTTTCAAAGTAAAAATGTTGAAAATTATCCTTAAAAATAGAGATAAATACAGAAATAAATATAGGAAAATATAGAATATTAAATAGGCTTGAAATAGCCATCAAACCCTCTCAAACGATTCCCCAATCAAGTCACCCTAGTTGGAATTAATTGTTTCTAGCCCTAAATCCAATGCAGCCTTAAAATTAGGGGTCTTCAAACTTGAAAAGCAGACTTTGGGTCTTCAAACCCTAGTCGCTACCCTCCTAGAGCAATTCACCAACCTTCCAAGCGAGTAGCCACTCCCACAAGCAAGTCACCAACTTTCTAAAGCAATTTTTTTTGTATTTTCTGAATATTATGCCTAAATGCAACCTCAAGATGAAGATGGCCTAGATTAGTAATAAGGGTTTGCGTCCCCTCTCCTACTTGGCTTGAAGATTTTCATCTTCAAGTCAAAAACTCAAACTTTTTCATGTTCAAAACTGTAAATTCAAAATATGATCCAAGATGCCTTTCAAATGAACCCTCAAATGTTTACTCCTCCCCAAGTGAAGCGCCCAATTTGGAGGGAAATACCATTTTGATTTTTTTTTCAATTTATAAAAAGAACACCTCTTATAATCCACTTAAGTGGATTAGTACCCATGACCCTCAAAAAGGCCCCAACTTAAGTGAAGTTATAACAATAACATGCTTTTACAATTGTTTCTAATTAAAACCAAATGTTTCCCTTCTTTTCGCTTTTTTTCCCTTAGCCCTTGGAAAACTAGGCAAGGCTAAAGGTCTTCAATAGTGTCATGTCTAAAAGGGGGACATGACAACCAAGCGGCAATGCAATTTTAGAGGATGGAGATTTTGATATCTTTATCCCCACTCCCCAATATGTTTGCATTGAGATGTTGAATATTGGATTCAACAACATGTATGACATTTAGCAAGGACAAGCCATTTTGAAGGCTTATTTGTATTTCTTTAGCCATCATTTCCTCCTTGAGCAGTAAAGTAAGAATTACGCTGGTGGGCAAAGTTGGAAGCATTGGACCAATTGACTTGAGGGGGTACGTGTTAAAAAATTACCCTAGTTTTGATTGAGGAATGAGGGTCTGGTGAAAGCAAATGACTAGGTTGGAAGATTGTTAACTCTATGGGTGGTAGGGGCTAAAGGGTGAGTGTATTGTGGATGCAATTCTAATAGATCTGACATCGAGAAAAAATTAGTGCGATTGTTGGGGTGAAGTCATGTGAAGTAGACATATTGATTTTCACCTCATTAATATTATATTCTTTTTCTTCAAATGGTGGTCTTTCTTTTTTTCTTTCTACAATAATCTTGCACAAACCTTGATCTTGAACAATCTTTGCAGCCCTTATCTCAATGCTGAACTCTTGGATTACAAAAATTTACTTTCCTTTTTTGTCATTCATTTCTGTTCGAATAAGCAAGCTTTGATCGCAGCATCTGGGACAATATCATAAATCTAGTTTCTGAGATGAGAATATATGGCTTAATCATTTTCACTGCCTTCAGCAATGCGTAAGATTGCTTTCTTAGCGGTGAATATTTCAGGTCTGTTTCTTTCAGCCCATTGCTCATGAAAGCAATAAGATTTTCTTTATCTCTATTTTGCCTCTAGGTTAGCATTGTAGCTACAGAGTAGATGCAAAAATATTTTTGTAGTTTGGGATCTCTAATGCTGGAGCTGAAATTATTGAGTTTTTTATTGTTTGGAATGCCATTTGAGATTCTTTATTCTAATCCACTTTTGCCCCCTGTTTCAACATGGCATTAAGTGGTCTTACTATCTTAGCAAAATACGAGAGAAATTTTCCTAGAAAAATAATCTTTTCAAAGAAAGAACTTGGTTTGTTTCTATTATTTGGCATTGAAATTTGAAGAATGGATTCTACTCTATCATAGTCTATTTCAATAGCTTCTTTGGTGACCACATGACCTGTTTACCTTCTGTCACAACAAATGTGCTCTTCTCGGTGTTGAGGGAGATACCATGTTCTCTGCAACACTTGAATACTTTTGTCAGATGCTTTAAATGCTCCTTCGTGGCTTTGCAGGATACAGCTATATCATATGTTTACATGAAAATATATTCATTTATCAAACCTTCAAATTATATGTCCTTTGCATGCTGGAAAGTTGCACTTGCATTTATTTGCCGGAATTTTGTATGTGAGAGCTCTCCATATTGTAGTAAAAGCAATTTTGTATCTTTTTCATCTACAAAAATCTGTTTTTTATCTAGAGAATCCATCAAGCAAAGACAACATTTCAGTTCCATTCACTGTTTGCAGCGCGTCATCGATTTAGGTATGTTATTTCAATTCATATAGTCCACACGTGATCTAATTTCCTCATTCTTTTTCTTTATAGGTACCAAATTTGCTACCTAGGTTGATTACCTGATTGGAAAGCTTATTCTGGCAGAAAGTAAAATTTGCACTTATTTGAAAACGGTACACACTAATATTAGATTCACTCGCCTTTGTTTTTTGCTTGAACTGTTTGGTATTTTCCTTTAGGGGAATAGTTTTTCATAATCGTAGGATTATACAATGTTGAGCCATCACGAGTCCAGGTAAAGATATGTTTAAAACATTGTGAATAACTTGATAGACCTATGCTTTTCATCCTTAGTTACCCAAGTTTACTGTTTGAGGAATTTATTCTGTTCTCACGGTAATAGTTTCATAAATCTTCTTTTCATCATTACTTGGGTCATCATCTATGGGTTTATGCATAAAGCTATCCTTTAAATAATTCTTTTTTCCTAATGAAATTAATCCCTGAAGAATTTGGTTGGACTTAAGATTAAGAATACCTTCGTCTTCCTCGTTCTCGTGGTAGTCTTGGTGTTCCTCATCATCAATGATATGTTCTTTGAAGGAATCAAGGTTCCTAAGAAATTCCACAATTCTGCTTCATCATTGAAATCTTGGAGGTTTTCAATGCTATCTGGAATAGCAAGATGTCGAAATTAGTTCTATTGATTTTTTTTTAGCTTGTTATTGGCTGAAGGAAACCAAGCAATGACAGAATAAACTAAAGAATCACTCATAGGATTGCGATCTCTTGGCATTGAAATTATGTTAAAAGCTGGAAAAGATTCAATTCAATCCCAGACTTTGTGTTAGTACATACTCAAATAAAAATGACATTTACTTCTTACCTGCTCAATGATCAATTCAGCGTCACCTATTACCTTTAACATCTCAACTTCATTGCTAATGGAAAATTGAAGGCCTAAGACAAGGACCTAAACTTCAACAATGTTATTTGTGCATGAAAACTGCAATCCAAAGGCTGCATGAAATTGTTTGCCTTTTGGATTTATAAGCACTACTACTCCTGCTAAACCTTGTCTTGATTTGGTTGTATCAAAATATAGAGTCCACATTTCTTTTGATTGTTCTAAGATCTTTTTCACTGTGTTTTCTTTCAAATTCAGCATATATATTCCTGGTCAAAAGGCCTGTTTCCAAGACATTCACAAGTTCATTCTTTGCATTAAACCCTGTGATTGGATGCTTCATTCAAGCTGCTCTTTCTATTCGAATCTGGTTTTCTACTCCTCTCCATGGCAGCCACATATGAGAAAAATCTATGGTAAAACTCTTTGGTGCAACCTGTGATTGGAGCCATGAATTTAATTAGTCAAAATTTGAATACAAACACAAGCGATGAACGTCAAATGGTGCCTATCCATGATAGTTTTGATGATATGTAGTAGTCTACTTGTCCCTGATTGTGCTTGTATTTGATTAGATAGTGCATCCTCCATGTGTTATTACTTAGGTCAACCCTAATTAATGCATTCGACTTTTATAAATGACATCAAATAAATGACAATATAAACTAGAAAGTGAATGTTAAACATTAGTTGCTAGTATCGTATAATGTAAACTGGTAGTTAATGAGTGCATGAAGTGAGGTTGCAAAAATATTTGAATGTCTTCAAATAACTCAAAAGAGGGATCGACGAATCAGGAGCTAAACATAAATGATGGAAAAAATTTCAGAGACTTCATACGGAGAAAGACAAACCCGGAAGGAAGGGCAGAAAGATCAGCAAGTAGAAACACACTCGAGCTTGAAAGGAATCATCCCTTCAATGAATGATATTCCAATCATTTAGGTCAGAGACGACGATATCAAAACCACTATTGATTATCTCAAAGATTGCACAATCATTTGTAAATTTATGGGATACTGGCCTAGCGTTGCAGATCTTCATAAGTGGTTGGAAAAAAATTGGAAGGTAAGGGCAACAAATCAGATTACACTCCTCCCCTAGGGTTTCTTTCAAATCATCTTTGAAAATGCAAATCGCAGGGATGAGATATTTTGATCTGGTCCATGGTTCATGGGTCGAGCTGGGTTATTCATGAAGCCCTGGGAAGAGGGTTATAACCCAAAAATAGAGGAGCTAAGCAAGGTCTCAGTTTGAACCTATTTATATGGTTTTCCAATAGAACTATGGAAAGAGGAAATCTTTAGACAAGTGGGCAACCAACTAGGGGAATATATTTGCATGGCAAAATTTATCGAGGTCTGTTTGAATTTGCATAAATATGGATATCCTGAAGTATTTACCATTGGCGGTAAGATTCAAATTGGAAACCAGAGAATGGCTCGAAGAGCTTGATTTTGAAATTGCCCCTTTTAGATGCAAAAATTGCTATTCACATGGGCATTTTGTAAGAAACTTTCCTGATCTAAGATTACACAACTCCCTAGATAATGAAGGATTTAGTTATCCCAAGAAGAATTTGGAACAAAAATCCAGAGGGTTCATGGAACCAAAAAATAAGAAAAATTTGGAACAAAATAGCATAGGGTTCATGGAACCGAAAAAAAAAAGCAAAATTTGGAACAAAACAGCGAAGGGTTCATGGAACCAAAAAATAAGCATAGGATCAGGGAGCAGGAAAAGACTTGTAAACCTTTGAATTCAGCTACGGCTAATAAATTCAGCATTTTGCAAACAAAGGATTCTTCTAAGGATATTATTGATACAACGATTGATAACCCCAAAGATAATCAAGACACAGATTCTCCCCTAGAAGAAGAAAAAGAAGATGTTGATAAAGAGGACAAAGTTTTTACCATGAAAGAAGACAACGCTGATAAACAATCTCCCCCGGAAGAAGAAGAAGAAGACGCTAATAAAGAAGACGGAGTTTTTACCTTAAGGGATTTTGCAACTCTTTCAGCTTCACAGCTAGGGGAATTATTGAATCAGGCCAACTACTTAAAAATGGCATTCAGGATTATATTTGGTGACAAAAATAAACTTGGTAGGCCTCCTCTCTCAAACTCAAGAAATTTGGAAGCTCAAATCAATATAAGCAAGGGAACCCATATGTGGATTTTGGAAACGCTTGCCAATTCCCCAAATCAGAAACGAGATCAAGCAAACCATCCTCCCTCTACACCAGATACTCAAGATACCCCGAAGTTAGGAAAGAAGCCGATCACTTGCAGTAATAATAGGTTAAAAAACTAATTAAGGCTCTGGAAGCCTGCTCACAAAGTCTTAGAATCTACTTTTTTGTTAGTTTTTGCCCTTAGCTGAAAGGCCTTGAATTGTAACTGACTTTATCATTTTTTTATTAGCCGAGCTCTAGCCCTTTTTTTTTACCGATAAAAAAAGAAGAAATCAAATATACCACATTAAAACCATTGAAGCCCAATTTCTCTCCTTGTGGAACAACGCCATAGAGAGGTAAAATTAGGGGATTAAGGGGGACACCATACTTTGACTTCAATATAGCCATTTGCGACTCTAGCATATTGACTAGAGTTGATTTCTAACTTCTATTGACCAATTTGAATGCCTTTTGACTTATATTTACTACTGGTTGAGCAAAAACTTCTACTTATTGTATAGATTTTTATTTTTCAATTGATTTGTATTATCTATTGAAAAATTTGAATGCCTTTTTATTGATATTTACTACTGATTGATTAGAAACTTCTACTAATTGTACATATTTTGACTTTTGAATATTTAAGTTGACCGTTGACCCTTTATATTGTTTGTTGTACCTGAATCGACTAAGAATTCAATTTGGTTTAATGAAGTTTAATGACCAAACAATTAGTGCTAGTTTGACTAAATGTAAATTTACTGTTGTACTAATGTGACTAAACTCTTGATTGTTAATTGACATAAATGGTGAATTACTTTTGGTATAAATATTGTTTTGCTTGTTTAGATCCCTCATTATTGATGTTTGTAAGCTGGCTCAATTGTGATAGATGTCTAAATTTCGTCCTTTGAAAGTGGAGATACGTGTTGTGTCAGTGGTTTCTAGTAATTGTCCTTGTGGGTTAGACGTTTGTAACTCGCTACATGTTGATATTGGTATCCCTTGAAGGGCAATATTAATTTGTTGCTATGGTGAATGCCATTGAATCATCCAGTGGATATATTTGTATGGTGAAACGCTTTGGGGAATCCTATAAATCTTGCTTGTGAGTCGGATATTTGTAAGTCTTTGATGTAGGAGCATATGGAGTCAATGAGCAAACTTGAATTAAAAAATATGTTGTGCTTTGGTGTGTGTTTGCGATTTTTCAGTGGTGTTGGCATTGTTGTGCTTGTCAAAGATGATCAAAACAGGGCTAAGAGACATCTCCAAAGCTCCACCTTTCCAAGAACCTTAGGAGTAGAAGGTTTCAATCATCTTTCAAGGATCAAATTGATTCTTTCTTGGTCGATGATGAAACCACATGTTAAAATAAGATAGCAGTTTCAAAACTTTTGTTCTGCATTAACTAGGGGTTATGTAATTGTTGTCATGGTTTTGAAACCACTGGTTTGTAGTAAGCGACGGTTGCGCCCACTAGTTATAAGAGAAGTTTAAAAGTCCAAATGATTAATTTTGCCTTTTGGACCGTTTTCCAAGAACGAGGGAAATTGAAGTGGCACTCGAGACTGTAGTGAAGAGGCAGATGAGATTCTTGTTAGTTGGGGGAGTTAGATTTAGAGAGAGAGATGAGTTAGAGAGAGGATGGCTTCAATCGAGGAA
Organism: Torreya grandis; assembly: GCA_037957365.1. Classification (NCBI taxonomy): domain Eukaryota; kingdom Viridiplantae; phylum Streptophyta; class Pinopsida; order Cupressales; family Taxaceae; genus Torreya; species Torreya grandis. The sequence continues at coordinate 2,624,681 of JARHVA010001150.1, read as the reverse complement.
GTGAGGGGAGTGCTTTAGGAGCCAACAACCACCCTCCTACACAGAGAATGGTGGTTGGATCTACAATTAGGCCTTTTCAGCCTAACTTCATTCGTAGAGAGGAATTCATTGATGAGGTGGAGGTTCAACATTTAGTGGTGGATGATATTGTTGCTAGTTATGCAGAGTACAAGACTCTTCCCCCTGAGATCAAGGGCGAAATGACCCTCACTTCATGCAGCTAAAGAGGAACAAAGAGGGGCATAGAGCTGATCCTATATGTCAAAATAATTAGAGGGATCTTCAACATGTTTTGGGAAAGCTGACTCTTTATACATTTGATGGATCTACCAAAAACACTGCTCGAGCTTGGATCCAAAAGGTGGATACATACCTTTCTCTCCAACCTATGATGGAAGATGAAGCCATCAAGTTTGCTACTTTACATCTTGAGGGCATGGCACATGAGTGGTGGTACTGTGGATTGGTCATACAAGGGCACAACCTCATCAACTCTTATGATGAGTTCAGCTGGAGGCTGATTGATAGGGTTGATCCAGAGATCCATTTTAAGGAGTTTGTGCAACTAAAACAAAATACTTCCATGGATGATTATGTGGCTGAATTTCAGAGTGTTAGTGATGGTACCTGATGTATCCAAAAGGAGGTTTGTGGTATTGTTTGTTGAAGGGGTGGATGATCCACTCAAGGGTTTGGTCAAGGCTTTCAAACCTTGTTCTCTCCAAGAAGCCATAAAAAAGGCTTATGATCTAGAAACAACAGCTCCTAAGGGCAAAGTTATGCCTTTAGGACAGCAAAGGACATATTCTTTTGGGCAGCTTAGGACTTCACCATCCAAGCAACCAAGGACAACCCCATATGATCAACAAAGAAGACCATATCAACAAGGTAACGTGCAGGAAAAGTAGTTGCCAAAGACCAACAAATAAGTGGAATTAATGAATGAGTTAAGGAGGAGAAATTTGTGCTTCACTTGCCAAGACCCTTGGACACTAGGTCATTGTTGCGTTGGCAAAGGGCAAGTTCATTGTGTCGAGGTAGTATCGAATGGAGAAGAAGAATAAGAAGGGGAAGAACCAAAAGAAGAAGAGCAAGAAAAGAAAGAAGTTGACCATACATATGGCACCCTTGTTACATTATCCGGTGCTCTTAGATATCACCCTTTTAGAATGAGAGGAATATTGCAAGGTAAGAAGGTAACTATGGTAATTGATAGTGGGGCAACCCACAAATTCATTGATAAAGGTTTGGATCTAGATTTGGGTTACAAGTTGAAGATTTCAAGGGTTTCAATGTAACAGTGGCGGATGGCTTCACCATCCCATGCATATAAAATTCAGCAATTGAATATCACTTTGGGAAGGCATAAGATTGATGATGATTTCTATATGGTTGGGATTGGTGAGATTGACATAGTCCTTGGGATGCAATGGCTGTATTCTCTAGGAGAAATCACCCAGAATTACCAAACCATGGAGTTGAAATTCAAATCAACAGGGAAGAAGCAATGTTGCGTGGTATGGCCAATGGAGCTCCTATGGTAGTGACAACAAAAGAATGGAAAGGGATTTTCATAGAGGGTAGGTTGCTTGGGCAACGAAGTGCTTTGTGAGTTCTACAGATCATAAATTGGAGCAGCCACATTGTCATAAGGATATTCAGCGCATCCTTGATAAGCATGCTAAGGTTTTTGGCAATATTCAGGCAGTATTTGATTTTTGATAGGTTTGTGGTCAAAACCGATCACAATAGTTTGAAGTACTTTCTCAGCCAAAAGGATTTGAATGATGGACAACAAAAGTGGGTATGTAAACTTCAATCTTATGACTTTGATATTGAGTATGTCAAAGCAAAAAACAATGTAGTCGTTGATGCATTTTCTGGAAAGCCTATTCTTTGCTCCTTGACAGAGATTACAGTTGATTGGATGGTTTTTATAACAGTTGAGTATACGAAGAACGACTTTAGTACTATTGTCTTTGAAGGTAAAAATGAAGATGATAGGTACAAGGTAGTGGACGGTCTTTTTTCTCACAAAAATAGGATCTTTTTGGTCCTCGAGTCTAAGATGGAAAATAAGATATTGAGAGCTGTTAGTGATACTACCTTGGCTGGTCATTTGGGTTATTTTAAGACATACAAACAAGCGAGGAAAGATTATTTTGGAAGGGATTCAAGGGAGAGGTCTTTCAATACATCTGGGAGTGCCTTGCCAACAAAATAAAGTTGAACAAGCTTTTTCAGCGGGTTTGTTACCGCCCTCACCCATTCCTACTCAAAAATGGGAAAGTGTCTTTATGGATTTCATCATGGGACTTCCCATGGTTCAAGGTAAGAGTTGTATGTTTGTGGTGGTTGATAGGTTCCCCAAATATGCTCACTTTCTTGCAATTCCAGCCAAGTACAATGCACCTCTAGTGGTTGATACCTTTTTCAAACATGTTTTTAAACTTCAAGTGCTGCCTAGGAACATTGTGAGTGATAGGGACAACAAGTTTATGAGCTTGTTTTGGCAATAGCTCTTCCATTTGATTGGTACAAAGTTGACTCTGACCAATAGCTGTCATCCACAAACCGATGAACAAACTGAGATAATGAATAAGTGGATTGAAGGGTACCTAAGGAACTATAATGTCCCTGAATGGGATGAATTCAACCTAGTTGGAGTTTAACCAATAGACCCTTGAATAAATTACCAAACAACTGAAATTCGGCTTCACAAACCAGCTAACCCTAGATGGAAAAATTAGAGAATATCTAAATGAAAACACATCCAAAATAACTCCACAAATAACTGAAAACTATTCGGGAATAAAGTACCTTTTTCGGACCAAATAAATTGACGAAGCAACTAAAAATACCCTTGTCAATAATCTGATTTTTATTTGAATGTACAGATACGTTTTTCAACCCTCAAACACCTAAAAAAACTTCACAATTGGGTCGCCACACCTCAAAAAATTAGGGGAAATAATTATGAATATTATTCCTTGGATTTTGCCCCTCAATTCACCTTCTGGGTCTCTCCAAGCAAGTCGCCAAAGTGCCAAAAATATTGTAATAAATTCTGGAATATTTTAGTCTAGATTGACATTTCACGCATGTAAATTGATCCACACAAATCACCAAATGACTGAAATAAATTATGAAATTTACCTTAACCCTAGAAGAGGGTTCCAAAGACCAAATTGACCTCTTGTGAGGGGTTGCCATCTTCCCAAAAGAAGTCGCCACCCTTGATATGGCCTTCCATCTTGTTCTGGGCTCCTCCACTGAGATCACCCACCTCCTCGACCTGCAATTTGAATATTTTCAGCTCTCCAAAGGATTATATTAATTCTTTGTTGAAGGTGGTTTTCAAAGACACCTTTGTAGAGCTTCATACATACACTTATGCACAATTATGGTGCAATTACAGCCCTTGAATAGAGTTGCTCTGGTGGAAGAGTGGAGGTTTTCATCCCCAAACTCTTTGGTGCACTTAAAGGTTTTCGTCTTCAAGTCACTTGTTCAAACTTGACATTCTTTTACAAGAATTTCAATATAAAAAATGCATAACCTTCTCAAGAGAGTCATCTCTTACCTTTTATATGTTTCTTCCAATTGCGGTGCCCAAAACAGAAATGAAGAGTTGCTTTTTCCTTTTTAAAAAAGATATATTACAAGCTTCTTTATAATAACACTTTAAAGTGACCCTTTAAAAAAGGTCACAAAATTAGATAATAAAGTGCTTTAACAAAATATATCTTTGAAGCTCAGCAATATCCTTTTTTTGCCTTATAAGACCTTAACCATTGGGAGCACACAAGCTAAGGGACTTATCCCAACGACTAGTTTGAAAATGGAGACGTTACAATCCTCCCTTCCCAAAATTGCTTGCCCACAAACAATTGTAAATTTGGAAGTTGAAGGATGGCATATCTTTCCATTGTACCGAGTTTTCCATGATAGTGCGATTGCGGAGCCTCCTCTCATGATCCTCAAGTATAATTTCGGGAATTAAAACCAATTTACCTTCATCATCAAGTGGGGGCAAGCCAATAGAGGGTATGATATGCTTTCCAAATGCTTTCTTAAAGCAAGAAACATGGAACACATTGTGAATCTTACTCCGTTCTGGGAATTCCAGCTCATAAGCCATCTTTCCCACTCTTCTTTGAATTTTATAAGGTCCATAGAAACGTGGCTTAAGCTTTTCCGCTCCACTTTGCTTGAGAGAAGATTGCTTATAAGGTTGCAATCTCAAATAGACTGTCCCCAACCTCAAATTGCTTTTGCAATCTATGTTGATCTGCACAAAGCTTTTGTTGGTTTTAAGCTTGTTGCAAGTTTTTCTTGAGCTGATACAAAATTTCAGAACTTTGTTGCATCCATGTAATATCGCACCCTTGAGAGGATATTTAATTTTCTTATTTTTGCCTGCTATTTTCAGTTTGTTTGATATTTTAATTTAATCAAACTAAGCATTCATGAGTTAACAGTGATTCCAGATAACATGTATACCACCTTCAGTTATCTATTTCTGAGTCTTAAATTGTCTTTTTGTATCATTCTTTGCATTCATACTATAACCAGTCTTTAACAGAGATGTATTGAAATAAATTATAGTAATGATGATTCAATGCTCAGGAACATCTCATATCAGCAACACAAAACTCAGAACTAATGCAAGAGTTAGCAGGTCTGAATATTCAGTTTAAGCATCATAACACAATTCCATGCTGCTCATAAACAATACAAAATCTGATGTTCTTGCTCAACTAGACCCTCACTTTGTTGACTAATAATGAATGACTAAAGGACTGTTTTTTCACAACTGAATACTCAGAAAAGTACAACAGGTATTATTTCAGATTTGAGTCAATTGTGCAACCCAAAAACAATGGTTTATTGGACCCAAATAACTCAGTTTATTCCAGACCTGGATAAATGTGTTTTCCACTTGTCAAGGGATGCATCAAACTTGTTGAAGAAAGCTCAGAACTTGTGTGAATCTTCAGCTCAGTCGCCTCACTGTCTGGGAATGCCTATAGCAGCTCACACGTCCCTTGGTCTAGCTGGTAACTGTGATTTAATGCCCAAAAATGCTTTCTAATGACAACTACTTCACCTTCAACCTTCCACGTTTTGCTTGGAATGATGGACACCTTGGGAAATGTAGCAACAATGACTCAGAGCTCTCCTAAATGCGCAGATTGATACCCTCAGCCAGTCAAGTCATCCTCCAATAGAATGAACAAGCTTATACAACCAAGGCTCACGTTTTGGAGAAAGAACTGTAGCAACCTAGCACTTAGGGTTTTCCAGACTGTCACGTCCTCTTACAAGTTAATATAAAACTCAGAACATAACCATTCGATGTAAGTTTAAGACTCAGCCAATAATACTTAGAGAAAATCAGATGTGTAGCAATATCTTGAAACTCAAACCCTTGCCTGGCAACTCTTGATAATTTCTTGAAAACTCTGTAATTTCCTTACTTTGTCAATGATGAATTAAACTCAGATTTCCTGATAATATCTTCAAACCCATGAAAATGAAACTCCCCTGTAAAACGATGAAGCACAAGCACAATCCCTGAAATGGAATTGTCTGCAAGTTGGCTTGGGAGATTTCAAACTCCTATACCGAGCTGTTTTCCTTGAGGGATTTCATTCTAAAAAAAAACTATGGTTTTTAACCAGCAAACCCTTGCTGAAGCTCTTCACCAAATTTCTCCACAACAAGAATAATAATCATTCCCTTAATAAAATGAGCTTCAAATGCCCTTTTATAATTCTCAACTTCACCTCGAATTCACATTTAAATTTCATTTTGTTTGATTTTACTTTTAATTTTGGTGCACAACTTTATAACGTAAAGTATACTTTAAAAGTCACTTATATCTCCCCTTTTAAAATGACACTTTAACTTATATTATATACTTTAAAATCACTTATATATCCTTTATAATAAAGTCCCTTTTTAAAATATTTTAATAACGCATAAAGTTAAATTATTTAATTTAACTTTATTATTTAACATTATTAATATTAAATGCATCGGATCAATATTAACCAATATAACTCTAGGGTAGAATTGCACCATCATGCCAAATATAGAAACTCTGCCAGTTGACCATACCAGTGACTTACTATAAATAGTAAGTATGAGCAACACATCTAAGTGACTTACTAAAAATAGTGTGGGTCAAAGTGTCCAGAATGGCCTCCAGAAGGTACACCACAAATAAACTGGGACACCGAGCAGAAGAGCACTGAAATTAGCACCAAAGGGTTTGCTGAAGAGCCATAGATCACCCTCAAAGGGGTCCCTTGAACATCCTGTTAACCTACGAGGATCAGATAATAGGCTAACCTCTGCAAAGATACAACTTCCAGAAAAAGGGGACATTACAGTCCGCCCTCCCCAAGATTGCTTGTCCCCAAGCAATCCTCCCTTGAACAACTAGGCCCATCCTGGACGCCGGGATCCCAAACCAATCTGTACAATGCTCTACCCAAGCTCCACTGCAACCATTAGAGAAAGAGCTAAACTGTAATGTCTCCATTTTCGAGTTCACTTGCAACACAGTTAGAGCTGACTTTCTGGGTTGGTGACAACATAATCAGAGAAGTATTTCGATATCACCAAGGTGTTCGGGCGATCCAGTGGAGCTGTATGACACTTTTCAAAGAGATTTCAGACAACTTGTCCGTATTTGCTATTTATAGTAAGTTCTTGCATGGCGATAGTCTTTTTGGGTTCTTGTGGGTCTATTCTGTTTGGTCCTCTAAGAACATTGCTATTTACAGTAAGTGTCAGTATGGCGCTATTTTGGTGACTTGGTAGTCAGTCGTTGGCTATTCCAGATGTTGCATTGAGCTTAGTGATATCAGATGGTTTGTGGTGATGTCTTTCCAGGGGATTTTGGACTTTGGGTTCGAACTTGCTATTTTTGGCAAATTAGGGTTTATGTCCGTTTGGGTTTTTTAGTGTTAGATGGAGCATCTCATCGAGACCTTTCTGGCGAGCTATAGATCACTGAATTCTGAGTTCATTTGGGCCTCTGTTTTAAAGTCCGTAAATTAATATTTTTATTTAAATATTGTACTTTGGGATTTAACAATTAAAGTCACTTGAATAGAAAGTAAAGTGGAAAATATGTCTTTTACCCACATTGGCAAGAAAAGTGTGTGAGCTCCTCTAAGAAAGAATAAAAGGATTTTAAGGGCCCATTGTTGAGCATCCAGGTATTTGATATTGGCATTTGATTGAGTTTATTGTGGAGCCTAGGGCTTCTGCAGATTCTACATTCGATCATTGAGACCAAAAGCTCTCTTTGGTTGGCAACTTTGAGGCTGTGAAACTATTAGCTGATATTGTTGCAAATTGGGAGGTGATATTTCAGTCATCTCATTGGAGCAAATTTAGTGGCCAAGGGCCAAATTTGAGGAGTTTGTTTAGGAGATCATTTTGACATTTTGCATTGTGGAGGTGGTCTGATTTTAATTAGCAGCAATCTAGAAATTACTAATCAGTCAACAAGGGTGCCATTGGAAGGGACAAATTTGTTTGTGGAGGTCCAAGAAGGCAATGATTTCACTTCTCACCTAGTGTGCACATCTCCTAGGGTCATGGCAACAATGTTTGGCACTTAAGGGCGCTGGAAAATGTTGTCATTTATTTTATTTTTACATTGCTGCCCAGAACAGGGGCAACTTGCATAGGAGGTCGACTTAGCTTGAGTATTGATCGTTTGGCATCTCTATTGTGGTTTTCATCATCTACTATCAAGGGCGCATCATTTTAAATCAGGTTCCTCTATGTTTTGTTCATCATATCATTGCATATAGGTTGGTTTAGAGTTGAAGTTGTAGGTGCACTTCATATCAACATTAGAATATTTGACATCATTGTAAATGCCAAGAGCCTTGGCCATGTTGTAATGTCTTTGTATTGAACATCATAATACAAGATTGGAGTAAAAAAACATCCAATAATATCATTAGCAGCCTATGAACTCAAAGAAGACAAATCAAAGAATTCATATCAGTCATAGACAGTTTCAAGACAAGTGTTTGACGAAATTCTTGAGTGGTCAGAACTGAAAATTAAAGGCCAATATTGCAAGGGTCTTTATAGTGGTATAAGGTAGAAATCCTGCCAGTTTGTGTAGATCATGTTGTCAACCTGGGGTTGCACCCTGAATCGAAGACGTGCTGAAATGGGTAACCCTCTCTCCAGTTGAAACAATGGGATCTTCTCATGAGGGTGGGTGCCTCAATGTGAGAAGAACCTCTAGAGAAGGTTAGTTCCTGTAAGATGTATCAATGCGGATCTCTACTCTGTGTTGCGAATCTACCATGGAAAAGGGAGAAAGAAACTTGAAAGGGAAATCCTACCTAGTTACGGTGATACACCAAAATGTTGATCCACTCTGGTTGGAACCTTGAACATTGAATCAAACAAGGGAAAATGAAGACCTTTGATTTCAATTGATCACTTTGCATAAATATTTTATGAGAAGGTTCGATCCAATGACAAAAAACGTGAGGAAAAACGATGGAGAGAGCTCTGATACAAGACACTTTGCAGCCACCTAACATCCACTTACAGCTTCAATAAAAGACAAAACATTGAACATGACCTGTATAACATGGTGAGCTAGCAACTAGGTATGAATCAGAATTGAGAAAAGAGAGAAATCTACCATGTATGCAAATCGCTGAATGAATGTCCACTATGCCAGCACTTGAAATCTAAAAGTACAGTCCTTCTATTGATTGAAGAGGTCACACAACTCACCAATGGCAGAGTTTGGTCTTACCAAGAGAGGGATAGATTTTACAAGGTTGAAAAGCCATTAATATAGAAATTTACAAGCCAAGAGATTGGTGTTGAAAAAATGAGAAGAAGTTAACTCTTCATTAGCCCAAGTCCAAATTGCGTTGCATGAGTGTTCCAAATTTGTCTTTTCTTGGTTTATACCTGGCTGTCTTGCATGAAGAATCCTTGACGTTGAAAAAAGAAGACAAGCTTTGGATGCATGACACCTACAAATAGATGTCTTGACTTGAAAACTAGTCAACTTCAAAACAAGAGTAGTCGAATTAACTCAAACTGCTGAAAAGTTTGAAAGTCTACCCTTTGCATGAAATCAATGCAAATGCCAAATTAAGAATTACGTTTGAACCGTCGGAATGTTTTGAGCAAACGAGACAAACGAGAGTGCGTGCATGGAATTTTTGGCTGTTTGAAACGTTCAACGCTTTGCCTGTTCATCATGCAAGACGACTCTATTTTTCAGAACTGAAGTGTGCTTGCTTTCTTAAATGCGTTCACTTCATTGGAGTCACTTCTGTTAATCTGTGCATGATCTTTGTTTATCCTGCCTTTGTCTTTTTGACAAGCTTTGGATGTATGACACCTACGAATAGATGTCTTGACTTGAAAACTAGTCAACTTCAAAACAAGAGTAGTCGAATTAACTCAAACTGCTGAAAAGTTTGAAAGTCTACCCTTTGCATGAAATCAATGCAAATGCCAAATTAAGAATTACGTTTGAACCGTCGGAACGTTTCGAGCAAACGAGACAAACGAGAGTGCGTGCATGGAATTTTTCGCTGTTTGAAACGTTCAACGCTTTGCCTGTTCATCATGCAAGACGACTCTATTTTTTAGAACTGAAGCGTGCTTGCTTTCTTAAATGCGTTCACTTCATTGGAGTCACTTCTGTTAGTCTGTGCATGATCTTTGTTTATCCTGCCTTTGTCTTTCTTCTACATTAGTTTTATTTACTGTTCATGCTTATGTCCATGTTCAGTTCTACTTTAATCTTTGCTCATGCCTCTATTTCTGTGTTTGTCTTTCTTCTTGTTCAATCCTGGGTCAATCTTGTTTGTGCTTACGTCTCTATTCATGCTATTGATCATGTTCAGTTCACTTCATGTTTTTTCTGGCTTTTCCCGTGTTTTGCTTTAATTCGGTATTCGGGATTTATTTTAGTTTTCATCTTTCGGACAGATTCTTTGTCTCTTCTCTTTCTCGGGCTTGGCATTTCCTTTTCTTTTTTTTGGACTTTGCTTATGCCCTTGTCTTTTCTATCGGGTTTTTTGAAACTGTCCTTATTCCTTTGGATTTTTTTGGACAAAAAGTCTGAAGGAATTCGTTTCCTTGCCAATTTTCTCGAATTTATTCTTTTAGGCTTTTATGTCTTGCCCTGTGATTTTTTTCAGATTTTTGCTAACTTCAAATTCCCACGGATTTTCTGTTTGACAATTATTCCGAATGATCTCCCTCTTTGCCTTTGTTTTTTTTATTTTCTTTGGGTTTTTTATCCTCCCAAATTTATTTGGACTTTTTGTCCGAAGGAATTCCTTCGGACAAAAAGTCCGAAGGAATTCATCTCCTTTGGCTATCTTTTCCACTAAGGGCAAGTGCCCTTCGAGAACTTTGCTTTTGTCCTTCGCTTTATGGAGGTGCCTTCCACAAGGGCTTCTACTTCCCAATAATGCCCTTTGAAACTTTTGAAAGGGTCCTGCCACCGACCAAGTGTCCTCCGCAAGGGCATGGTGTCCTTCAGAAAAATGAATTGTCTTTCAAATATTTTTGCCAAGGTCTTTTTCGTGCTTGAAGTGTCCCCTGCAAGGGCACATAACCTTCAGGGAAATTGTAAATGTCCCTACGCGACGCCCAGATGTCATCTGCAAGGGCTATGTCTTCTAGGAGTGCCCTTTGGAAGAATTGAAAAGGTCCACTTCACCGACCATGTGCCTTTCGAAAGGGCATGTCTGCCTTCAAAAGTGTCCTTCAGAAGAATTGTAGGGCACCAGGCTTTTTGAAACTGTCCTTATTCCTTCGAACTTTTGTCTTGACTTGAAAACCGGTCTTCTCAACTGTGCTTTTCTCCTTTCTTTCGGACAAAAAGTTTGAAGAAAAGCCTTGAACGACTGCCACTTGGTCATTTTTTTCAAACTTTTACACAGTCCTTTGAGAGCTCTTTCTCTCGGAGAAAACGTCTGAAGAAATAGTCCACCTCTTATATACCGAAAAATTCCTTGGGAAGACAAAATAAATAAACTTAAAGCTTGTATATCTTGGCTGTATTTGCACATTTGGCTGTAATCAAGAAAGCTCCTTGGAAACCTTTGCATGACTAAACTTCCCCTAGCTGTAGATGGCCACTTGGGTGGCTGTAAATGTTCATTTAAGGACCCCAAAACTGATTCACAAGACAAACATGGCAACATAGCAAAGTTCCGGAGTGTAGGGGTGACAATTTGCCCTGTGGGGGGCAAAATTGTCAACATTTTTGGCGACTTTGTTGTGAAACATGCCTGCTATGCTAGAGAACTGAGGCCATATAGATGCTATTTGAACTCCCAAATGGTGAACCTGATTTCTTACTGAAATCTCCTCTTGACCTTGGCTTAAGTAACCTTTCTCCCTCAAAGAGGAAGGGAAAAACACGAAAGCAGGAAAACTAACTAAGAAGCAAATGTGCAAACAAACACTTATTGAACAACACTGAAGCAAACTATTGTGCTTGAACAACACTTGGAAAAAAGCAAAAACTACTATGTACATAGAGCTTTGCTCGTCGATAGCAATGTTTCAGATGTATCCCATGGACTGGGATTGGAAGTTCTTGGCCGTCCATATTGGCAAGTTGGAAGGCGTTGTGGGATTTGCAGCTGGAGATCGTGTATGGGCCACTCCAAAGGGAATCAAACTTCATGTGCCTTCTTGGTTTGGCTCGATGCTCATCCCACTTGAGGACTAAATCTCCTTCATTGAAGCTTCGTGAGGAAGCTCCTTTGTCAAATGTTATTTTCACTTGTGTCTGATGACTTTCCATGGCTAGCATGGATTGATTTCTTGTCTCTTCCAACTCCATAAGCTCTACATACCTAATTTCCATAGGCTCATTCTCCAACAACTCAAGTTGATGCATTAGTTTTAAAGCTGAAAACTCAAGAGAAATAGGTAACCTTGCTTCCTTACCATATACTAGCTTGTATGGAGAGTTGGCTGTTGACCTCTTGTAGGTGATCCTATTAGCTCATAGAGCTGACTTCAACTTGAGATGCCATGACCTCTGATTGTCTTCAATAGTCTTTCGTATGATCCTTAAGAGGTTCTTGTTTATAGATTCAGCAAGACCATTTCCTTGTGGATAATAGTTCGATGAAGCGCTGAGATAAACTCCATGTTGGACAGCCCATATTGTTCCTAGATCCCACAAAAGCCATTACATTGTCAGAAATAATGGTCGAAGAAACTTTAAACCTAGTAATCAGACCTTCATTGAAAACAAAAACATTAGTTTCGTTTGCTTCTTTCAATGCAATTGCTTTCATCCAACGTGTGAAGTAATCCGTAGCTATTAGAATCCACTTATGCCTTGAACTCAAAGGAGGATTAATGAGACCAATAAAGTCCAATCCCCACTGAACAAAAGACTGATCCACTGCAATTGGCTGAAGGCGCAGGGGTGCAAGTTTAACTTTTCCTACAAACATAGCACATTGTTTGCACTTCCTAACCCATATATGGCAATCGCCAAATATAGTAGGCCAATAGTACCCACCTCTCATGATTTTAAGTGTTGTAGTTCTTGCGGAAAAGTGTCCACCATGTCCATCATGAAATTCTTCAAGTAAGCTTTGAGTTTGGCTTGGTTACACACACCTTAGTAACATTTCATTAATATCTTTTTTGAACAAAACACCGTTAATGAGCAAGAATGGAATTGATTGCAATCTGAAATACCATTTTTTTGAAGCACTTAGATGAGAAGGATAAAAAACATTTTGCAAATAGCTTACCAAATCACAAAACCAGCTGGAAGGTGAGGTGTGAATAGCAACAATCTCTTAATCATTTGACACTAAAACAGTTTCATTAGTTTCTTGCAAGTCCTAAGCTAGATGCTCACAAAGTCCTTTGCCTTTAACCAGCTTTGTAACCTTAATTTCAACATCATATTCCATTAACTTGGTTATCCAACTAGCTCTCTTCTCATTTCTGTCTTTGTTCAGAAAAAATTCTTTGATGCTTGGATGAGCAACCATTAGTTGTATTTTATTATTAGACAACAAGTGTCTAAATTTCTTCAGAGATCTTATAATTGAAAGGACATGTTTTTCAACAAAAGAATACCTTGACTCATACTCCTCCAAGCCTTGGCTGTAGAAAGCTATTTGCTGCTCGAAATCTTCATGATTATGTTGTATAAGAATCCCTGAAATGGTGTCCATATTAACATACGTATACAGAATGAAATCTTTCATAAAATCTGGATTTAAAAGCGTAGGAGTACTTGCTATGGCTTTCTTAACATCTTCAAACCCTTTTACTCCCTCCTTGGACTATTTGGAGTTCTGGTTTTTCTTTAGCATGGCTGTAAGTGGTTTAGCTACAGTAGCGAAATTTGAAATGTATCTCTTTATAAAATTGATTTTTTCAAAGAAACTTTGCAAAGCCTTTTTGCTCTTAGGCAAGGAGAGTGCAAGAATGGATTGAATCCTTTCAGAATCTATGTTTAAATTGTGCTTTGAAACAACATGTCCAAGAAGCTTATCTTCATGAACTGAAAATACACATTTTGTGGGATTTAGAGATATCCCAAATTGCCTACACTTTTCAAAAACTTGTTTGAGATGAACCATGTGATGTTTTGCATCTTTTGAAAACACTGTTATATCATCCAAATAAACAAACACAAACTTGTTAAGAAGGCCTTGGAAGGGCATATCCATGGCTCTCTGAAGGGTTGCTCAAGCATTAGACAAACTGAATGGCATCTTTCTGTATACAAATGTTCCCCACTTAGTTGTGAACACTGTTTTTAATTGGTCTTCTCCTTTGACCAAATCTGATTGTAACCACTATATCCATCTAACAAAGAAAACTTCTTTGAACCTGCAACAAGCTGTAAAATTTGTTCCATTGATGGCAATGGATAGTGGTCTTTAAGCGAAGCCTTGTTTATATCATGGAAATCAACACACAAATGAATCTCACCGTTCTTTTTTCGTACTCGTACGAGGTTCGCCACCTAATTGAGTGCTTGATTGGAAATATAATAGCTGATTCTATGAGCTTGAAGCTCAGCTTTCATCAAAGGCTTAAGCTTTGGATTCATTGGCCTTTGTCTTTGTCTCACTGGTTTAGTTTTCTCGTCTAACTCAATGGTGTGTTGAGCCAAACTTGGATCAAAACCTTTGAGATCACTATACTGCCAAACGAATATATCAACAAAACTCGTGCATAAATCAATGAAAGCTTTTTTTTGTGGAGTGCATATCTTGCCCAATTTCAAAATTTTACCAGTTGCAATCTCGACATTGGTACAGTGCTCTTCTTTTGTTGACAAGGATGGTTTTTCATTCCTTAACTCATCATCTTCACTGCAAATATTTTCAAGAGTGACCAATCTCTTGGGTAGTTTATTCGTTTTCAGTTTTACAATATGATCACCACACTGTTGTAAGTGTTTCGACTGATTTCTTAAAGAAAACTCTGCGTCATCCTACAAGAATCTCACAATTTGATTATCATTTTCAAACATCTGCCAATTCTCTTGGTTATCCGGAACATAAGGCCTTTACAACTACCTTTATATGTGACTGAAAAATGTCACTTTTTACATCTGCTGGAATACCAAATTGTGCCCCAACAACAGCCAACCTATCAGCATGTTTATTCCTATCTCTTGGTATTCCCTGAATATTAAAAGCCTGAAAATCTTTCAGTAATTCCCAAACTGTGTCTGTAAGATTTAAGCAACAGATTCTTGCATATATTCAGACCTCTTATTTGGTGGACTACAAGTTCACTATCTCCAAACACTTGCAAACAATTTACTTTCATCTTCCTATCCCACTACAAACCGTGAACTAGTGCTTCATATTCAGCAACGTTTTTTGAACAACCAAACTGAAATGTAATAGAGGAGAAATACCTTTGTTCTGTAGGATAAATTAACATCATTCCAGCTCCGATTGCATGCTTATTTTTTGATCCATCAAAGTACAATTGCCACAAGCCTTCATTAGATTTGTTTTCTTTGACCATGGCTGGAATTGATGCTTCGTTCTCATGAAGACAATACACACCAAGACCTTCCTTTTCAATCAACTTGTAGGGATCATGCTCATGCAAGGTGGAAGCCCACTCATCAAGAAACAAATCTGGAATTCCATCTAAAGGCGAGCCCTTTTTACATCACGAGTTTTTAATATTTCATCTGAGATGATACAATTTTCATTGACCATATTTGGTGTATAAGGCTCCATATGAAAACGTGCAAGAGGCTTTGAATGAATTGTTACCTTTGTACCATATCTGGTTCTGAATAACAAATAGGTCCAATTAACTGATAAATATCCCCCAATATTTGAGGTGAAGTCCTTTGAAAGACACATGGCGAAATAAAGAGGCAAGTCCACCACTACATCTTGCTGAATAGTAACGTCAGGACAAGCATGTAATGTCAATTTTAAATCTTTGATAATGCCTACCATTTTTGCTGGTAAACCATCCAACTGCAATACCCTTTTAGTATTCGGCTCATAAACAAGGCTGAGTTTGTCTGCAATTTGTTTGGGCATTACTGTATTTCTAGCTCCACTATCCACCATACAATTATGAACCAAGGTATCACCCACTATCAAAGAAAGATAAAAATGGGGAGTTTTCTTTGTTTTTACTTCAGTTTTGTCCACCTTTGACATCTTATCTCCTTGCTGCCCCTGTTGCTTAGTTGCCTAATCCAAATTTGTTAAGACAACACCTTCTTTATCAATCGGTTTTGGAGACAATTCAAGAGCTGAAAGTTCTTGAATGAATTTATCTTTTTGCCCTGGAATTGAAAGAGAATCCCACATGCTAATGCTGATGTTAGACTTCATTTGATCTACAACACTGAACTGAGATGCACTAACCTTTGATTGCTCTTTTTGTGGTACTTGCTGCTCACGAATTAGAGGTATTTGCTGCACTTTACTAACCTCTATATTATGATTTTTTTGGATTGTGGGAGCAGCAAGTTGCTCTTTTGTACTTTGAGCAACAATATTAGGAGCACTTGAAGTATTTGCTACTGCTTGGGTTTTCTCAACAACGCTTCTTTTAGTTCTTTGATAGGTTATAGTTGCAACTTGACCACTTGAATTGTTAGTTTTAGCACCCTGAGTAAAAACAACATGATCATTGACCTGCCAATTTACATTAATAGCATCAGGTGCCCTTGAACTTGATGAGTCACTCCTTGTGATGTCAACCCTGTATCTTGATATTGACCTTGAAAAGAGAACTCTTTTTGTGTCATTTGTGGCATGGTGATGTTCTGTGATACCCAGGTTTGGTTTTGAGTATCAGTGAGATTTGAGGGCTGGCAACTTGAATTTTGCACCAAATTATTTTAATTTGGAGTTGGAACAATGGCTTTTGAAGTGGAAGGAGCATTCGGATCAAGAGCAGCATATGGCTTAGCTGGAGTTATGGCTCCTTGTGCTTGATAGGGTGGTCTATTTTCTCTGAAAACCTGATAAGGAGACCTTTGATTTTTGAAGGACTGATAGTTGTTTTGATTTGTCTGTTGATAGAGCCTATTTGACTGAAATTGTTGCCTTTTGAGCAATACTATTTCATTTTTAAAAGATTGTAGCAAACTTTTCAACTCTCTTATCTAACTGGCTTGACCAGTACGGGCTGCAATAAGAATTTGAGGTGCTGGAATAGGAGCTAAAGATGGAATTTGAGGAACTTGAGGGTTGGTACAGAACTTATTTCTTGAAATATGGGCATTGGAGGTCTTGGAGAAAGCTTACCTGCTTGGATCCAACTATTTTTTGCCATTATTGCAACTTCATAAACATCTGGCAAAATAGTACCACCCATTGACTATATCATCACACTAATGTCATAATTAAGAGCTTTCAAAAAATATAGAAATGCATATTCAGGGGATGGCCTAATCAAAACCGGTATCTTAGTCCATGTCTTCTGGAATTTGAGATTAAAAACGGACATGAACTCATGAGGAGCTCTTTGTATGGCAGTTAATTTCTCAACTAAAAATAAGTGATCAGATTTGTCTTCAAATTGCTTGACTAAGGCTGCACCCAATTCATTCCAAATGGAAACGGATCTAAGTGGGAGGGTTCTACACAACTGTAATGTTTTTCCTTTGAAAGAAGCAACAAGCAATCTAATAGCAACATTATCCTCAACAACATTATAAACTGAGCAAAGATTAGCCACATCTTGGATATGTTCAATAGGTGTTGTTTGATTTTTTCTTGAGAAGAATGAAATATTTTTGAGGGCAGACACATGAATGTCGTCTAACTGTGCTAGATTCAATGGACTTCCCCTATTGAATGGAACAAACACTTGATTTCTAACGACCATCTGGATGGTGGGGATTGCATTGTTTAGAACGATAGTATGAGGGGGAGGTAAATATTCCCTTTGAGGATATGGATTTGCCATCCTAGACCTTGCTCTTTTATAAGTTACAAATTCAAAAGGAATACCTTTACTTGTTGATTTTGTGGTAACCTTTGGCATGAACGGATTGCTTGAATGATGCTATGAACTCTGCAACTGGATGTAGATGAATATTCTCTGTTGCTGCTAAAACTCTATGCAAAAAACTTTTTCATGGTCTCACCGGGCGTGCCAAAAACTATTGTCAACCTAGAGTTGCACTCTGACTCGAAGACGTGTTGAAATGACTAATCCTCTCTCCGGTTGAAACAATGGGATCTTCTCATGAGGGTGGGTGCCTCAATGGTGAGAAGAACCTCCAGAGAAGGCTGGTTCTTGTAAAATGTATCAATGTGGATCTCTACTTTGTGCTACGAATCTACCATGGAAAAGGGAGAAAGAAACTTGAAAGGGAAATCCTACCTAATGATGGTGATACACCAAAATATTGATCCACTCTACTTGGAACCTTGAACACTGAATCAAACAAGGGAAAAAGAAGACCTTTGATTTCAGTTGATCACTATGCATAAATATTTCATGAGAAGGTTCGATCCAATGACAAAAAACAGGAGAGAAAACCATGGAGAGAGGTCTGATACAAGACACATTGCAGCCACCTAACATTCATTTATAGCTTCAACAAAAGACATAAAACACTGAACATGACTTACATAACATGATGAGCTAGCAACTAGGTACGAATCAGAATTTGAGGGAGAGAAATCTATCACGTTTGCAAATTGCTAAATGAATGTACATTATGCCAACACTTGAAATTTGAAAGTACAGTCCTTCTATTTATTGAAGAGGTCACACAACTCACCAATGGCAGAGTCTGGTCTTACCAAGAGAGGGATAGATTTTACAAGGCTGAAAAGCCATTAATATAGAAATTTACAACAAGCCAAGATATTGGTGTTGAAAAAAGGAGAAGTTAACTCTTCAATAGCCCAAGTCGAAATTGCGTTGCACGAGTGTTCCAAATTTGTCTTTTCTTGGCTTATACCTGGCTGTCTTGCATGAAGAATCCTTGACGTTGAAAAAAGAAGACAAGCTTTGGATGCATGATACCTACGAATAGATGTCTTGACTTGAAAACTAGTCAACTTCAAAACAAGAGAAGTCGAATTCACTCGAACTGCTGAAACGTTTGAAAGTCTCTCCTTTGCATGAAATCAATGCAAATGCCAAATTAAGAATTACATTTGAAGCGTTGGAATGTTTCAAGCAAACGAGACAAACGAGACTGCGTGCATGGAATTTTTCGCTGTTTGAAACGTTCAACGCTTTGCCTGTTGATCATGCAAGACAACTCTATTTTCAAAACTGAAACGTGCTTGCTTTCTTAAACGTGTCCACTTCATTGGAGTCACTTCCGTTAGTCTGTGCATGATCTTTGTTTATCCTGCCTTTGTCTTTATTCTATGTTGGTTTTATTTACTGTTCATGCTTATGTCCATGTTCAGTTTTGCTTTAATCTTTGCTCATGCCTCTATTTTTGCGTTTGTCTTTCTTCTTGTTTAGTTCCGGCTCAGTCTTGTTTGTGCTTACGTCTTTGTTTATGCTATTGATCATGCTCAGTTCACTTCGTGTTATTTGGTTTTTCTCGTGTTCTGCTTTAATTTAGGATTTGGGCGTTATTTTAGTTTTCTCTGTCTCTTCTCTTTCTTGGGCATGGCCTTTCCTTTTCTCTTTTGTGGACTTTGCTTACGCCCTTGTCTTTTCTATCGGGTTTTTTGAAACTGTCCTTATTCCTTCGTTCTTTTTGTTCGAAGAAAAGTCCGAAGGAATTCGTTTCCTTGCCAATTTTTCTGAATTTATTCTTTTAGGCTTTTATTTATTGCCCTATGATTTTTTTTGGACTTTTGCTGACTTCAAATTCTCGTGGATTTCCTGTTTGACAATTATTTCGAAGGATCTCCCTCTTTGCCTTTGTTCTTTTTATTTTCTTTGGGTTTTTTATCCTCTAGAATTTCTTCGGACAAAAAGTCCGAAGGAATTCATCTCCTTTGGCTATCTTTTCCCTGAAGGGCAAGTGCCCTTCGGGAACTTTGCTTTTGCCTTTCGCTTTATGGAGGTGCCCTCCGCAAAGGTTTCTGCTTCCCAATAATGCCCTTCAGAACTGCCACCGACCAAGTGCCCTCCGCAAGGGCATGGTGTCCTTCGGAAAAATGAATTTTGTCTTTCAGAATTTTTTGCCAAGGTCTTCTTCATGCTTGAAGTGTGCCCCACAAGGGCACATACCCTTCGGGAAAATTGTAAATGTCCCTACGCGACGCCCAGATTTCCTCTACAAGGGCTATGTCTTCTAGGATTGCCCTTCGGAAGAATTGAAAAGGTCCACTTCACTGACCATGTGCCCTCCAAAAGGGCATGTCTGCCTTCAAAAGTGTCCTTCGGAAGAATTGTAGGGCACCCTGGCTTTTTGAAGGGCACCCGGGCTTTTTGAAACTATCCTTATTCCTTCGGACTTTTGTCTTGACTTGGAAACCGGTCTTCTCAACTGTGCTTTTCTCCTTTCTTTCGGACAAAAAGTTCGAAGAAAATTAGCCTTGAATGACTGCCACTTAGTCATTCTTTTCGGTCTTTTACACAATCCTTTGAGAGCTCTTTCTCTTGGAGAAAACGTCCGAAGAAATAGTCCACCTCTTATATCCCGAAAAATTCCTTGGGAAGACAAAATAAATAAACTTAAAGCTAGTATATTTTGGCTGTATTTGCACATTTGGCTGTAATCAAGAAAGCTCCTTGGAAACCTCTGCATGACTAAACTTCCCCTGGCTGTAGATGGCCACTTGGGTGGCTGTAAATGCTCATTTAAGGACCCCAAAACTGATTCACAAGACAAACTTGGCACTATAGCAAAGTTCCGAAGTGTAGGGGTGACAATTTGCCCTGTGGGGGGCAAAATTGTCAACAGGAAATGTTATAGGTTTTTGTGTTGTAGTCTTGTTTGTGTTTCAAGTCTCAGGAAACATGGACTGAGGAGCATATTTCAAAGACAGGGAAGAATTTATGCAACTTCTCAATAAATAACAGCAACAACAACAACAATTCTTTCAGCAGGTGGATAAACTACTTCGACAGGGAAGAGCAATGGAGTTGAAGAAGAATGCTACCATAGAAGATGAAAGAACGCAAGATCCACAAGAGATGGTTGAGGATGTTGAGTACACTATACAAAGGTATGAGACAAGTCCTGATTTTCTGATTTGGAACAACAGTCCCTTATCTTTGCAAAATCATGAGTTGGCAACCCTTACACATGAAGATGATCATTTTATAGAGTTTTCCAATGTTAGCAGTCAAGTTTTGTGTGTTAAACATGAGGAATGTATTGTGGATTCAAGCCACAAAGGTTCTGATTTTATACATCATACCATGGAGGATGTTAAGAAGACACAAGATATGTGTGATGGATGGTTACAAAGAGCTAGGAAGGCAAAGATGTTGGCTGCCCAAGCAAAAAAGCTCTTGGCAATGGTCAAGGAAAGAAGACAATCAGCTGGAAACACTCATCATGGGCCAGCTAATGAAGAGGTATATGTGAGTGAAGATATTGATATCAGGAAATCAGTGTTGGGTGATGAATTAGACTCCATTCGAGAGCTGGAACAACATGCTATTTACAGGGCACAATCTGATTTTAATGAGACTCACCGGATCCTATGGATAGTGATCATGTTGCTCTAACCCATTGTCTATTGATTCATCATTCTTGGTCAGAGGACTGTCTTTCATTGTTAGGTGATAGATGTGTTGATTTCATTGATGGTACAGCAGTGTTAAGGGTTAATTGGCATGATGTAATTGACTATTATCTTGATAAGGATTGTTTTGCCAATGATCTCCTATCATCTTGGGTTCGAGATGGCATGTTGGACACCATTAGTGATGACATTTCCAGCTCGTATGTTGCTGTTTTGAGCTATGGCAGCAACATATCAGAGTTAGATACACTTTCATATGTATCTATGTTTGTCACCCAACACTTATCTAAGCTACTATACAGTGTTAAAGGCATTTTCAGTTTGGTTGGCACTATAATTGGCTTATATATGGATCTGATTGGATACATTATGGAATGGGATCCAGGGGGTGACATGTTTGACATGACAATTCAGTTGGATTTCGATGAGTTGCTTCACCACTCCTTGCATGGTGAAGGATTTATCAGAGTAACGCAACATTGGCGTGGTGGTTCTATTTTGAGAATAACGTGGGACCTTGGGATCACTTTTGGTTTCAGTTCGATGCAGTCTGTTGATTGGAAGTTGTATTGGCATTGCTTGAGGACAAGCAATCTTTGGGAAGGGTGGACTGTAATGTCCCCATTTTCGAGTTCACTTGCAACACAGGTAGAGCTGACTTTCTGGGTTGGTGACAACATAATCAGAGAAGTATTTCGATATCACCAAGGTGTTCGGGCGATCCAGTGGAGCTGTATGACACTTTTCGAAGAGATTTCAGACAACTTGTCCGTACTTACTATTTATAGTAAGTTCTTGCATGGCGATAGTCTTTCTGGGTTCTTGTGGGTCTATTCTCTTTGGTCCTCTGAGAACACTGCAATTTATAGTAAGTGTTAGTATGGCGCTATTTTGGTGACTTGGTAGTCAGCTGTTGGCTATCCCAGATGTTGCATTGAGCTCAGTGATATCAAATGGTTTGTGGTGATGTCTTTCCAAGTGATTTTGGACTTTGGGTTTGAACTTGCTATTTTTGGCAAATTAGGGTTTTTGTCCATTTTGAGTTTTTTAGTGTTGGAGATGGAGCATCTCGTCGAGACCTTTCTGGCGAGCTATAGATCACTGAATTCTGAGTTCATTTGGGCCTCTGTTTTAAAGTCCGTAAATTAATATTTTTATTTAAATATTGGACTTTGGGATTTAATAATTAAAGTCACTTAAATAGAAAGTAAAGTGGAAAATATATCTTTTACCCACATTGGCAAGAAAAGTGTGTGATATTGGCATTTGATTGAGTTTATTGTGGAGCCTAGGGCTTCTGCAGATTCTACATTCGATCATTGAGACCAAAAGCTCTCTTTAGTTGGCAACTTTGAGGCTGTGAAACTATCAGCTGATATTGTTGGAAAGTGGGAGGTGATATTTCAGTCATCTCATTGGAGCAAATTTAGTGGCCAAGGGCCAACTTTGAGGAGTTTGTTTAGGAGATCATTGCACATCTTCTTGGCATCGATTGGTGATCATTATTTTGCATTTTGCATTGTGGAGGTGGTCTGATTTTAATTAGCAACAATCTGGAAATTACCAATCAGTCAACAAGGGTGCCATTGGAAGGGACAAATTTGTTTGTGGAGGTCCAATAAGGCAATGATTTCACTTCTCACCTAGTGTGCACATCTCCTAGAGTCATGGCAACAATGTTTGGCACTTGAGGGAGCTGGAAAATGTTGGCATTTATTTTATTTTTACATTGCTGGCCAGAACAGGGGCGACTTGCATAGGTGGTCGACTTAGCTTGAGTATTGATCGTTTGGCATCTCTATTGTGGTTTCCATCATCTATTATCAAGGGCGCATCATTTTAAATCAAGTTCCTCTATGTTTTGTTCATCATATCATTGCATATAGGTTGGTTTTGAGTTGTAGCTGTGGGTGCACTTCATATCAACATTAGAATATTTGACGTCATTGTAAATGCCAAGAGGTCAGAGAAAGGAAGTTGAGAAATAGGAGCATCATGGAAAACTTGGTTCGTTGGAAGGATCTACCCATTGATGATGCTACATGGGAGGGGGCAGTTATTTTGCAGCATCCTAGCTTGCCATTGCTTGGGGACAAGCAATTTTGAGAGGGGAGGACTGTAATGTCCCCTTTTTAGGTTTATGCCGTATGAAGACCCTTAGCCTATTCTATGGTTTTCTGTAGGCTAAGGGGATGAGGAGAAGGGAAACATGGTTCTGGTGAGCTAAGTTAGCCAAAAAGTAACTTATTGTCAGCAAATTATGTTTAAATTTAATATAAAGGGGATTTTTCTAATTAAAATAAATGCTTATTTAGAAATTAATAAGTCACTTTATGAATTATAGTCAATAATCCCCCACTTGGAGCACCCCACTTTGGAGATTGAGTTGGGAAAAAGGTATAAAAGAAGATAGTGGGGTTCATTTGTGGGATCCATGATTCATCTATCACTTGATTTTGCGAGTTGAGATATTTTGCTTCTACTTTCAGCTATTGAGGACAAAAACCCTATTTGGCAATCAGATCTTGGGGATGAAAACCCCCAACTTCTGTTGGGGGTCATGATTGAGCGAAAAGTCATTGAACACAGGCTAGAGCATCATTTTTTGGTTGGCGCATCAGCTAGAGGGCTGTTTGGGTTAATGACTTGTTGGAGGGCTCTTTGGGATGGTGACCTCATCCTTTGCATGGCTGATGTCACATTTTGGAGGCCTGACATAACCCTAGGGAGCTGGTTTTGAGGGTTGTTCAGTGTGGTTTCATCTTGGGCTTTCCCAAGGCTGTTTTGTGCTTGATACATCAATTTCTTGGTTGGTCAGCGATGGTTGAAATTGCATTTGTATGATCCATTGTAAATTAATTAATTTAGAGTCTGAAAATATTTTATAATTTTTTTTTTGAAGTTTTAAGGATTCTTCTCTTGAAATAAATTGAGTTTCTTAATTGTCTGAGGGTTTCTATATGGATTGTATTTTTTCCTATAATGTTTTATGGATCATTTTTAGGATTCTGTACTTTCACATTAGGGTTTCAGTAAAATTCTAAAATTTAATTAATCTACCTTTGAAGGGATATTTCAATTTCATAATAAAGGATCTGACAATTGGATAAGCTATTTTGTTAATTCAAAGGGTATCTATATGCTATATGGATAAATGATTTAGTTTCCAATGTCATAACAAACATGATCAAGCACTCGGTTACTATTGCAGATGGTGATAAATAAGTGATAGTGACCCCCTCTGCAAGTGGCCACCAAGGCATATCAATCTTCTTACTCTCACACTGAGCATAGAGTTTCAACTACTCTCCACTATTCATTCTAGACTACAAGGGCCTACACTATCAATTTTGTCTTTGCCTATAGGGGAACCTTCATTGTGGATGTTAGGGGAGGTGCTCAGAGGTGTACTTTGCTTCTGCCTAGGAGTGTTCAACTGGGTCCTCTTAGCCTAGGTCATTCACCTAAGGACATCATCAGCCTATCATGTTGATCAACAATGATATTGGCGCTTAATCTTCTATCTTACACTAATGCAGACTAGAGCCTTGTTATTCATCACACCTCTACTCTTGGTTCTAACAACAATTATTGACCTACTTTGGTTATTCATAGATATTAATTTTTTTTCTTTCTTTCTTTCTTTCTTTCTTTCATAGTGTTGACTTCTTTGAAAATAATTATTAGGAACTGGTGGAACTGAGAAGCATAAATTTCAAGAGAAAATATATAAACAGAATAAATGTTTTGAAAACCTAAAAGAAATTATCTGATTTGGCTTGCTGATTTTTCTGGAAAATTAAACCCCTGAATTGATAGTATTTATGGTTGTTAGAAATTAAAAGTAAAAGAAGAATACAAAAAGATTGGAGACAATTCCCAATCTCGCATGACATAAGTTATGCAAACTTGAGATGTTACTTGTCATTTGTTTAATGAATTATGCTGTCTAGGAACTTTTAATAGGGTATGGGTCAAGCCATACTTCGATTACTAGTGAATGGCTTGCTTTGCATTCATTATTTGTAGGGTTAAAAATTCTCACATTTAGGTGTTTATGTTAGTTCAACAACATAATTCTTATTAGTTTAAGTTGCCATATTTTATTTCTTTCAAATTCTCCTTATCTAGCTTTAGTTATCAACCAATATCAGTTTTTCTTGCTCGGTTATGCAAGAACAGGTTAAATAATTAACAGCAGATTTTAGAGTGATCTGTAAGTGGTAAAGTTTAAAAATATGAAGACACAAATGTTTAGTGTTTGTAGGTAAATTGATTTAGTGATTGTTTTGCAGGTAAAATCACAGCCAATTGTCGATAAGCTAAGAGGTTTGATCTGGTATCTTTCTTGTCCTCACTCAAGGCCTTAGCTAAATTTAAGGCCAATGGGATAGCTTGCTTCTGTTTTGTAGTCCCCTGTTTTATTTTGTGTCAACGTTTTCCCATAGGAAACAAAAATTCAACTTCTCTTTTTCTAGTTTGTTTAAGGTTTATACTGGTAAGTTTTATGCAATTGACTATTGATGCAGCTGCGGTTAGGGTCTCAGTTAAGAGATGCCTTCTACCGCGCAGCCCACAATTACACAATGGAATTTTACACAACACAACTAACTTTTATCACTTTAAACAGAGATCTACAAATGCTTAGGCCGATCGCCAACGATACAGCCTGATAACCCACACATTAACAGCCTCAAAAATGCCTGCCTACATATAAAACAATAACTCAACATTGTAGTGTTGCTCCAAGTGACTCAACTCCACTAGCCTCTATGAGACCTGTGCACAGATCCACTTGCAGTACTTGTTGTAACCACACTTTAGACTGCTTCTCCAATCTGGAATTGAATGCCTTCTCAAGGGCAAGGGATGTGTTTATATAGACACATGATCTGCCCAATTTACATTAATGATCAACAACCCACTAACAAAGATTAAATGAACACAAGTCCCGATGGTAATGCATCGCAAGATAACGCATTATGTTGTACTACCATTCGATGCACCATAACACATCATAGGTCCCTTCATCGATTCTCAAAGCCAAATGTCTCACTGCACATTACTGCAGGCCCTCCAAATGATTCTGAATTAAGAATATATATTGCTAAACTAACTTCTGAAAACAACTCCAATCACCAAACTTACCACGGACTATCACGGTGCTTGTGCGGTGAAAACAATTCCTGCAAGGAACTCTTGAAATGCAACAAGTTCCTTTGTGCATGAACTAAGATTACGCTGTGACCCCAAGTGAGACTCTGATGGTTAGGAAAATATCACAGGCCCATAAAAATGCTACGCAGACCTCCGCATGGCTGTGATTTCACAAAAGAACAGAAGCCCTCTTGCGTAGGACTTCACAAGCTTCCTCAGACTCAACAACAATAGCACACAACAACATACTTGCAATATGTGCACTCGCAGGCTGTTCGAAACAACACGAGCAACTGCGCAACACAAGACTTGCGCAAAACAGAGAATAAGGCCAATGCGCAACAAGAATTTTGCGCAATGCTACACCTAGCTATTTTCCTAATCTAACTTTCTTTTGGTTGATATAGGATTACACATGTGTCCAGATGCTCCTGCATCAACTATGTTCATTGAAGATGAGTTAAGAGGGGATCTGGACTAACATGAGCTTCCCATGCTGTAGAAGCCTTTTTTCGTTGCTCCATTCTGTCCAATGTTGACTTGAGGCCTCTCTGTTGTGTATGATATCTTGTTACCAATATAATGTAGGAAAATGATGCCTAGGCCATTTTTATGATCAATCACAAAAGGAAACTGCATGTATTGCTGCACATATAAGCAAATATTTAATTAAGCTTTGGTATAACTCAATTTTATTATTTACATGCTTTTTAGAATGTGAGTTTTCTTTAATATTTGCAGGTGTGGTTCACATGATCATATTGTATATGCACTCGATCCAGATAGCCAAAGTTGTGTCTTTAAGTTGGATTGTGGAGGTAGCATCTTTGGTGCTCCGGTATATGACATGGTATTGGTCATTCATTAGATTATTCTTCAGATTTTCGTTTGGAAATAAATTATAACTCTTATGCATTTGTATAGGAACATAAACCTTTGTTACTTTTACACCTGTTTGATTACATTGTTCACCTGAAGAGAAAGGAACACCAACTTCTAGGGTTCCTTCTAGGGTATTTTATCTGTTATAAATTGCAAAAAGCTAGAACATTTATAATTCCTAAGAATGATTTATGTTTTTCCATTTCTTTGACAGGGAGGAATCTTTTGTAAAGTTGTCTTTTATCATTGATGGAAAATATTTGAATAATGTTTGTTCATAACATTTTAGAGAATGTAACTTGGATAAGATTATACATTTTCATATTTATATATTATTTTTGAGCGTTGAAGCAATTGATTGATGAGATACATGCCAGAGTTAAGTTTCTGTTTGTAAGGGCACGTCCCTTTTGGTGAAATGGGTGTCAGGTGAAGAGTGAAGTTTCTCTGGATAAGAGTAAATTTTTGTCCATTTGTCTTCTTAGTACTGTGCATGTGATCTCTGACATTGTATGAAGTAACACGTGCTGAAATGTGTAGGCATTATAAGGGGTGCTTGGGTGCATTTATTATATAGTCAAGCACCAAGTAGACTAAGATTTATAATGTTGCTGAACATAGTCTAATTAAGCTAATTATTTTTCTGGACCGGTATAAATTGCATCTTTGATGATAATCTTAGACTTATATTTATGTGAACTCATTCCAAGTTATAAAATCATCAAGCTATTGAAATCTATTGCTGTTATTTGCTTACATTGCTTTGACCATTTCTTTTACACACTGCTGTAAATCTGTTCTTACTCTACTTTACTTAGCTGATAAAGAACACTGTAGGAAGAATGTATGTTATTATTGGTGAACCTGATGTAGGAGTGTTAAGAGAAGTTTATGTCATTGTTCGTGGACAGAAGTTTTGAATGTCAAGGAAATGATAACACACTGTAAGGAAAAAGGTGAAGATCCAAGCAGAATATAAGAGAGAGAAGACATGCTTGATTGCAAGAGGAAAACCATCCAACTGATATTGATATCATCCGAATCCCTGTTTCAGAAATAGAGATAGACACTTTATCTATGCAGATAGCATAGATTGAGGTGTTACAAGAAGAACCGGAAGGAGAGGTAGGAGAGACATCAGTTTCCAAGAAGGATTCAGAACTGAATCGCGGAAAGACCAAGCAAAGAATTCTTGCACCGTAAATTGTCCACAAAAAAATAAAAATAATAGAGTTCATTACAAGACCTTTAACAAGGCAAATAATGGAATCAAAGCCATCATTAGTTTCCAAACCAGCAATGGTTTGGTCGTGAACTAAATTAGCATGCAACAACACATTTTTTGAGCTGGGAGTATATTGGAAAGACAATGGGATTACTGAAGATAAACCATGATTGGAGTACTTTCCAAGAACAATATAAGATTATGCCATGAAATAGTGTGCCCAATTAAAAGATGAAGAGAAAAGTATCTGGGCAAAGGTGAAAACTTCTTTTAAGAAAGGATTTAAAGAGTGGCATACCAGTGCCCAAATACTGAATGAACTGACAAGCGTGAAACAAAGAAAGGCTGTGCCAATTAAAGACTACAATAGAGGATGTTGAACGTGGAACAGATGCTGGATAAACCATTAGGGGTGATCTAAAACAGCAATATTTTGTCTATGGATTACAAAAAGTGTTTATGGAAAGTTTGCTAAAATACCAAGATACTAATCAGTGAATGCTAACGTAGAAAAACAATAATATCTACAAAAACAAAGTGTAGAATATGATGAAGAAGAATCTAAATTGCGAGAAATATTGAAGTACTAAATAAAATGGAAGGAAATGAAGTTGATACTAGGAAAAAAAGTTAATAATATTGTGTAATCTGTAGTGGGAACACATTTGATACTCGTAATTTCCCATCCAATATGAAGAACAGAATTGATAAACAATGTATGGTGGTGCAATAGACACCTTCAAGCGGCTGACATAGAAGTCAGAGAAATAACATGATATCAAGTAATATCAGTTGTGGCAATAGTGGACCTAGAACACCACTAATGTGTGATACTAAAGGCAAATCTTGTATACCCAAATATGCCAATGCAAGTCTCAAAACTTTTTTGTCAAATGTGGTCCAAGTGAAATCACTGAATATGGTTGAAGTAGATAGATATGAAAAAGGTAAATGCATGTTGGCAATCACTAGAACTACAAAGAAGGAATTGGACATGCTGGTTGACAAACAAAGAATGAAAGATGCTAAGCAAGTAGTAACTAATACAAATGAACAAACAAATGAAGTAGGACGGTTGTAAGAAATAACACCAGTACAAGCAACAAGAATAGAGAGGACGGGAGATAGAAAGAATGGAAACAAAGAAGAGATGACTAAAATTCAACAATTGTAACACTCATTAAGGGTACCATGGTTACAATACTTGTAAAATTGTTAATGGAATGTTTGCCACAACTTGCTTAAGCAAAAATGTTAACGCAACTATTGGCGGCTCTGTAATGTTCCCTTTTTGAGCGAGCATCAGAGTTGGAGGTTTACCCTATCATCAGGTCCACGTAGGCTAATAATGGTGTTTGGAGGGCCCAGTGTTGGAGTTAGCTAGTTCTCCAGTTGGCAGTGTTTTCATCTCCAGATATTTGGTGTATTCAGAGGCAGTGTTATTCAAGGTGTTCTGGCTCCATTTTATATACTTACTATTTATAGTAAGTCAGTCGTATGATAGAGGCCAACCTTACTATTTTTAATAAGGCACCCTGGTGAGTAGAGAATGCAGTGGGCTACCTCCTGGTGCAAACAGAATTGATTTATGTAGTTATAATATTGTAATTATTATTAAAGTCATACTTTAATAATAATTAAATATAAAGTGAATATCATTAATGATGACTAATGACTTTATAATATATTATTTCACTTAAGCCATAAAATCTTTGTTAAAGATCATAAAGGGAGACATAAGGACTTTATTCAAAAGGAGGGAAAAGAAAATGAAATTAGAAAGTAAATTAAATGCGATGAAGTCAAAAGCAGATTGAATATTATAAAAGTGCATTTTGGAATTTTTCATGGAGGATTGATCATTCATTCAACTTGGCTTGTGCTTTGGCATTTTGGAGGTGGAAACTAGGGTTTTCAGCTGCAAACGATCTTGGAGAGCATAACTTTTCTTTGAATCGAGCTTTTTGAGGGTGTAAAAGATCATCTGAGGTTTGCTAATTGGTGGCTTTATCTCATATGTCACATAGTGCTTGATTGGAGTTGATTCATCAACAATTTTCCGAGGTTATTTAGAGTAGATCAGAAGTTATTGTTAGGCTGCTACAGTGGCGTGAATAGTGCCACGTTACAATTTTCGTGAATAGTGATACGCTACAGTACCCATGCTACAGTGGTCGTGCTATAGTGCTATGTTAACATTATTGGAGAGGATCGACACATTTCAGTTTGGGGTTTATAAGGGTTTGTTGCTGTTAGAAACTATTGTTTATGAGACCTTGTTTGAGCACTCAGCACCACACAGACCTCTGAAGACAACTCACTCCTTGGCATATACACAGGTTCTTAGCTGTTGTGATCATATTTTTAATTGTTGTTGTAATCTGATGCATTGTAACTTGTGAACTTCATTTGGTTTGGCTTATTGAGCATTATTATTGTCATATCTTCATCCAACGATTCTCATAATTTATTGCTGTTGCTACTTATGGGAGATAAATGTAATATGCAGCTCATAGAAGACACTTTCTGAGTCTGTTTAGTTTTGATATAAATTTTTGAGCATTAAATATATGCATATCTGCCCATATTAGTGCCCAAATTGATTTTCTATATAGTTGTAGCTTTGCTCTGAGTATCATACATATGTAAATGAGCCCTTTCTAACATTATGTGAGTTGGCATAAATCTGTAGCTTCACATTTTCATGTACATCAATGTATGACAATCAAGTATGGTGGAATGAAGTAGTAATGTTAGTCTTGGAATCCATTTATGCTTTACATTACATTATTGTGAGGAATTTATGCTTGGAATGTTATATGTTTGACAAAAATGGAACATCTGTCAAACTGAGTTTTCGAAAAGATTGAATATCGTATCAGGGGTGGGATATTTCAGGCTCCTACACCAATGGAGAAAAAAGATATGTTATGATTAGGAAAACATGGTATACCTAAGATGACTGTCAAAATAGGAGATATGGCACTTGTGAAGTCCTTAATCAATGGATGATCAATAGGGGATTGATTCGTAACATCAAATCAATACCCCATTTTCTAGATATCTCTCCAGTTTGGATTGTATATATATTGGTACATGACATTCTATTACGATTTGGTAAGGGTATTGTGTTTCGTAAGGTTTTTTAGACCCCCCCACTCCTTAATATGCATATTGTTGATGTAAATTAGAGGCCCTTGGTTGATTTCGGCATTAGCCAAAAGGTTTGCAAGTTTGTTAGTTTTCCTAACCACTGTGCAAAGCTTATCGAGTAAAATGCAGACACATCCCTAGCTTCTTTTAGGATACTTTCCAATTTCATTTAGGTATCAACCCTCTCTTCACCGCTTTGATAATTTTTTTAAAATCCCCTTCCACTTTGAGGCATATAGCGCTCAAGGTTATTGCTTGTTTTAGGCTCTCCACCAGCCCTGTAGCCTCAATTTGGTTGCTGGTCCCACTAGGAATGAAAGTCAAAGAAGCTCCTGCAAACCCCTTCATCATTATGTAGAATACATCCTAATCTGGCCTTACTTGAGTTTCCTCCTGGACGCTTCATAAACAAATGATTTGCATAGCTGGGGGCCGGCGGGGCCCTTGTCATATATGTACTTTTTACTTTGTTTATGGTTGACCCTTTAATGGGTTTCCATTTAGTAGATATGCCATATCACATGTTGGTCTGACGTATATTGCAGATATTACATTTTCTTCTGATCAATTTCTGCTTAGATAATTGTGTTTAACTTTTTAATTCCAAGTACACATTATTTCTAAATGTTTGGTATGTTTTTCATTTTTTTTTGAAATTAATATATTATCTAGAAAACTTCCAGAAATCCCCTATATGGTCCAAAGATATTCTGCATTGTTATTCTGCAATTAATGTATTGATATGATAAGCATGTAATGATAATGCACTTGGGAAAGATTCCCGGCCATTAAATATGTACTTTTTATTCAATTTAGCTCAATAACCTTAATGAGCGGATACTAAGTTTGCTTGATCAATTATCTGTTCATGCTAAAAAATAAGTCACAGCATTGCTGTCAAAACTCTCAAATGGCTTCATGGCCCTTTTAAAAATTTGTGGCTCTTTTTGGCTTTATACGTTCTCTCATAAGCCATTTCAAACACCTCATTAGCTGTAAAGTTATGCTCAACTTTATGCTGATCATGCCTTGCTTTATTCTTCGCTTCATACCTGCTCCAAAACATGGAACATATGCTCAACTTTATGCTAACTATGCCTTGCTTTGTACTTTGCTTGAGACTCCCTTAACCTCCCTTGCACTTGGAGGTGTATTTTACGTATATTCTCTATGGATTTCTTGGTTTTGTGAACATATTAGTCCACCTTTTCATGCTCCCTATGTGGATGTATTAATACAACATCAAACAAACTAGATATTGGGAACCAAAACATGCCTCAAATGGAGATCTATTAGTGGAGGAATGAATTACCCTATTTTAAGAATGTTGAATATATGCTAATTTCTCATCCAAAGTCTTTTGAGGCTTCCTATTATACCCCCTCAAGTGCTGCATCAGTGTGCTATTGACCTCCTCAGTCTATATGTCGGTTTGTGTATGTAAAGTTGTGGATCTCTTCAATCTACTGTCCATTTTCTTTTACAATGTGGTCCAAATTTGCCGAAAAAACTGGAACCCCTATTTGAAATGATAGAACTTGGCAAACCAAAATGATTCCAAACTTTATTGAAAAATTATTCAGCTATATCATTGCCCGCAAGAGTTTTCTTGCCTGGGATGAGGATAAACAATTAGTAATATCCTTTTTTTGATAAAGGAAAACCTTCTTTGAAATCCATAGAAATGCTTTCTCATGGCTTAGAAGGGGCTTGTAGTGGCATATATAAGCCCGCCTTTCTATTACTAGGCTTGTTTATCCTAAATAACACATTTCCAAGAACATTTCATTGATGAAGTTGTGGTGGATATTGTGCCCCTTGATGTTTTTGTTGCAGTTTTTGGCAGCCTGTTTATGAGAAGAGCTCACAAGTACCATTTGGTCAAGGAAGGGGAGAACTATTGATTTTGGTCAAAGGATACACATAGAAAACTTTGTTGATTATGTTCATTCCACAGATACTTACATATTGACAAATGATCTCCTATAAAGAAGGATCATGGCTTATCACACACAACTACACAATCCCTACTTTATAGGGATGAGTTGTTATTATAACTGATTGTGCATTTGCACACATGCAAAATAATGTCACGTACTAAGAATCCTAACATTTCCTACTTAGTGCAGACATAGGGACTAGAACCACACCATACGTATTGGAAGCAAACGTGTATGTCAACACATATAAATGTTCAGAAACATGCAAACATACATGTATGTCAACACATACACATGTTCAGAAACATGAAAACAAATATATATGTCAACACATATGCATATGTTAAAAAACAGACCAAATATGCACTTTGCTTATAGTGATAGCTTACATACGTAAACACAACTGTTTATGCTTTCACTTGCAGTGAGTTTTGGGCTTCTTGTTGACATATCACTTACGTTTCTACTTCTAGTGACAACCTACATACGCAAACACAACTGTTCACGCTTTTACTCTTAATGAGTGTTGGGCTTCTCACTGATTTTTTCATTGTTAGCATCTATCCTTGTTCGTTGCAACTCGATTGCGAACAATGTAAATGGTAGCCATTGCACTGATTACAGTTCTCAACATTAGTCAATTTGGCATAGGCATTTTGCCACACATGTTTCCGAGGATGTCAAGTTTGTCCGATAATGTGTCCTTTACAAGGATGGGTTTTTGAATTTGACAATTAATAACAGACACGAGTTTTATTCTGACTATGGACACAAAATTAAACATTATATTAAAAACTAAATAATGACAATTAGTTTAGATAACCACTAAATGCCTAAATAAAACACTAATTAACCTATATACCACAAATATGA
This sequence comes from Torreya grandis, assembly GCA_037957365.1. Lineage (NCBI taxonomy): Eukaryota > Viridiplantae > Streptophyta > Pinopsida > Cupressales > Taxaceae > Torreya > Torreya grandis. Next base: position 2,590,260 of record JARHVA010001150.1, on the reverse strand, counting down.
CAAAAGACTTTAAGAAACAACATATTGAACAAACCATATAATAATAAGAAACTTAAATAAAGTCTAATTTTATAAAACCCAACCACTGCCTAAGACTATTTATTACATTTAAAAAACCATATTACAAATAATTGACCATAATAAGACTCAATTATAAGCTATAAACATAATATGGTACCATGAAAAACTAAATTGGACTAGTCAACATTTATAGTTAAACCAAAATAAACAAGAAACAAACAAAATTAATGACAAATAGTTGTTTTGCTACAACCTATAACATGACACCACTATTAATCATGCCTTCACCAAAATGCAAAACAAGAAATAGCAGCCGGATGAGGAGTCAAGGAGCTAAGCAAATGCACATGGAGGATGTGGACAGCGTGAAGAAATTGATAATTTGACAACAAATGATTTCTTAACTTGGCTGGGCATTCCTCTTTGTGGAATGGGCTGATGCAGCTTCTGATGTATTAAAAAGCTAATTTTTATCTGCCTAGAGCAACTTCTGCTTCAATTTTTTTCCTTTTTTTTCTGCGTAAAACTGCTTTCAAAATTCACAGAATCTCTTCAAATGTTTTATGGGTTTCGTTCTCCTCCGTGTAAGCTTTCCAGATTTTTTTGAATCGCTGAATTTCATTGATAAATGAGAAAGGTATAACATTTTTAATGGGCTTGCATCAAGCTGTTATAAAGAATTCCTTTTCTTCAACATATCCTATAGGCATGCCTTTATTCTTTTGTCTCACATTTTACACAATTTCTTATTTCCTTACAAGTACCTTTTACACTTTAGAAGCAACTCTTTACCATGCCTCATCCAGGTGCTTCTCCCAATGTCTCACGATCCCTTCAGAGAACGAGCTGTGCTATTTTGCTTTGGAGGATATTTTGTCTCTCTTTCTTCAAATGCTTATTGTATGCTTATTTCCAGCTTGTGCCTTGAATATACTTCACATCTGAGGTGCCTCTATTGTTGAGTACACCAAGCTTCTTCAAACTATGCAAATATAAAATATACTCACAAATCTAAAAGATAGTATTTAATCTATAAACTATTTTTTCCTTCACAAAAAACTACCATTCACAGGGGCATTGTAGAGCAAAATGGCTGGCCCTAGCAAATCCATTAGTTTTTCATCATAGGCACAATAATTCCTGCTCTGATACCAAATATTGATTGTGGTCAGAGGATACATGGAAAACATCATTGATTACATTCAATCCACGTAGAGTTATACGTAGGAAAATGATCTCCTATAAAGAAGGGTCATGCCTTATCACATACAACTACACAACTCCTACTTTATAGGGATGAGTTGTTATCACAACTCATTATAAATTTGCACACACAAAATAATACGTCACATACTACTAATCTTTAACAAAAACTATATCATCAAAGCTTAATAAGTGTTACCAAAGTTAAAATATTGACTAATGCTAATGAGAAGTTTGCTTTGCTTCTTTTGAGAGAGAAACAAGAAAATGAAGTAGTAGTATACAAGACTTCTCATTGTTTTTCTAATAACAAAGAACAGAGAAAAATGGAAGAGTTGTTGTAGCAATTTAGAAAAGTTTTCCAAGAGCCCATGGGTATGCCATCAGAAATGGCGATTGATCATGAGATACATTCGTTGCCTGATTTTCCTCTTCTCAACGCTAGTTTCTAACAACAATCAATGATAGAAGAAAATGAGATAGGAAAGCAATTGCAGTCTTTGTTGGATTAGGGTGTAATCCATCTTAACACTTCTCAATGTGGTTCTCCAATTGTGATTGTGCCTATGATATATGGTTCTTGGAGAATGTGTGTTGATTATAGAGTTTTCAATCAACACTTTGGCCTTGCTTTTGTCTAAAATATTACCAATTAACAGACCTTTCATTTTTCATAATAAATAGGATAAAAGTGTCTTTTGATCAACATTTTAAATTCATCCCATTAAAAAATTTATAGTATTTATCTCACAACCAAGGAATGAATATAACTCTCAAACCAAGTTAAAGTATGACTAGATAGCTTCAATTTTGCAAAGGAAATTTGCTGCCCTTCATTAATTGGGCTAATCAATGATGAAGTTTCTCAACATTTACTTAACCTTTATAAGGATGAATTTATATCTTTCTCTCCACTTTGAATGGAAGTTGAGCTTGGTTAGTAGGGGCATGCTCCTTATCGTCACGAGCCTTTAAATCTTTTTTGAGTTTTAGGATCTCCATATAAACTCTTCATTTCACCGTGAGAGCCTCCATAATCTTCTTCAAGTTATCAAGCTTCCCAATGGATTGAGAGATGTTGGCAACATCCTCTTCCAATTTTCTGAACCTTTCTTCATTATCTTAAGGTATTCTCTCATTTTCTTGAGCAATGTTTCTCACTTCTCTATTCCACCTTCTTGTGGATCTATTGTTGCAAAGGAATCAAGAAACCTTCTCCACTGCAGTAGCTACTCTATTAATGGAGATAAATCTATAGAATGGTCATACCGCACAAACCACACAAGGAGCATAAACTAGCTTTGATACAAATCTGATCTGTGATAAGTATGGATATTCCATTATTTAATTCATCAACATGAGACTTAATTGTTTCCAACAACACTTGAATGATTAATTATTTATTTATTTTTTTCGAAATTTCATTAAAAAAAACAACAATGTGCTTAGAATTGAATTGTTAAGAGTTGTAAATTGAAAGGAAAAACTAAACATGAAAGAAGAGGAAGAAGCTACTGCAAAACAACAAGAACAAAACTGCACAAAACAATGTTTCCCTTGGAGAAACCCAGTGTGGAAAAAACTCCAGAAGAGTTGGGGGTTTCCATCTCTTATCACTTTCTCTTTTTGTTGTTACAAGTATACTTCCTTCTCAAGGGCTTCATGGACGTTCTTTTCAATAGCAACATGCCCAAACCCTTGTAGAGGCTTGACAACTTTCTCAATTCCACTTTCCTATCACACTCCAACTCCCAAGACACTCAACTGAGAAGAAAGCATTGTTAGGAGACAATTTCATAACTTACAATGACCCCATGATTGTGTTTTCTACAAGTTTATTTTATAAAAAATTCAAATGGGAAGCTAAAAAGACTCAAAAGAGGAAGAGACATTGTTTGCAAACTATAGTCCACCCATACCTTGCCTTCATGCGAAAGTGATGCTTTGTGTAGGTTGGAATCACTGTGGTGGGTGCGAAACCAACCCATAAGATTGCAAAATTGCCCCAATAGTTACATAACCGCTCCTTGCTTAAACTGGCTGTTATGTAACAAAAAAATTCTTGCAACTTCCAAGGACATCACATTTGCATACAAACTTGAAATTAGGAGTCATTTTTTTGAAAGTGTATAACTCCTCGAGAGGAACCCAAATTTGCAATCTAAATCTTCTTTAGAAGATTTCTCTATGTTGTTTTAGCCTCTACACCAAAACCTACCCTGATTTCTAGTCTGTTAACCTAACTGACTGATTTTGATGATGGAAAAGTCTGATTGTAATATTCGAAATCAGAATATTATGCAAGAATTTGGATTCTTTGGAAATCCCTTTTTAAAGAATTATTGATTTTTAACTTGAAATAAAAACATATATAATAAAATGAATTTCTAATTCAAAATTTTCAAATAATAGAGTATTTAATCCACAAGGGGTTTCGTCCTTGGGTTTTATGATGACAAGGGTTTTTGTCCTTGTGATCAAATTACATAACTAAGGGTTTCTGTCCTTAATTGTAATTGCAAGCATGACACTTTTACAAGATTAAATGATTAAATACATGAATTGGATGCCTTCTTTCCATTCCCATGATAGATTATTTATACCTTCAAGGCTTTCCTTCAAACGATATGTCTCCTACACGTCTTTTCCTAAAGGTATGTCTTCCCAAGGGTAACATCCTTTTATTAAGGACTGTTAATAAATAAATAAATTAATAGATGATTAATTAATGCTGGCTATATTGTGGTGCTTCATCTTGAATGCTGCGATTTCCTTGTAATGGTTTGACGCTCCCTTTTCAAGATTTTGATTTGCATAGTGTTGTTGCTGATTGGCGATTTCATGTCCTTAATAGCTGGTTGCAAGTCCTCATAATTTGCGAACTCCATGTCTTTTTCTGCTAGTGGCAAGTCTTGTGATTTGGGGATTTTATTTAAGTTATTGCTGGTTCTCCCTCTTTTGGCTACGATTTTAATTTTATTTATTGCTGGCGGCAATGTCTCTTCAAGACCTATGATTTGATGGAGGTTGATTTGTTGGTGGTAAAGGGATATTACAGTGATAGAAATTGTTTCAAGAAGGTAAAATGAATTTGATGTTTACCACTAGCAAAGTGGTGGTATAACATTTATTTCCGTACTTCATCCCAAATATTTCCTTTTTTGGCATTGTATGGGTACGAAACACTATCGATCACCTTATTAAAACGCTTTCTATCACAATGTGTTTCAAAGTTAAATTATGTTTTGTATATAGTTTCAAATTATATTCTTAATTTCAATACACACAAACAAAATAATGTCACATACTAATAATCCTTACAAAAACTACATCATCAAAGCCAACGAAGGTAAATCAAAGATCTCCTTAATTAGTGTCACGGAAGTTAAATATTGATTAATGCTAGTGGGATGTTTACTTTGCTTCTTTTGAGAGATAAACAAGAAAATGAAGTAGTAGAATACAAGACTTATCATAGCATGTCTAATAACAAAGAGCATAGAAGAATTGAAGAGTTGTTGCAGCAATTTATATAACTTTCCAAGAGCCCATGGGTATGCCATCAGAAATGGTGTTTGATCATGAGATACATATGTTACTTGATTGTCTTCTTCCCAACACTAGTCTCTAACAACAATCAATGATAGAAGCAAATGAGATAAGAAAGCAATTGCAGTCTTTGTTAGATTAGGGTGTAATACGTATTGACACTTCTCAATGTGGTTGTCCAATTGTGATTGTGTCTATGAAATATGGTTCTTGAAGAGTGTGTGTTGATTATAGTGTTTTCAATCAACACTTTGGCCTTACTTTTGTCGAACATATTGCCAATTAAGAGACCTTTCCTTTTTCATAATAAATAGGATAAAAGTGTCTTTTGATCAACATTTGAAATTCATCACATTTAAAATTTGATGGTATTTATCACACAACCAAGGAATGGATATAACTCTCAAACCAAGTTAAAGTATGACTAGATAACTTCAATTTTGCAAAGGAATTTTGCTACGATTCATTCATTTGATGTAAACTGAAATATTCCTCCAATTGCGCTAACCACAATGTGATAGAAAGGTTTTCAAGTTATGTTATTAATTTCAATGAGAATAGTGTCTTAGTTTGCTACCTTTTCCAACATTTATTGATACAATTTGGTTCTTTAATTGGCATTTTTCAATTCTTAACATCAAGTCTTACCTAATGTTTCAATTGAAACATGAAATAACTTCTTCCATGTGTTTGGATAGTTGTATCTCTTGTGGTCACCTAGAGAGACTCGGGTTCTGGGAGTGTAATGCCCCCAATTTGGGACAAATATGGAAATAAGGGTTTGCCAACAAAACCCTATCAAATCCGAAACCCCTTATGAAGAATCTGAAAATGCAAATTCAGCTAACAACACAATTCATAAAATGAAAGCAATATTAAAAAATTCTTCTACCAAGCCCTAGGCGACTAGGACAAAAATTAGATTTGATACTTTTAACCCTCGAAAAATTATGAAATGAGTTTTATATTGTAGCCACTAATTTTAGAAGTCAAAATAGTCACTCAAAAAGCCAAAATTATGGAATTTATTAATGCAAAATACAACTGAAACTTCATAAATTCACATCTTTTAAAATACTTGGAGTTACAATGCCCATGATAGCTCAAAATGACTATAAAAATCGCAGCGATCAAACGAAACAAGAAACATAATTTTCCCACTATGAGAAGTCCACCAAAAGATGTCTCGAAATTCTCAAAACCCTAGTTCATTGCAATTTCTCTTCAAAAACACTTCCAAGCCAAGTCACCAAAGTGCAAAAATATTATAATAAAATCAGAATATTATTTAGGGCACAAAATCACCCCAAAATATATGCAAATCATCCACCAACCAACTCGCTAACTTGGGATAAAATAACAATAAACCCACAAACCCTATGAGGGTTATTTCCTTGTAGCGCAACCCTTAATGGGGTCTTCAACACAAGTGGCCAAGTCGACACCCTCTAGAGCTCCCCAAAAAACTGAAAATGACTTCCAATAGCAAGCCACACAACCCCAACACACCACCACACTTGCCAAAGCAAGTCACCACCTTAGGAGGGTGCAAATCTGCAATCCACAATTTGAAGCACAAATACAACCCTTGAATAGAGCTGTCCTATGTGGAAAAATTGAGGTTTTCGCCCCCAAACTCCTTTGTGCACTTGAAGGGTTATGTTCTCAAGTCACTTGTTGAAGCTTGACATACTTGAGCATAAGATTCAATATCCAAATTAGCATCTTTTCAAATGATCTCCTCACTTGCTTTTATAACCATTCCCCAAAAGAGGTGACCAACTTGGAGAGAAACATTTTTTTAAATATTAAAAGGAGCAATCCTTATAACTCCCACTTAAGTGCTTGGGTGCTCATGACTCTGAAAAAACACAACTTAAATGAACAATAGAACATAAAGTACCATTTTGCTAATTGCTCTTAAAAAGGTCCCCAATGTTCCCTTTTATTTCTTTTCTTTTTTTTCCCTTAGCCCATGGGAAAAATTTAAAGGCTAAGGGTTTTCATGTGTGGTTAGATAAAAAATGGGGACATGATAGTGCTCCCTACCCAAAATTGCTTGTCCTCAAGCAATTGTAATATCCAAAGGGGTGTCCCAACATACCTTATTATGCAATGTCTACCTGTAACTTTCTCCTAACGAAGAAAAGATCCAAACAGATTCCTCATACTGCTGTACCTATGTTTTGGGGGCTGCCCCCAAGTGCAAAAGGTGACATCACAGCCCTCCAAAGGCTTCCCATGACCCCATGCTACCAACTGTTTCAATACCGAGTTGTAGATGACAAAGCTCTTCCTTTCAAGGCTCTCATGAAGTGCATAATGTATCCAAGAGTAGCAAAAAATAAATGCATCCTAAAAATGATACCTTGCTTCTCCAAATGAAAAGATCCATGTGTTTGTCATTTATTGTGTGCATGCTACTGTGTCCACCCTTCAACCACTCTCTGGTAGCTCCTACATGCCTTGGCAAAACTTTCCAAGCTTGCAAACAATTGGCAAAAATTGAATTCCTTGAAAAACATACCTTGGAAAGAAACTTCAACAACTTGCAAACCTTCTTGGATGAATTCTTTCAGGGGTGCTATATGTATCATCATTGGCAGCCTTTTTTCCACACTCTCATGCATATGTGTAACCAAATATGAGTCTGCAAATAATTCATTATGATAAGCAAAAGAGTGTTGTATCATACCTTTATCCTTCACCCTTCTTTCATGCAAGTTGTGCCCTTGAACATAAACATTTCCAGAATTTGATAGCAGCTGTAAATGGACAAAAAAATCAGTGTTTTCACCTTCATGAGGTGGCAGGAATTGCACCAAAAACTCAGAATTTTCTGAGTGGCAAAAATCAGACTTGATTGGTATCCTTTCCCTTCTCCATGTGGGTTGTAGTATGCTCCAATTTCCCACTTTTTGGTCCCCAACAGGGTGCTGGAATTGTTCTTCTAACTCAGAAATTTCTAAGTCAATAAAATCAGACTTGGCACAAATATCTCCAGAATTTATGTAGGGCTGTAATATGCCAAAATTCTTAGGATTTTATCAGTGTTCCATTGCCTGAGTTTGCCCACCTCTTTGTCCTCTTTTACCTTCATCCTTTTCAAAATTCCCCAAGGTTTTCAAACATGAAGCTGGGTGGGTTCTACCACCTCCACTTCGCTGCCCATGTTCGGAAATCAAAGTATCCCTAATATTTCTCTTGGCCATTGCAAGTGATCTTCTTAATGATCCTACATATGGAACAAACACATTAGTAAAAAGTCATCTTATCAAGCTCTATGATCATGAAGTGCATCCCTTCTTGATGCCTTGATTCTTCCTTGCAACTCTCTTTCACCCGGATCTCAAAAGATATGTTCATGTCATTCTTGACATGGCTGTAGCAAGTTATTTCCCTCTTCAATCTTCCCCTGATAGTGGCTGGAAATCCACTAATACATGTGTGAGCCACTCCCATGGTGTTGAGGTGTAAGAGACACACCTTTTTAGAGCCCATACTCACCATGGTGACAAAAAACCTCAAGGAGAACAAACTGAAAATGCTAAAAACAACATTTACTATGATTCTGTGACCATGATAACCCTTGCTTGTTCTCTTCTTTATGTTGGCCCAATTTGTATTCTTTGTCTCACCACATGACATGATAGCAATATTACTTTTGTAGAGCTCACTTGGATCCCATATCCATGATGGATGCTTTTCAAGCTCATTCCTTGAATTTACTTGGAAGAATTCTCTTCTCCATTGAGTGCCATTCACCTCAACTTTAATGATAGCATAAGGTTTGCAACCAAGATAACGAAAGAATCAAGTTTGATGAGAAATCCATGAGCACTTACCAAGATGACAACTCAATTGCTTACCCATACAAAAATCTAACTTTCCTTCTTCCAAATACAAAATAAAATCTTCTTTCTTTTTATTTGGCATTACTCCTTCAAAGGACCCACTTGCCTTGGCCAAACTTGTTGGGACTTGTGCTTCCTTTCCAAGTGTTAGTTGTTTCTTCCAAACTTCCTCTTGGAATTTGAAATTAGGCAAAAAAAGGGGTCTATGATAAGAAACAATGTAAAAGATTTCTTTCATGACATACATTTGCATTATGGTTTCTTTATACATCTCCAAGCTTTCTTCTCGATCTTTTAGTTGCTCATGAAGTTGTTGAAGAACTTCTCTTTGCTTTAACTTTGGAAGTTCTGATTTTTCCGCTACTTCCACCTTAGTGCCCTACTATTTCCAACTCCATTGATTGCTTCATAACTTGCTGGAAACCTTCACTAGGCTGCCCTTGAATTTCTAGTTTTATGGCTTAAAAAGTTCATTCATTGGCTGCCCTTTACTTAGCCGAAACAACTCTTCTTGCTGCTCTAAATTTTCAGGTTTGTGAGGATCAAAACATTTTACACTTGGCTGCCCCAAGATGCTTGATTTTTCTTCCCTGATGTCTTCTACTTGTAGCCTTTCTTTTTGTTCAATAGCTTCTTGGAAACCCTTGCTTGGCTGCCCTTGAATGTTTGGTTCTTGTAGCTCAGAAAATTCAATGATTAGCTGTCCCAAAGACTCCCCTTTTTGAAGCTCATCACTTGCACCAATAGGGTGCCTTTAAATTTCAGTTTTGCATGTCTGAAAATTTGCTTTTGGCTACTCGGGAGCTACTAAATTTTGATGTCCAGTATACTCATGGGGCGGTTGTCTTTTATACAGCTGAAAACTAGGATTAATTAGGTGCCTTAATGGCTGCCTCTTATATAATTGAAAGTCTCTTGTCAATTGATCCTGGGCTTGAATATGTCTCTCCAACCTAGCCCTTTCTGTATCACTATTTGATATATGCTTGTCCATCGCACAGTTGAGCCAAGAAATTGGCTCTGATACCACTGTAATGTCCCCAATTCGGGACAAATTTGGAAATAAGGGTTTGCCAACAAACCCTATCAAATGCGAAACCCCTTCCTATGAAGAATCTGAAAATGCAAATTCAGCTAACAACACAATTTTGAAAATGAAAGCAATATTCAGAAATTCCTCTACCAAACCCTAGGCTACTAAGGAAAAAATTAGATTTGATACTTTCAACTTTCCAAAAATTATGAAATGAGTTTTATATTGCAGCCAATAATTTTAGAAGTCAAAATAGTCACCCAAAAATCCGAAACTTAGAATTCTAGAGTTTATTAATGCAAAATATTGCTGAAACTTCATAAATTCATATCTCCCGAAATACTAGGAGTTACAATGCCTATAATAGCTCAAAATGATCATAAAAATAACAAATATCCAACAAAACAAGAAGCAAAATTTTCCCACCAAGGGAAGTCCACCAAAAGATATTTCAAAATTCTCAAAACCCTAGTTCATTGTAATTTCTTTTTAAAAACCCTTCCAAGTCAAGTTGACAAAGTGCAAAAATATTATAATAAAATCAGAATATTATTTGGGGCACAAAATCACCCCAAAACATATGCAAATCATCCACCAACCAAATCGCCAATGTGGAATAAAATAACAATAAACCCACAAACTGTAGGAGAGGGTTATTTCCTTGTAGCGTAGCCCTTAACAAGGTCTTCAACACAAGTGACCAAGTCACCAGCCTCTAGAGCTCCCAAAAAACATATAAATGGCTTCCGATAGCAAGCCACACAACCCCAACACACCACCACACTTGCCAAAGCAAGTCACCACCTTAGGAGAGGGTGCAAATTTGCAATTCACAAATCTGAAGCACAAATACAACGTTTGAATAGAGCTGCACCATATGGAAGAATGGAGGTTTTCGTCCCCAAACTCTTTTGTGCACTTGAAGGGTTTCGTCTTCAAGTCAATTGTTCAAGCTTGACATACGTGAACATAAAATTCAATATCCAAATTGACATATCTTCAAATAATCATTTCCGAAAAGAGGTTTCCAATTTGGAGGGAAACATTTTTTTAAATATTAAAAGGAGCAATCCTCATAACTCCCATTTACTTGTTTGGGTGCCCATGACCTTTAAAAGAACACAACTTAAGTGAACATTAGAACACAAAGTACCTTTTTGCTAATTGATCTTAGAAAGGCCCCCAATGTTCCCTTTTATTTCTTTTCTTTCTTTTACTTTAGCCCATGGGAAGAGTTTAAAGGCTAAGGGTCTTCATGTGTGGTTAGATCGAAAAGGGGAACATGACAAGCAGAAGGATCCTATCGCTATACCCTTTTTCAAATTGGAATCCCTGTTACAATACCCATATCCCACATCTCCTAGTGACTATGGTATTTCTCCCTTGAAGCTTATGATACAAGCCTCTTGCCAATTGTTTGGATATCTTTCAAATTAAGCTTTTCTATAATTTATATAGAGTTCATATAATTAGAGAGTATAGAATGAAGTTTTGGAATACATTCCATTATTCTGAGCAAGATGAAATACCTTATTTATAAAATCCCTTCACTTCTATATATCACGTTAGTTTTCCACGTGGTTGTTTATTCAAAAGTGAGAGCTTTCTTTTGATAGTGAAGATTTGAATTTGCTCGATAACATTAATTTTCTTTTGCACTGGCATCATAAAATCCATACATAAAATGCCAATTATTAGTTACATGTGATTATATTGTACTTGGATGACTTATTCAGATCAGGAGCAAGGTTTATGTTGCAACTACAAGTGGAAGAGTGACGGCATTAAATTTAATGGTATATGTGAAGCTTCAATTTTTGTCTCTGATTTGAACACTCACATTGTTGTTTTCTAAATGGATTTGAGATTTTTTTACCATAAATCTTGCATAAAAGATTCTGTATATTTGGAAAAAGAAGTCCATGGCCTTTAGGCAGTAGTAATTTACTATATGATTTCACTGAAGTACAACTATTAAAAGAAATAAAAGTTCAATTTTTTTTTAACATCTTAGATGGAATGTGTGTAGTACTAATTATTTGTAGTGAATTTTAAGGGACATTTTCTAGCACATTTTGAATAATATTTGCTTAATGTGCTTAATTGAATTATTTAGTGGAAATATCAAAGGCAGATTGTGCATAGAGGAGCTCCAACATATTACATCATTTAAGGCTCTCCATACAACGTTTAAACTGTTCCTGTTTTAATTTCCTGCTAGGGTTATCAGTTTCATAAAAAAATAATTTTTTTATAATGAGCAGCAACATAGTTTTAATTTTGCTTGTCGAAGATGGTTTTCGTTTTGATAAAGATAACTAGGGTTAGGGACCCTAGGCCCACGAAAAATGTTGAGTGAAAAGTTTCACCACCAATAGCTAAGTTCATCAGGTTCTCATAAAGACAAATATAAGAAGTATTTTCTTGTCACATCATCTGAACATGATGTCATTGATTGCCTGGACCGCACCTGGGATCTCATAGAATGATAGTGAGGTTCTATCCTTATATCAGCCTCTTTAAATCCTTCATTTTTTCAATTATAGTAGGAAAATATTCCTAAAGACATCCTTCATAAAATCTGCGTCTCCAAATTTGATATTTCCTCATCATATAAATCCAGCAGCAAATGCAAAAAAAGCCAGATGCTTTACTTTTGATAGCAGAGCATGTCAAATATCATAGATAAGTTAAAAATGGACCGTCTTAATCATGTCGTAGTCACTCATTCAGATGCTCTGTTGTAGGTGCAGTGGAAAGCTTTCTCATTAAAGAAAAGCAAGATAATGTTCCTTGTATTCTTGAAAAATCTTCTACATTATCGGATACAAAACAATGTGCTTTAATTTTAGACCTCTTATCTATGCATCTTCCTCAGTCAATCTTACTTCATCAAGCATAAAATCATATCCTGGCTTAGATTGTCACTCAAAATTTTAGGCACTTTTATGCCTTGAAAGACTAACATCTGTATGCATCGCTTTCCATCATTTAAGGCAAGAAGGCATAGCACACTTACAACAAAACTTGTATTTTCAATTCTTAGTAACAAAGATCCTAGAGATTAAGGATGGCTCCAAACTATTAGCATTCTGGTCAGTATCCTATTTACTACATTATCGGATCCTTCAGCCCTGGGGGACCGTTCCAATATGGTGCGTATTGGGTACTAGTCCTGATCTGGTACGCTTGTGGGCATGGCCTAGGTACTGCCCAATAGGGTCAGGCCTGCTGAGCAGCACATGATACTACCATATTCATTTTTTGTTTTGTTTTAGTTTTAAAAAAGTCAATGAGCATGGCAGTTGGTAATAGGTATATTTGACTTTGGAGCAAACGCCCCTGGAGATTATGGAAAACACTATTTTCAATGTCAAAATGTTGAACTGATTGCCTGTTCATACTCGATTTGTAAGGCCTTCACAAGGCAAATTCTGATCATTAGAGAATTCATAGACCTGGGGAAACAATATTGTTAATAGTGTATGTACTTTTCCGTACATGTATGCTTATGTTTCACTGTGGCTACAATATGGGAAATGCCTCTTTGCCAAGGGTTTAACGAGTTTGCAATGTGAAGGAACAACATTGTTGTTAAAAGACTAGTTAAAAAGCTAATGAATTTTATTTCATTTATGCTGTTTATCATGTTTTAGCGGTAAGATATATTAAATTTTATCTTGTAGAAAGCTGATATCCTTGAAAATAAACTGCTACAAAAAATGATTTATGAGAATAGATAAGATGTAATTTGGGTAATAAAGTATATAGGGAGGAAACAGTAGCAAGCAAAATAACCATTTACCTCATTGATCTATTCTTTTCTATGTATTTGTATGTGTAAATGGTGGTATAATTTGTAGGATGATTACAGAGATATTACTTCCACTAATGACAACATTTAAGAATAGTAATTGTATGACTACCATGGCACAACAAAACAAAGGCAGCTTTGTATTCCTCAAGATAAATCTCATTGCAATTTGTATGATTTAGGGAGGACTTGATACAAGCACCCCTTCCCTTGCAACAACATGCTATTTGAACACTAAAATGTGATGGTTGGCCGGAGCTCCAACCATGCAACCAAAACTCAAGTTCATTATTATGAACTAAAGCCACTTCTAATAACAAAAGTCTAAGGATGACTTGATTAAGCAATACTGTATACATTATCCTCCCTTTTTAGATGATTACAGTAATTTTATGGCTACAGAGATATTACTTCCACTAATAACAACATTTAAGAATAGTAATTGTATGACAACCATGGCACAACAAAACAATGGCAGCTTTGTATTCCTCAAGATAAATCTCATTACAATTTTTATGGTTTAGGGAGGACCTGCGACAAGCATCCCTTCCCTTACAGTAACATGCTTTAAGAACACTAAAATGTGACAGTTGGATGGAACTCCAACCATGCAACCAAAACCCAAGTTCGTTATTATTAACTAAAGCCACTTCTAATAACAAAAGTCTGACTTGATTAAGCAATACTCTATACATTATCCTCTCATTTTAGAAAAGTCGGAGTCACATTTGACAACACCCATACAAATTTGATCAAGGAGGAGGGGAGGAAGAAAATGTCCTTGGAGGCCAAGATGGAGTGACTGGAAGGGAACAAGAAGAGGCAGCCCCAGCTAACTTGAGTTGCTGAAGTTCAGCCTGTAATTCATAAACCTCCAAGGTACAGTGCTGAAACCGTTTGGCTGTCATAAGTTGGTGCTCATGGGACCCTTTGACTATCCAAGCCGCTTGTTGCAATTTCCCTTTGGCTTGCTGGGTCTCATGCTCAGCTCCATGGAGCTTGTCGTGGAGATCACGAACGATTTGCTCGTACTTCATAAATTTTTGTATTTGAACCTAGACGAGCTGACTTTGCTGAGCTCGTTGGTCTCGAAACCAGCTATTTTTTTCAACAAGTTAAGTCTGCAAGGAGCTAATCTCACCAACAGTAGTGTTCTTCTCCACTTGCATCTTGTTCTAGACACATATGGAAGACTACAAAAGTAAGTACTGGTAGCGGAAAGTATGTTCAATACTTCGGAGAGATTCCAAAATACTCTAAATGGGAGAAGTAATACTGGAGAATATAGGAGCGAGCAACCATTGCTCATGCATCTCCGGATTATCCTGCTTAGGCCACCCTTGGCTGAAATAAATGCCGATGAATTCTAAATGGCATTCATCCTGCACAAACTTATGAATGCAATTGGCTTCATCAAGAATCATCAGTTGCTGAGACAGACCCCCTGCTACATCCAATTGTCCCACCACACAAGTAACAACCCTAAGGATTTGAACCATGGGACCCATAGCTTGCAAAAATTGTGCCAAGGTAGTATAAGGATTAGTCATATTAGGGCGGAAAAAAATCTAGGAATCAACCCATTCTCAGAACCTTGGAGATCTGTGGGTCCATGCTCAAAGTGCCTTGACATAGAATGTATTTCCATATCAACTCCATGTTGTTCAAGTAAAGGGCTTGTCGGAACCTCAAAATTAGGATTAACTCATTCCCTATTTGATTCAACAAATCCTCAATCTGCTACTCTCCCACGGCTTGTTCTTTAGAAGTGATCTAAGCTAATTGGTCAGAGTAGCCGCTTGTCCCTTCGGAGGAAAAAGGAAATACAATCAGAGACACGACTAGTAGGCCAACTATGTATGTTCAACATCCTCCTCTTCATCAATGTTAGAGCCATCTACCTTCTCCTTGTCCGAATTGGCAGACTCCTTGATCCATTTCGTTTGTGATCATCCAATGATATATCGAGGGCTAACTTGGTCATTAGAAGGATCTTGATTAAATTTTGTCTCCAAAGTGGCTTGCAAATATACCGCATCTAAGAATTTCCCAATAGCATAATGGGTTATGTAAAAGCCTTTACAAGTGAGAGAGAGAAATTCATGAATCCTCACTGAAAAAATCTCACCCCCAATTGTAAATCCCCCTTGTGCGTAACCCAAGCATGTCCTTTGTCATCCATGGGGTGATATCACATGAGCAAGTGGCCCCAACCAACCAACATTGAATGACATCCAAGAGACACTGCCATTTGTTGGAAGCCAAATACTCCTTTTGTATTCCTCAACTTCCCTTGGCCCACATGCTGCCCAATTATTCTTTAGTTAAATCTAGCTGACATAGTTGTTACACATCAAAAATCTTCTTCGTTTTAGTCATATGCATGTTGCCAGCTGGGTTGCTTACCACCAACTCATGGGATTGTAGTCTGATTATCTGTGTGAAGTCTGTTGGAGTATAGGTAATGCGAACCTCTTGGCCCACATGCAGCTAAATTATTCTTTAGTTAAATCTAGCCGACATAATTGTTGCACATTATAATTCTTCTTTGTTTGAGTCATATGCATGTTGCCAACTGGGTTGCTTACCACCAGCCCATGGGATTCTATTCTGATTACATTTGTGAAGTTTGCTGGAGTATAGGTGATGCGATCCTCTTTGTCCATATACTAGACAAAGGAACATCTTGTGTCCCTATTGTAATTGGATGGCATCCTCACCAAGTAGGGCTCAAAATTTTGAGTGTTGAAATAAGGTATCTATAGGATTTTGTCCAGTTCAACTTCTGCAATGCCACTTTGAGGTCATGGTTTGCTAGATTGTATGCCCACCAAATGCAAGATTTGGTAGAAGGAAGATTCCCCCATTCAAGCATATCGGGAGTTGGAAATACCTTGAATTTCATCTTTTGTGTTTCCCCCACTCTTTGTTTCTTGTTGACTTTTGTAAACCCTTACCTAGATCTTCCCGCGATCAACAAAGTTGGCACCATCTTGGAATTGGAAGGGAGATGTAGCTGCTTAGGTACTATACGACCTTCCCTTGCTATATTGTATTTTTCAAACGCTACCTCTAATGTGTTCTTTTGGGGCTTTGGTAGAAGAGGGAGGAGGGTTGGGTGCGTTGGCTTCTGTCATGAGGACTGTGGAAAACCCAGACTTGAGACCCAAATATCTGCTAAAACCCCTAGGCAAGGGTTTGCTGAAAAGAGAGTGCTGCCCTTGAATTTTTACAACTTAGTGAAACTCTCTGCTAGTATTGCTTCTTGAAGCCAAATTGACCAATGTTTGTTGTGGGGCCCAATTTTCTCCTTCTAGAGGAAGTAGAAATATGAATTTACTAAGTGGATTCTCCTAAGGTGTTGAAACATGCAGTTCTGCAATGGTAGTGGCAAGTTAAAAGTGCTGAAATTGGAAAAGGCTGTATGGTTGGATGCTATTATGCACAAATTGATTGTACGGATTGGTAACTTGTGGGTCATATTTACCATTCGGGAAACATGTTCTGTTCATAAGTTCATATGAATCAAACTCAAATGGAATTGGAGGGCAGACTTGGAAGGGTTGGATGACTAAGTGGTGGTCTTTAGGCAAATAGTCATCATGAAAGGGTTGGTAGGCAAGTAAAAGAAGCGGAGAGGACCGTACAAACTCAATGTCAAGTAGAAAAATCAAGCTGTTAGGCAAAGTGCCTTGAAGATGGACGTTAAGCAAATGGTCGTTAGGTTGGGCATCAAGAAAATGACCATTAGGCAGATTGCCATGAGGGTGGGCATCAAATAGGTAGCCATCAAGCAAATCATTGTTAGGGTAGGCTCTAGACAGAGAGCTATTAGTCAAGGTGTGGTCATCAGGGGGTTGGTAGCCTCAAATTTATGGTGGTGGTAGTTAGACAAAACATGGGCATTAGACAAGGCATGGGCATCAAATTTCTAGTTTTCAAGTTGGTGATGATAATCAGCGAGAGCATGGATGTCAAGTGTATGTGATGGTCGAATGGAATCCACCCCGAGTGGCTCCTTTGTTTTGACTAGCTGAAGGCCAACATAGGGTGGTTGTACATTTTTTGAAGATTTCTGCCCTGGTTGTATGCCACGTTGCACTTTGTTTGACTAGTTCAATTTTTTTCTTTTAATACTCCTTTTAGGTGAATGGGAACTTTTTCCGTATATTGGAGTTCTAAATTAATCATATTTATGCCTTTTATTCTAGCTTTATATAGCTTAAGTTTATAGTCATTCATTGTGTCTTTGACTTGTGTTTTTTCTATGTTTTCTATTTTAATTGCCCCATTCTCTAGTATCTCTAGAATTTTAAAATGTCCAGGTCGCAATACTTTGAACTTACCTGGTTGAATTTCATGCCTTCCATTATATTCGAGAACTAATGCTCTGTTTTTTAAAACCATTTGTTGGAGGTGATTGTCATGCCAATATTTCCTTCTCTTCTAAGTTACTTTAGTTTCCCATTGTGCCATCACCTTGCGTTGATCCAATTTTTTTAATTATGTCTTTCAGTGAGGCTTTTGTCATCCCCTAATTGGTTCTACACATCTACCCTTATACTTGGTACTAAATACTCCCTAGGGACAACTCCCTCTTGCCCATAAATGAATTGGAAGGGCGCATGATTGGCAATGACTATATATTGTTTGATAGGTCCATAGTACTATAGGGAATTGTTCTTCCCAATCACCACCCTCTATGCCACATGACCTCTAGATTATTAGTATTAAAGATTCATTGGTAGCCTCTGCTTGGCCATTGTCTCGTGGGAACTAGAGGCTCGAGAGAGAATGGAAGATACATAACTTAGAAGTCATCTACCAAATTACATGTTTGAAAAAATGTCCATCTCTCTCACTAGTTAATCGGAATTCTAAATTTGCTAACCACTTGTTCATAGATGAACTTTGTTGTACTTGGTGCTCTATTGTCCAACAATGTTCTGGCCTCTACCCACTTAGTTAAGCATTCAATGGCTACTACAATGTACTTGTAGAGATGAATTGAACTTAACTCTAAGGGCCCAATTAAATCTCACCCCCATCTTTGAAATAGCCCTCAACACTGGCATGGCTATAAGGACATAAAGTCTCTTTTCAGTGGTTTCTCAATATGCTGGTACGTGTTGCACTTGCATTTTATTACCCATTCCTTTGCATTATGGTGCAATGTTGGCCAACATAACCTAACCAAGAATACCTTATAGTAGCATCTCATCCCATGTTCTTTCCAACAAGTCCTTTGTGCGCTTTATGTAGTATATCCTAAATTTCTTCTTTCATGACACATTGTCGCATTACACAACTTTGTCCCATTTTTTACAGAAGACCATTGATCAATTAGAATGTTCAGGCTTCCAAGGCTATTTTCTTGTGCTTGGTTGGCTGCATATCTTTAGGAAATGAAGCAGTAGATAGACATTGCTTGATATTTTCATACCATGAAGGAATGATGGCAATTTGAAATAATTGGGCATCCGGAAAATCTTCATTGACACCTTTTGGGGGCTTCACCAGACCTTATCTGAGATAGTTGATCATCATCGACATGACTTTTACTTGGTTGAATGATGATTTTGAACATGAGTTCTTGAAGCAACATCAGCCACCGACTTATCCTACCTTGGATGATTGGTCTGTTGACCAAATACAGTAGGGCCTGGTGGTCGACATAAAACATGAAGGGTGTGGCTAGTATATAATGTTGGAACTTTTGCACCCCATACACAATTCCATGTGCTTCTCATTTTGTAGTACTATAGTTCTTCTCGGCTTTTAATGAAATTCAGTTGGAATAAACAAGAAGGTGGTCTAGTTCTTGGTCCCCTCTTGGGCAAATGTAACTCCAATAGTATAATTGGAAGCATCAACATGCACATGGAATTCCTTGTCCCTATCTGGATATACAAGGATGGGTAAATTGATAAGGCTTACCCTAAGTTATTTGAATGTCTGCCCCTGTTCTTTAGTCCATACAAAGGAAGTCCCCTTATCAAAATGTTCAGAGAATGAGAGATTTGTGCCAATTTTTTTCTAAAATGTTAGTTTTAACCGTGTCCCAAGAAACATTCTATTCTTGTGACATCTTTCAGTGCTTCCATTTCCACCACCACGTGAGTTCTTGAAGCAACATCAGCCAACAACTTATCCTACCTTGGATGATTGGTTTGTTGACCAAATATAGTAGGGCCTGGTGGTCAACATAAAACATGAAAGGTGTGGCTAGTAGATAATGTTGGAACTTTTGCACCCATTCCACCATTCCATGTGCTTCTCATTTTCAAGTACTATAGTTCTTGGATTTTAACAAAAGCCAGTTGGAATAAACAAGGAGGTGATCTAGTCCTTTTGTCCCCTCTTGGGCAAATGTGGCTTCAATAGCATAATTGGAAGCATCGACATGCACATTGAATTCCTTGTCCCTATCTAGATATACAAGGATGAGTGAATTGATAAGGCTCACCCTAAGTTCTTTGAATGCCTGCTTCTGTTCTTTAGTCCATATAAAGGAAATCCCCTACCTTATCAATAGGTTTAGAGAATGAGAGATTTGTGCCATTTTTTTTCTAGAATGTTAGCAATAACTGACATGTCCCAAAAAAGATTCTATTCCTGTAGCATCTTTTAGTGCTTCCATTTTCACCACCACCTATTATTTTTCTAGACCAATCTTCAACTAGCCTTGCATATAATATGCCCAAGAAATTTGCCTTGGGGGACCATGAACCTGCATCTCTTTGGATTCAATGCCAACTTTGCAACTTGACAACGTTACATACATTTTGTTAACGCCCGAAGATGTGCATCTTGAGTGCTGTATATGGATCAATCATCTAGGAAAGCTTTCAAGATACTTGTTGGCATTTTGTCAAAAACTTGTTGGAATATTCTCTGGAAGGTAGTTGGAGCATTACATAGTCTGAATGGCATCCCACTATAAGCATAGGCACTGTCCTCCACTTTAAAAGTGGTTTTCATTTTGTCCTCTTTCGGCTATAGGAATTTAATTATAACTAGAGACCCATCCTTGAATGAGTAAATCTCATGATCAATAACTTCTTCAACTATGTATTCTCTTAATGGAATTGTAAATGGGTTCTTGATATTGATAGCATTAAGGCTTTGGAAGTCCACATATATTCTTATCTGTGTGGATTGTTTTTCTAAGCTGATCACAATGGGAGATACCCATTCACTTGTTTCTAATTTGAAGATTATGCTGGCTTCTAACATGTTGTCGATCTCCTTATGGATTTTAGCAGCATAATCTTTGCTCATCTCATAATCTTTTCTTCTTACTGGCTGTGCTTTTGGTACTAGGGGGATTTTGTGACACGTTTTAGGGGAACCCCTTAATTTCTTTGTATGTCTAGGCAAATACCTCCTCATAGTCGATGAATATGCGGAACGCTGCTGCCTTTAATATTGGATTCCCATCATCATTGAAAATAATCAATTTGGTTTTTTCTTTTGAACCTAGATTCATCTTGTCCATGATGGATTCCTTGTACTTCATGTCCTTGATGCCCACAAATTTATGAGATGGTTTCTCATGTAATTTTGCATCCCCAACTTTATATTGTATAAATTGTTGGGGTTATGTTATATGTGAGGAAGTAGGTTCATCTTGCTGTGGTTCCATGCTTTCCTCGATTTACATGATCTCCTCAAAGTTGCACTCCGGTTGAAATACCTTAGTCTTCCATTTGCCAATGGAAAATACCTGTTGAGGGAATTTGTTTCATTTTCTAAGCATGATTGTAGTTCTAAAACACCTTCATCATTTGGTTCCATCATATCCAAATTCTCATCCACTGAGAATTATTCTTCTTTAGATTTAGGATCCGAATCTGATGAATCTGCTTCCTCACCAATAGCTTGACTTTTAAAGTCTATTTTGAGCTTTTGACCTTTGTTCTCAATAGGGATGATATTTTTTTTTCCCAATTATGGTCGGCCTTGGCTGCTATCAGCCATACCCGACCTAGTAGTTCATTGTAAGTCTTTTTTTAAAGAGATGGCTACAAAATTCAGCAAGAAGGATTGGGTTCCAATGATTACCTTACGTCCGGTGAGGACCCTCAATATTTTGATACCTAACTAGTCTGCTCCTACTAATTGGAAGATCAAAGACCATATTGTTGGCTTCCCAAGTTTGTTCCAACTCCAAGTCTCCTCCTAGAAGAACATTCACTTCAAAGCCTCTATTGATTATAGTATTTGTCAAGGTTTGTCCTAAGATTTCCATATGCATGACGGCTAAATGTTTGGCTAGTTTCATTGTTAGGAGGTACATGATCAATTATTTACTCACCTGACAATGGGCGTTCTACTATTGGATCATTTTCTACCTTATTTTTTTTCTTCCACATCCACACTTTCTAACACTATGTGTGCTGCCCACTTTATGCCATGATCAATACTTTATACAATTGAGGTTATAGCACTTTTGAGCTTTGGAATGCTCTACATCATGTCTGTTACTTTGATGGGTATGGTAGTTTGTAGTACTTGTCTTGCCATTTCTTTGTTTGATCCCAACCAACTGGTAACTGTACTTGCATGTTCAGGAGAATGCCATCATTCCTCACTCATTTCTCTTTTGACTTTTATTCTTGCGTCGGCCAATTTTTCTTTCTCCATACAAGAATATGGGTAATTTATCTTCTTTGCTTGGGCCCTAGTGATTGCCATCACCTCTTCATATGTTACATCAATCATGTTGACATTTTACTGTTTCGAACAATTGACATCCTTATGGTTGCTAGGCCCGCACCATCTACAGAAACATCCAATGTTGACTTGGTTGGTGGGGCAATATCTTGCGAAATGGCCTCATTGGTTACACTTCTGACACTGGACAATTGACCGACCTTGGTTGTCATATTGGATATGGCTACCATCTCCACCCATACTATTCTATCGTCTTGAAATATTCCTTTGGTTTCTATATCTGCCAAGGGATGCGTTAGGTGATGCTTCCTTATTACCTTGGAACTTTGTTAGGGTGGTTGGCGATGTTGATGGCTCCCCTTGGCTGAGAATAACTTGGGCACCCTTGGTTTTCAAATTGTACGGGCAATTTTTGATGTCATGGCCATTTACTTGACATATTCCATAGAACAATATTAAAGGACAGTTGGCCTTTGTGTGCCCTTCAGTTTTACAATTGGTGCACCAGATATCCTTTCCTCGTTTGTTTGTATCTTTTTTTAATTCTTTTATCATTTGGAATTAGAGTCCACACAAAACCTGGTACACTATGATTGGAATTAGTCCTCATCTTCACTTTGTGTTCTTGAATGTGAGGATGATTTATTCTCGCACTTGATATCCATTGCTTGATTATAGGGGTCCTCATATGAAGAGTGTGGGACCACCTTCATTTTTTTCTTAATGAAGGAATCAACCCTTCAATAAACCATCTCTTCTTGAGGCCTCACTGGTTCTTTCTCGAGCTTCACAAGTAATTCATTGAGTCTTCTATTGTAAGCCTGTACGGTCTTGTGCTTACCCTATCAGGTGTTGTAAGTTTTGCGACATTTTCATTGTCTTTTCTTAGTAGTTTGAATTCTTTTTCAAAAGCTTGTTTGAGTGTTGGCCATGTTGCTTTGTTAGTGCTTAATGCATCTCTGTACTAGTTGATAGCCATTCCGCGAAGGGTGGTTGGGAAACATCTTAATCACATCCAATCATTTGTTTGCCCATCAGCAGTCCAGATAGTTATGTACTTTCTACAGTGCCGTATTGGATCTTTAGATCCGTCACTAGTGAATTTTGGCAGCGTTTGTTTATCTGGTGATGGGATCGGAGTACCCCTTCTCGTTGGTATTGTGGTCTTCTGAGTTGGTCTTATGAATATGATCTTACTTCTTAGGACAGTCTTTTCTAGCCATCCCTGTGCTCTTTCAGACACATCTTACTTGACCTATCATTCGACAATTATCTGTATTCTGTCTTGCACACCCTCAGGGTCCCTCTTTGTGCTCAGCCTCCCTCTCTTTCCTTTTAGGCTGTTCTGGCTGCCCTGGTTTTTTTGGTATTGGATCTTCACTCAACAATTATTCAATCCCGTGGATGTTTGTTTCATAAGCAGCTCGTTCTTTCTTTGTAAAGAAGTCGTCTTCAATCTCTCTATGGAAACAAAACTTACTTCAGAAGGAGGGGGTTGATTTGTATCCTCCTCAGGGGAATCCGTTGATACTGCTATGGAACTCTCCAATTGTATCATTTTTCCTTTAATTTCCGTACACATGTATGATTCCATTTCTCTTCACACAATTTTTTTTGTTTTTTAAAACGCCTTTGATTGCACGAAAATTTAATAGGGCTATTTGATTTTGCAGCAAGTACAAAAAAATAATAAAATCATAATACTTATCCTTTAAATTGCTGTTTGTACACCATGCCTTGATAAAAAATTGACTGTCGTTCCTTTTTTTCACGATTAATGTATATGAGTTTATGTAGGTTTTCATGATGTACATTGTGTGAGAGAGAAGTTTTTGGATGCATTGTGTTGAAGGAAATAGAGTCCAACATTTTGAGTACAATATGTGTACTCATCTTCAAGGAGATGTGAGCATGAATGCTAATCCATGGAAAAAGCAAAGAGATTGGAACCATATAAATAATAATACAACCAAAAACAAAAAGTCCCAAAAAGTGGTCGGCCATTCGAAGAAAAATGTGGTGACAAAAGCGATGGAAAAGTATACAAATATAATATATAAATTCTATATGATTTGATGAGGTTTATCACATACACCAAGGTGATTGAGAATTGGTCTCCAAGAATTGCCAATACCTACACCATTATCCCTATTCAGAGTAACCTGTCTTTTTTCAATTATTTATCTTCTTTAACAATTAATATGGCCCCATTAATGTACATTTGGTGTTTTGTATTATGAGAATGTTCGAAAAGAGTAGAACCGTTAACCTAGGAGTTTTTTGTCTCTAGAATCTCAAGTTTGGTTTGAAGAGATCTTCTTGTTTCACTTATATAGGGTTTTCCACATGAGCAAGGAACCAAGTACACCCCCTTTTGTTTATTGGGGCTTAATGGATCGTTTGCAAAATTGAGAGAGGTACAAAGGGTATTTAGAGGCTTGAAGGTCGTTTGTATCCCAGCGTTTTTTACTATAATTGATAATTTTTCTGAGATACCTTTAACATAGGGGATGGTGATTCTAGGGACCTCAATGTCTTCTCTAATATGATGCTTATCATGATTCCTGGCTCTAAAGAACACCCTTTTGATTTCAACCTTAGTGTACCTGCTTGGCATTAATACATTTATAAGGTGATTCTTTTCTTGTTGGAAATTATTAGGGTCTGAGATCTTATAAGCATGTGTGGCTAAAGAATTAAGGACAGTTACTTTTTGGCAAGGATGATGTTGTGAGTCGACTTGCAAGTAGAGATCTGTATGTGTCTTATCTCTATTTCCTTCAACATGATGCATCCGAAAAATTCTCTCTCACATTAATGTACATCTTCAACCACTTCAACAAACCACCATCAAAGAATCTTTCACCCTCTCGTCTTTCTCACAATGATCTAGTGGATGGTTCTATTACCGCTGTTCAGACGAATCACACAGGTAGACAACAACTACATTTTATTAAATTAGAAAATAAAGCTTACATAATGTCAAATGCATGGGTATATTTTTTTATTTGATTGGGTAAACAACCTGGTTTTACAAGGATCCAGGAACCATTAAAAGTATTATGCAAAAAAGTAACAGGCCATCGAGGCCGAACAACAAAAGACAACAAAAACTAGCTATAGAGTTCCATAAGCAGTGAAATAAATCAGCATAAAATGCATGGGTATATTACTCTTCTATCTCCTCAAGCTTAAATAAGCTTCCTTACATATGATACCCAACTACCATATGGGCCTAACTAACTTGCTTCACCCAAACTACTAACCAACTACTCGACATATTGAGTTATTAACATTAATTACTATCATTTACTTTCCAACTCGAAAAGGGGTGTCTCATAAATGAGATACATGCCCCATAAATTATTATAACAACTGAAGCACTAAAAACATTTGGATCACAAAACTTAACAATAAAAACAACAATTGGGAATTGGATCACAAAACTTGACAATAAAAACAACAATTGGGAATCTATATTTATAAACATGCAATGTACACATCTCCAAAAATGGATAATAATGTAACTAGTGAGAATGACAAAGAGAGCTTGCTTAACAAGTGTTTGAGCATGAAGATATACTGGCTCACAAGGAGGTGCATCGATTGGATGAGAGCCCAACACTCATATGTATGAACCACTAGTACCAACCATAACTAACCAAAAATTAATGAAGGAAATATACATTCCAAAACATAGTTTTGGTCGGACAATATAATACCGCTGTTTTATTTACTCACAATATGCCAAGACATACATAACAAAAGTTGTTTTATTTATTTTTGTAAATTTTAATGTCTACAATATCTTCTTGTTTTCTTCTAATTATGGTTAATTCCCATCTTTATTGAGCTTCGTTATGTCTTTGGATTTAATGTAAATTGATATCTTTTTCCAATGCTCTATCTTTGATTCACGAGCTCACAAATCTACGTTGAAAGTATAAGCAAAGCCAGTTTCCTTAGACCTACAAATACTGAAACTTAGGGCTATAAAAAGGCTTACTTTTCGAATTTATATGGTAGCCTTATATTATGATGAATACATTACATATATTGTATATAATTCTATCTTGTATGTATTCTTAGGAGGGGAGACATATTGAGTGTTATTTTTTATCCCTCTTTCCTTCTCTATACAAAGACCCTTTGTGTATTTATTTCGAATTATGGATGCCATATTTGTGGCTAGAATTTATGGATGTGTTACCTGTTCCTAGAGTGTTTTAGTAGAAAGATGTCAAAATCATATTTTCTTTTGAATATATTATGAATTGCTTATTAAAATGTTTTTCATACTAAATTTAGATTTATTTTCTCCCAAAGTGTCATTGCTGTTAACGTGCTTATTATTGTTTCGATTAAACAGAGCACTTCAATCAGTATTTCGTGGCTGTATGAATCTCAAGATCCTATTTTTGGATCATTGGCTGTGGATTCTTGCACTGGCTATGGTACTAGTTCTCTTTATTTTGTAAAAGATTAAATTAATTTTGTTTTGACCTTCAAGTTGGATCTTTGTCAAATTTATAATTGTCAAATAGCTGAACATATTTAAGTTTTAACACTAAATGTATTATCAAATATCAAGTGTGTTTAACCTGAATATCAAATGTCTTATATTGAATATTTAATGTATTCTCACAATTACATGCTCTCTCTGAGATGCATTAACCCTTCTAAATATTATTATGATGGTTGCCAGTGATTTGTGGCATGGTGAATGGAAATGTGATTGCCTTGTCCACCTCTGGCACATGTGTTTGGAAGGTGCGTCATTTAACTTCCATTTAGAGACTGAGATTCCCATGAAAACAATGGATTTTGATATGTTCAACTTAGACCATTGAGTATTCTAATAATATTCTGCTCAATTCATATTTGTTGAAGGATTGCATTTGAAAATTGATTTGTTATTCTACTCCTATAATGACCGTTAGGGAAGTCTTTAGTGGCTACCAAAAGAAGGGGAACTTATCCAGGATATTTTATACAATCACAAGTCCACTAAGCTGCACAATTTTTACAGATACACATTTTCTCCAGTTTAAGCTTACTAAAACTTGTGGCTAGGGAGTTCCTACAGATTTAACAAATCAGTGCCCTAAATTACATCGACCAGCATAAATATTCAAACTTAAAGTGCAAGTCTATGTTGTGGGCCTATTTGTCATAGTCTGTCATGTAAGCATTTATGTTTAGTTACGCTAATGTTTAATATCAGTAATAAATGTTATTATTAAAGTTGCTGCTTAGTTATGTATAGACAGATGGAACAACGACAACCAAATGAATGACCACTTGTATTAGATAATGAGAATATAAAACTGCGTGCTCCATTTAATTTGCATGTATAATGGTCTTGATTAGGCGTTCATGTCATTAACTGTTTCAAACTCACAAGAGGAAGTTTCAGTGCCCTAAATTACACCCATCAGCATAAATATTCAAACTAAAGTGCAAGTCTACATTGTGGGCCTATTTGTCACAGTCTGTCATGTAAGCATTTATGTTTAGTTCCGCTAATAAATGTTATGTTATTGTTAATGTTTAATATCAGTAATAAATGTTATTGTTAAAGTTGCTGCTTAGTTATGTACAGAAAGAGGTAACAACAACCACCAAATGAATGACCACTTAGTATTAGATAACGAGAATATAAAACTGCATGCTCCATTTAATTTGCATGGATAATGGTCTTGATTAGGTGTACTTGTCATCAACTGTTTCAAACTCACGAGAGAAAGTTTATAGGAAATAATATTCATAATCCAAAGTTTATAGGTTTGATTAAAATATTAAATGAATAATATGGAGCATGCCACCTAAGAAAATATTAGGCCACCTCCATTTACGTAGAATAGTTGGTGAGAAAAATCTAGATAGGGTTTCTATTTAGACAATCAGGTATGAAGGCCATCTTAAAATCTTTAACTTAGCATGCGTGCATTTTAAAGAGGGTCTTGAGACGAATTGTAAGTATTGCAAGTTAATAAGAGTTTTATCTTTTGGTTGCAATTTGGGTTAATTAAATAGTGGTATCAGAGCCAGAAAATTAAAAGAGGTTCTTGAGACCAATTGTAAGTATTGCAATTTAATGAGATTTTTATCTTTTGGTTGCAATTTGGGTTAATTTAACATTGGTATCAGAGCCAGAAAATTGGGTGTGCCATGCTGAGGAGGTTTGATAACAAAGAGGAGTACTGTTTAGTGTTTGTGCTGAAGGAGAAGTGCGAAATATGCCCTGCAAGGTTCATCGCACAAAGGCTTTTGCATTGAAGAACAAAAGTCTGGGTGTGGTCAAAAGGTGCACATGGTGGCTGGGTGATTGAAGCAACAGAAACACTGTGTGAAGTGCTGGTTGACATATGAAGTCTGTTTTTTTGGTTTGGATAGACATTAGATGTGCTACAGAGGCATGCTGATTGTGAACAACATAGAAGCAGTAGCGTGAAAGTATAGATCTTTAGCCTGAAGGACGTGGAACCTGAGAAAGCTGAAAATGTGATATAAGAATATACGTGTTGAAGAAGAGAAGTGATTGACATGTGTGGATGTGGAGCACGATGCTTCCAATACTTTATGGAATTGGTGAGTTTTGTTTATAGCTAATGTGCTTTTGATACAATCTTGATGAAATTACATGGACCTTATAATATTTTCTTCATCGTATTTAATAAGGAATTAAGTATTTAAAGTTTAATACTTTATTAAAATATTTCTCTATGCCGGGGGGAGGGGGTTGGATGAATTCGATATCTTTTTGTTAGGACTGAGTTATAAATGAAATGGTTTTAATTACATTCATGAGACTGAATGGTCTATGGGACCATTGATTAAACCAATTTCTCCAACTGCTGAAAGATTCCTGGGACCCGAGGCATATTTTGGAAGGCTGCTCTGCGTTTTGTTGATCTAGATTATCATCTCCCCCAATCTTTTTATTCTTATTTCCTCAAATATATACACCATGCAGTCAACTCTGAAATTTTCTATGTATTTGGATCGAATGTCTATATACTGAGTTCATTCAAGGATGAAGTTCTCCTTCGTTTCGATTGTCCTTCTGGTGCAAAAAACACAAACCTTCTCTTCCCAATGTTCCTTAGGAGTTGTCCATCTGCCTGTCTTGCATTGGGGCCTATGAGAGCTAGTTCTCAATTGAGCAATGATGATCTTTTACCTCCATCTGATTTCAGCCCCTATATATGACTTTTCATTATGCTTATAAGTTGGGTTGAACACTGAGATATAGTGTTGCCTTTTCTTGCTTGTCTCCTTTCTCCACATTACCATTATGAATTTTTCATTCACGTAATTTTTTATGTTGTTACAATTTGGATATTCGGTTAAGCTGATATCTCATTTATTCATCCACTTGTGGTTTTGCTTCATCGAAGTGTTCTTCCTCTTGTGCAACTCTTTCTTTGTTGCGGCCCAAGGCCACCTGTCCATCTTCATGCCTTCTATTTTTTTCAAGTAACATAATAGCCTAGTCATAGCAGTTGCCTCTGAAGGGAAAGTTCTTGTTTCGACAAGAATGATTTCATATAGGACTGAGTCTTTAATTCTGAAATTGTTTGTGATTAGATGCTTTTGAATCTTTTCAGTTTGCCTCCATTTCAAACTTGTTGTTCCACTATCCCACTCCTCGTTGTTCCCTTGTGATTAGAAGCTGATATTTTGGCAGATTTCCTACATTAGTGTGTAAAAGTGATTTTAGTTGTAATTTGGTTTGTGCATCTGCGGGTTTTGAGATTTTTTAGTTTTTGGAGGCTAGGTGCTCTATTTTTTTGTGGTCATATTTGAAGTTATATTAGTAGATAAAATTTCAGTCAAAAAGAGGATTTTTTTTTCGTATGGTCCATTTTTAATATATATTTTTATTAAAAATTGATTTCAAATTGAATTCTTCTATCATCAAAATTGCCGTCTCTATTAGAGAAAAAAGTCACGGAAAGTCTTATCATAGAGTGGGTCAAGTCAATTGTCAATTATCAGAAATGTCAATAATTCAGTCATTTTTGTCTGAGTCAAATTGATTAATAAGCTCCAATTACAAAGATTGGAAAATATTTATGCAGGACACTCTTGTTATCAATGAGTGATGGTCTAGGGTGAAAGATTGAATTCTGACTGTCCAATAGATGCAAAATATATAGTTGTCTATAATAGCACGAATGAAAAGGCATTGGTGCTGATATGAAGCTCTTGCTCGTCAAATAGCTTCTTTCACATTCAATCAACAGCATCCACAATAGAAGCTTGGGATACTTTGGTAGAATCGTATGAAAAACAAACATTGTACAAGAAGATACAAATTTAGTGGGACCATTTCAATAAAAAAAATTAACAAAAGGTGGAGATGTACATGAATTATTTTCAAGAAATAAAAATCTTCGATTGCAGATCGAAAAGATTGATACTATCTTTGATGAAGATTCAATGATTACAATAGCTATAAATGGTCTACTTGATTCTTATAATAGCTTTTTAGAAATTTTACTACTTTCTGATAACTTGCAGAATGCAAAGTTTGACAAGGTTGCAGAGTTACTTATTCAGCATTATACATCCATTCCATGATAGAAAGAAAATTCATTTGAAGATGATGTTTTCATTTCTAGTTCAAGCCAGTGTGGCAGAAAGAGAATTGGTAATGTTTGAGGAAGATGCTTCCAAAGTGGTAGTAGTTGTGATTGTGGTGAAGATGAGATAAGAAAACATTGAAATGTTCCAAGTGTGAAAAATTCAGCCATCATGCAAATGAATGATACCATCCAAGTTGTTGAAGATGAAGATGATGTTTATGATGAAGAAGCTCTAGCAACATTATATGATGATGATGTTGGAATTGGGTGTTTGGAAAAGCACATCAACAACATTGTTTTTTGAGTTAAGAGATTACTTTGAAGGTGGTCCAAGATAGACCACAAGGAAAACCCTCATCTAACATCTTGTTTGAGTGCAATATTTTGTATGTTTATGCAAATCAGCAACCTTGTTGGTTCAATGCTGATCTTTGCTATTCATAGATGATCCAGAGTGTGCTTTGGATAGGGTGAGTTGATGATCCAATTTTGGTACTTGGACTCCTCACATTGTTGAATATTAATTGGTGCTTGGTTGATGATGAGCCAACACAAAACCACTTGATTGAAATATGTAATGACCCTTACTAATAGGATCACTAAAAACACTGGTATTATACTAGGGAATTTCGTCAAACACTTTTATGAATATTAAAAATTATATTGCACTAATAATTTTGTCAAACATGTCACATAATATGGCTTTGTAATTTCGTCAAACAATTTGCAATCTGTTTAATTGATTTGGTTCAATAGAAATTATGGAATTCTGGAGAAAACTACAGTCTTTTTATAAAAATATTTACGGCTCTTCAGCCTTACAAAATGAGCAGAATAAGTATGCCAAAAACCTGATGTATAACCTAGAAAATTTAGAACCTGTTTTATTGTTGCAAAAACTGATCTGTTCGCTGCCCAAGAACTGTCCAATCGCTGTGCAGAAAGTATGGTGCAGGTACAATCCGTACGATTCCGTACAGGTGCAGTCCGTACAGTACGAACTGATACGGACTGTCTTTTTCTGGTTTGGAAACCCACGTGCCCAGGTCCAGGCAGGGCGCTGCTCAGCGGGACGCCCTTCACAGAAATTTTTAGAAATTAAATCGCCCTCTCTAGGCAAGCACGCCGTACACCTGCTGTTGTTTCTGGTAATGTCTGCTACTGGTATGGATTTGCAGGTACAGGGCGTACCTGTACGGACTGCAATAGCTGTGGTTGTCTGCCAACAAACTGATGATGTATTTGCCCTACCAATGGCTTCAAAATTGGCAAAATCGACCCTGGAAGCTTAGCATGAAATAGCTGGATACTATCTCCAATGTGCAACCCTTCGGAAGATCTCTCACTTCCTCAGCTAGACAAATCGCTTGAGAGGTATCGTTCTCAAGGATTAATCTGAGAATATGCAGACTCTGAAGTCTCCAAATGCTCGAGAAGATGCAATGATCAATAAAATGAACTGGATGCCAAATAATAGACCCATAGGGTCTATTTATGCACTTTTCGGAACTTCCAAGAGTTTTCGTAATACATCATACAAAAGTTGTTATACTTTTTAAATAAAAAGTAATTTTATAAAAATAAAAATAAAAGTGCATTTTAAAATTAAAAATATAACAATTTGGCCTCCATAATAAAATATACTATCTTCTGGAGCATTATGAGCCATCGAATCGCAAACATGACCCTCTCACCACCTTCATCTGCCTACGAGAGTCAGGGATAGGCAAATCCACGTAGAATGTCAAGTCGCACTAGAGAGGGGACATGACAGTCCGCCCCTCCTGAAATTGCTTGACCTCAAACAATCTCAATGCTGGATGTCGCAGAATGACCTCCCCCTTCCAAGTAGCGTCCTCAATGGGTAGATCCTTCCACTTAATCAAGTACTCTCTGATCACCCGCCTACGAAGCCGCCTTTCTCTGCTGTCCAAAATGGATTCTGGAATCAAAATCAATTTCCCTTTATCATCCAAGGGAGGTAATATCGCAGAAGGCACCACACTCTGACCCAACGCCTTCTTGAGGCGTGATACATTATGCACTCTATCTGGCGGTCTGACTGGTGGAATCTTGATGTATGCCTTCTCATCAAGATGATATTTAGCCTTGTGCTGCTCCTCATGTGAAGGCATCAAGGTACAAATAGCTGCCCGTTCTAAATCATTATGCTTAGCTAGCCTCTCCATCCTCTTAAGTGTAATAGTCCTATCATCACTATTACGAATAGCCTTCAGCACATGTGTTCTGCCATCTACCTCAAACCGCATCTCCATATCCTTAAGTCTCAGGGTAATCTCCTCCAACGAATGTAGCCACTGCATCCCAAGTACTATGTCCATGTCACCCATGTTGACCACATAATAATCTGCCTTGAACTCATAGTTGTTCAGGCGTAGAGGTAGATCACGTACCATCCTGTCACATCGAAGAGTATATCCATCAGCCACCTTAACTTTCAGTCCCTCAAACTCCTCAGTGGTGAGTCCACGCCTTTCAGCGAAGCATGCATCAATAAAGTTGTGCGTGGCACTAGTATCCATGAGTGTAATAACCTTTTGTCCTGCCAAGACACCTCTAATTCTGAAAGCGCCATCTCTCTGGATACTAGATAGATGTGCCTCCTGTAAATGTAACTCTGGTTCCTCCCTTTGTTCTACCTCCTGTTCCTTCTTTGCATCATCAGAATCATGGTACTCTGAGCTGTCTGAATCTGAGCCCTCGTAATAAGCCCACATCACCCTGTTGGCTTTTCCCTTAGGCCTCATAGGACAGTCATATGTCCAAACTCATAGGGACCCTTGCAATAGAAGCATAACTTCTTCTTACGCAGGTCATTAAGCGTTTCCATATTCAAGGGTGCAGCTGACTTGTCTTTCGTGTCTTCATCCTTCTCTTTACCTTTGCTGAATTCCTCTTTATTATCTTTGTTTGATGAAGAGCCTTTTGAACTGAACCTGCTTGCTGGTGCTGCAAGTTCCATACTGCGGCTTTTCTTCATGGCTTCCTGGAATGTGAGAGGATTAAAGGCCTTGACCCACCCTTTGAGTGGTTCAGTCAACCCTTCTGTAAATAGCATGATTATCCTACGCTCTGAGATATCGGGTACCATTGCCGCTAATGTTTGGACCATGCTGTTTTAATTGTGCTAGTTGACGGAAACTTACCTCAAGGTCTTTGACATCGAACCTATCAATCAATCTGTTGGTAAACTCCTCATAGGTAGTGATGTGGTTGTGTCCCAGAGTGACCAAATCATGATACCACCACTCGTGAGCAGCTCCTTCAAGGTGCAATGTAGCAAATCTTATGGCATCCTCCTCAGGCATTGGTCTTAGAGAAAGATAATTATCTAGTTTTTGAATCCAAGACCTAGCTGTACACCTGTTACTTCCATCATAGTTAGGCATGGAAATCTTACCAAGTACTTGTTGATAATCGTTCCTTGGCGCATGGTGATCATTTCTTCCTCTCTTATTCTTCTGATTCATGAACTGGTCAAAGGTCCATATTTGTCGCATATCCGGAGGGAGAGTGGTATACTCCAAGTAGGCCTGTCTAGCCTCCTCGCCAAACGGAGGTAGCTGGAGCAATATGTAACTGTTCTTCCCTGGGTGTGAAGGTGGGAAAAAGAGGTCTAGAAGCTGATCCTCTAGTGTTTCCAGCATGTTGTACGGACCTTTCCTCATTGACTCCACTATGCTCAGCTGTGTGCTGATGACCTTGATCCGGAATGGCTTGCTGGTCCATTCTTGCCAATAAACGTGACATCATATCAAGCATGTCGTCAAATTTTCTTTCAGCGCTTGTATCTCTGTCTTCTTCTGCCATAGTCTGAATTGATTTGCCGGTGCCCCTCAACGCTTCTGGCAATGTATCTTCTATTATCTGAGGATTATGATGAGGTTGCCTTCGCTGCTCCCGGATATAATATCTGAGTTCTCTCTCGCTCATCTGCTGTTTAGCGGACCACAGGATGGCAGGATGAAGGCTCTGATACCACTGTAATGACCCTTACTAATAGGATCACTAAAAACACTGGTATTATACTAGGGAATTTCGTCAAACACTTTTATGAATATTAAAAATTATATTGCACTAATAATTTTGTCAAACATGTCACAGAATATGGCTTTGTAATTTCGTCAAACAATTTGCAATCAGTCTAATTGATTTGGTTCAATAGAAATTATGGAATTCTGGAGAAAATTACAGTCTTTTTATAAAAATATTTACGGCTCTTCAGCCTTACAAAATGAGCAGAATAAGTATGCCAAAAACTTGATGCATAACCCAGAAAATTTAGAACCTGTTTTATTGTTGCAAACCCTGATCTGTTCGCTTCCCAAGAACTGTCCAGTCGCTATGCAAAAAGTACGGTGCAAGTACAGTCCGTACGATTCCGTACAAGTGCAGTCCGTACAGTACGGACTGATACGGACTGTCTTTTTCTGGTTTGGAAACCCACGCACCCAGGTCCAGGCAGGTCGTCGCTCAGCTGGACGCCCTTCACAGAAATTTTTAGAAATTAAATCGCCCTCTCTAGGCAAGCGCGCCGTACACTTGCTGTTGTTTCTGGTAATGTCTGCTGCTGGTATGGATTTGCAGGTACAGGCCGTCCCTGTACGGACTGCAATAGCTGTGGTTGTCTGCCAACAAACTGATGATGTATTCGCCCTACCAATGGCTTCAAAACTGGCAAAATCGACCCTGGAAGCTTAGCATGAAATAGCTGGATACTATCTCCAATGTGCAACCCTTCGGAAGATCTCTCACTTCCTCAGTTATGCAAATCGGTTGAGAGGTATCGTTCTCAAGGATTAATCTGAGAATATGCAGACTCTGAAGTCTCCAAATGCTCGAGAAGGTGCAATGATCAATAAAATGACCTGGATGCCAAATAATAGACCCATAGGGTCTATTTATGCACTTTTCGGAACTTCCAAGAGTTTCCGTAATACATCATACAAAACTTGTTATACTTTTTAAATAAAAAGTAATTTTATAAAAATAATAATAAAAGTGCATTTTAAAATTAAAAATATAACAATTTGGCGTCCATAATAAAATATACTATCTTCTGGAGCATTATGAGCCATCGAATCGCAAACATGACCCTCTCACCACCTTCATCTGCCTACGAGAGTTAGGAATAGGCAAATCCACGTAGAATGTCAAGTCGCACTAGAGAGGGGACATGACAAAATATCAGGTGTGCTCATAAGGTTTAGACCATGAGCAACGATTTGAATTTTTTGGCATTATGATGCTTTTGATGCATTAGTTGGGTGTTCTAGAAACATATCAATAGCACAACTTGTTTGTTATTTTGAGAGCATTGTCTGATGAAATGATAGAGAACGTGGATGGTATCTTCCACATTGCAGGGGGGGACATCATTTGTTTACTCTAACTAGACAAAAGGAACATGATCCAAATCCAGAGAATAGAAGATTTGGATGTATGATAATATCAGCTGTTTCTTCAACAACAAGAAAAAAACAACCTAGGTAATTCTGTTTTTAGGATAGTGGAGACTTTGAAGATGAATTTCTAGTAGTAATTTTTGGATTCATCCAGTATGATAGTGGTTGCATCTATGAAAACTGCACAATTATTTCTTTAATTTGTTGATTTGTTTTGGATGAATTAACTATGGATTATAGAGGAAATGTTATAGTCATAATCCAAAGTTTATAGGTTTGATTAAAATATTAAATAAATAAAATGGAGCATGCCACCATAAACCTCCATTTACGTAGAATAGTTAGTGAGAAAGTTCTAGATACTGTTTCTATTTAGGCAATTAGATACAAAGGTTATCTTAAAATATAAGTTTAATGTGTAGGTTAAATACAATACTTAGCATATGTGTGTATTTAAAAGATGTCCTAGAGATCAATTTTAAGTATTGCAATGTGATAATTTTTTTATCTTTTGGTTGCATTTGTAAGAATTTATGTTGCTTTGGTTTTTCTTGGTTTTATGATTCACCCAATGGACAAGGACACAAATTTGTTAGCAAATGGATAAATCACCATTGAGATGGTGTTTATTCCTCTACGTTTTAGAGGGGCAACTCCCTCATATGATCATAGGTTTTTGTGTATTTTTAACTGGAAAGCACAAAAATTAAACAAAAATGGGAAATGGTGAAAGGTGAAAATGGGAGAAGAAAGGAGAAGGATGGAGGCGAAGGTGAGAATCTCACAGGAGAATAAACTTAGAGAACTGTTGGAATAACTCGAATGCAAATGAAGTGGCTGGAATTTCATCCTCTTCGCTTGAAAATGAAATTAGTAGTAAATGTATGGGGACAAAATGGCTTGCCTAGAAGCACAAAGTCCCCTTAAAGCTTGGATTGGGTACACTTGGTACAAAGCTCATACACGAGGTTTTCAACACAAAGTTTGGAAACATCGTGAGTTGCACACAACCAAGAAAAGTGCATAATGTTAATTACTTCTATATCTATGAGCAAAAATGTAAATTTCATAAATAAAAAGCATCAAAACCCACAAAACTAAAGAATGATTTAATCAATTTGCTTCTACTCCATTAACAAATTTGGAAAAGTACATGCAATGCACAAAGTTGTAGCCAACCCTTCCCCAAGAGTTGAAAGAAGCAACCCTCCTTTTTACAATGGCCATCTCTCCTATTTATAACACATAGGAGGATGGAAATCACCTTTTTTTATAATTGCTCTTTCCAAGATTCCTATTCTATTTTTACATTCACCTTTCACTTTTTAATAAAGTGACTTAAATATTACAAAAAGATAATATATTGACTTAAATAAAGCACCAAACGGGCCCACTGAGCTTTATTCATTGGGTGATAAAGTGTACAAATAGTATGAACACTTATTCATTGTCCCACCTTGTATGTGCCACACATTAACATTTGAAACTGAGTCTTGGAAAGGGACATTTGACCAAAAATTGAGAAGTGAACCTATCTAGAAAAGCCTTTGAGGATCAAACATTTTAGATCATTGGATTGCCCATTGAAATGACTTTATCTCGCTTCAAATAGGAGCCAAAATGGAGTTCGGATGTAAAATATATGACAAAATGGAGAATTCACGCCTAATGCACCTATGAGGTATTGTCGGAACAACATTTCTCCCTCTTTGTTTTTCAGCAAAAAATTTCTTTTTAAGGATCAAATATTTCATATCAATGGATTGCTCATTTCAAGATCTTTTCAAAGCTTAAAACGGGAGGCAAAATGGAGTTTGGATGTGAAAGATATGGAAAAATCAAGAATTTGCATTTTTACCTTTGTATTCTAGCACGTTTGTAAGCTTGAAGATCACAGTGCACTTGGTGCGCTCACATGCCCATGAGGTTGCGCCAACCCGACTTTAAAGTTCTGGATCTCTTTTGGATTGTACACAAAATCTATGAAGTTTGGGACTTTGAGACTTTGGACAAAGAGGATCCTTGGGACAATATATTTTCAACTTATCAAATGAGAATCAAAATGAAGTTTGGATGTGAAAGATATGACAAAATGAAAGAATTGCATTTGCTATGCAATTGAGGCTTGAGTGGTATCCGATTTTTCCTATTGGATTTTACAAAAAATCCATAGAGTTTGGGCCTTTGATACTTTAGACAAGGATGATCCTTTGTACAATACCTTTGCAACACTTAGAACAAGAGCTGTATTGGAGTTCAGATGTGAAAGAAGAATTGCACTTGCTGCACACTTGAGGCATGAATGGTACCTGATTTATCTGGTTTAATTTTACATAAAATCTATGAAGTTTGGGACGTTGAGCCTTTGGACAAAGGTGATCCTTGGGACAATATATTTTTAGTGCATCAAATGAGAACGAAAACGGCGTTAGGATGTAAAAGATATGACAAAATAAAGGAATTGCACTTGTTGCTCACTTAAGGTGCGAATGGTCCTTGATTTTTCTAATTGGATTGTACACAATCTATGAAGTTTAGGCCTTTGACACTTTAGGCAAAGATGATTGTTTGTATGATAACTTTACAATGCATTGAATGTGAGCCAAAACAGAGTCCAGATGTGAAATATGATAAAATAGAAGAATTGGACCTGACACACACTTGGGTGCAAATGGTTCCTAATTTATCCTTCTGAATTTTACATAAAATCTATGAAGTTTGGGACTTTGAGCCTTTGGACAAAGATGAGGCTTGGGATAATATATTTTCAATGCATAAAACAAGAACCAAAACGGAGTCCGGATGTGAAAGATATAAAAAAATAGAAGAATTGCGCCTGCTGCACACTCGAGGAATGGTACTTGATTTCCCCAGTTGGATTTTACATAAAATTTATGAATTTTTGAACTTTGAGCCTTTGGACAAAGATGATCCTTGTGAAAATATCTTGCAAACACGTCAAACAATAACCAAAACATAGTTTATATGTAAAAGATATGACAAAACGAAAGAATCTTGCTTGTCGCGTTCTCGAGTTTTTACTTGTACAATGCCAAAGTTCGGGCTTCTCCAAAATGAAAGTTTGTCAAGTGCAACATATAGAAGACCTTGGAATGTTCACTTTTCGTAAAATTAATCCCATCTTTTGTCTTGAAAGACCTCAAAAATACGAGGAGAATCACAACTAGCGCACTTGTGAGGTCCAATAGACTCAGTACCAAAGTTCCAGTTTCTCCTTGTGGGAACCAAATTTTTAAAAATTTCATGAATTCAAATTTTGGGTGCAACAAATTGCAATCTAGATTAATCCAACATGTAAGGGAGAACGACCCTTTGAGAGCTATGATGCCATCATCAAGGACATTGTTATAACATAACTCACAAATATATCACAAAGGCATCAATGTGAAAGAAAAATCTTTGAATAACTGAAATTCCATTTAAAATTCAAGAATGGACACTGTTGAGGCCCTCACACATGATTAATAATTATGGGGAGAGCAACTCACCCTATCATAATCCCTTGGAGGAAATAAGGCCTCTAGGAGATACTAAGCACGAGTGTGAATATAGATTTTGACATAGGTGTCACACTTTTCTTTATGGTGTTGTAGATGGATGTCATAGGATAACTTGGAGAAAACCGTTCTGAACTATGTATCATATGTGGGGACACTCTTGGAGATCTCATGTCCTATTTTCGTCAGTGCAATAATGCTTTGCTTCTCAAACTTAGGAATATAAAATTACTATAGAAATGCATTCCTCAGCGAAGTATGGTCCATTTTAGTTTGATATGTATCATACTTTTGGTACCAAGTTTGCACAATTTAGCAATGTCGAGGAAAAATGATTCATTGTGCTCAGGTTTCGTGAATTTTTTAGCACACTAGACTAGCTCACATTTATGCACGTGCTCAAAGGCATCCCAATATCTCTATGCTCAAGCAACTTCGTTGACATCTCGTAAAATATGTTTTTCTGCATTAATGGGGCCTACCACGTTTGTGAACTTTGTCCATCTTTTTGGCTGCTTCTTTGGATTGGCTGTCCACCCGAGGCAGTTGGGGCTAATGAGCCTAAGCTTGGTGGTGGCCCTCTGATTTCTTGCTCTTGAAGGGGTTTCTGTGCAATGCTTGTTATCATGTGAACTCGTGGTGGTGGTTGTGTAGTACTAGGATTTCTACTAGCCTTTTCTAGATCCTCATTGCATTCCCATAGATAAACTCAATACTTTTTTTTTGATGTATTGTTCAAGTTACCTCCTACACTAGTCAATGATGTGCTATTTAAATACGGTCTAGCTTGCTTAAGAACAAAATGCTGACTTACTCTTCTCTTGAAGATTCTATATCCAATGTATCCACACTTTCTCTAAGGTCTATTGTTTTGTGTTGCATGCACATGAGCTGCAACTTCAAATAGGGAAAGGTCAGGCGTTCCTCCAATTTTCTCTGCGCTTCTCCTTCCAATCAAACCTAGTGGATCCCAAGCTTTTTCCTTAACTGGACTGTCCTAGGGTGATCCAATATTGTGTTCAATAAGTCATTTTAGGTTTAGGGCTTGTATCACTTAAGTATTAGGGTTTATGTTGTTGCTTTCCTATAAAGAGATGGTTTCTCTATCATAATATATCAAATAAGTATGTGTCTCTTTTAAGTTCTCCCCTGTGTTCCTGCTAGGTTCTTTCAGTATTCAGTTTTCGTAGTAACTTATCAAAGAACCAATAAAAGGGGCATGTGAAGCGGTTTGATTTAGAAGTATGCTAGCAAATCTACAAGTTCATCAGATTTAGCCTGCAATACTTTACTATGATGACTAAAGAGTTCCAAAGATGGCAAAGAATCCCACCTTTTATGAGAAAACAAAATACGATTATCTACATTGTCACTTCATTCGACCACTCATCGAAGATGAAGAATTTGAGCAACAGTATTATCCAACCTATGACTAGATTGTAGACATTCTCACCAAGTCTCTTGGCCTTGATAAATTTTTAAAATTTAAAGATAAACTTGGTGTATTTTCTAGAATGACCTTTAAGGGAGGATTCTAGGGTTCTTAATATAATGTTATAATGGTCATAATTGTCTTAGTGATAAGTTTAGTAATAAAGTCACACATGACTTTAGTTTTCTTTATCAAATAATGTAAACATGTAAACATGACTTAATATTCACTTAATTCATCTTGGGTTTAGGGTTTTGGTTACCCCATAATTAAGGTTTATGTTGTTGCTTTCCTATAAAGAGTCAGTTGCTCTGTCATAATATATCCAAGAAGTATTTCACTCTTTCAAGATCTCTCTTGTGTTCTTGCTTGGTTTCTTGTGTGTTCAGTTTTCATAATATGGTATGAGAGAAACAATAAAAGGGGCATGTGAAGATGTTTGTCTTAGAAGAATGCTGGCATATCTACAAGCTCATTAGATTAACACTAGAATACTTCTCTACGATAATTAGGGTGTTCTAAAGTTGGCAAAAAATCCCATCTTTTAGTAGTGACCAAAATACGTTGACATAAATTGTCACTTCATTCGACAACTTGTAAAATATGGAGAAGTTGAGCTACAATATTGCATAACTAAAGACTAGATTGTAAACATTCTCAACAAGTCTCTTGGCCCATCTATATTTTTAAAATTTAGAGATAAACTTGGTGTATTTTCTAGAATGGCCATTAAGGGAGAATTTTTAGAGTTTGTAACATAAAGTTATGATGGTCATACTAGTCTTAGTGATGGGCTTATTAATAAAGTCTCTTTATCATTTTAGTTTACTTTATCAAATAATGTAAACATGACTTAATGTTCCCTTAAATGATTTTAGGTTTAGGTTTGTAACACCCAAGTATAAGGGTTTATGTTGATGCTTTCCTATAAGGAAATGGTTTTTCTCTTGTAGTATAACCAAGAAGTATTTATCTTCAAAAAATAAACTAGCTTTAAGTAACCAAAATGGATCTAGTTTAAACCAGAAAAAAGATCCTAGCTTTCTTTGCTCAAAAGCCCTTTTAGTTTGTTGATGTGTATTGTAAGTAGTCCCTTTGTGTGTCATTAAT
The DNA here is from genome assembly GCA_037957365.1 of Torreya grandis. Lineage (NCBI taxonomy): Eukaryota > Viridiplantae > Streptophyta > Pinopsida > Cupressales > Taxaceae > Torreya > Torreya grandis. The sequence continues at coordinate 2,548,033 of JARHVA010001150.1, read as the reverse complement.
TGATGCAATCCCTAGGCCTTGACCAATAGTGTCCCAGTGTCTCCTCATAGTGGCTCATATACTATATTATCAAAATTGAACATAAAAAGAAACCAAGCAAGAACATGAGAGAACTTGAAAGAGAGAAATGCTTTTTGGATATATTACAAGAGAGAAACCAACTCTTAATAGGAAAGCAACCACATAAATCCTAATATTTGGATAACACAAACCCTCAACCTAAAACGACTACCCACTAGTTGCCTATAGACCAACTTTTGCTATGCAATCATCTATATGTTTTGATTTATGAAATCTTCAAAAGCATAACATGGGACGACAACAAAGAGGGTGCTAAGATATGGGAAGGTAACATCAGAGTTTGGTATTTGTATGGTAATAAAAGTAAGGAGACTCAAATATGTGGATATTTAGACTTGGATTGTGGAGGATCCATAGATGATAGGAAATCTACATCAGGTTACATGTTTAGTCTTGGAACAGGTGGAATTACTTGGATCAACAACAAACAACACGTTTCACTTTATTACTTTTCTTAGTAATAAAGTCGCTTCATGACTTTAATTTTCTTTATCAAATAAGTAAACTTGATGTAATGTTCACTTAAGTCATTTAAGATTTAGGGTTTCTCCACCCAAGTATTACAATTTATGTTGTTGCTCTCTTATAAATTTATGGTTGCTATCTTGCAATATTTCCATGAAGTTTTTCCTTCTTTCAAGTTCTCTCGTGTTCTTGCCTGGTTTATTTGTGTAATGTCCCCTTTTTTTATAATAAAGGAAAACAGGTTGAAGACCTTTGGCCTAATTTTTCTCGTAGGTTAAGGGATGATAATTGAGGAATTTATTTTAATAATTAATTAGAGTTGCCCGAATAGTGATTTTAATTATTTGTTATCTTAAGGCAATTTTAATTGATTATTAGAATAATGGAACTATTATGATTAATTATTTAAATTACCTAAAAGTGGTTTTTACCACTCCAAAAGTTAAGGTAATTTAGGTAAATAATTGGATAGTATTTTTAATTAATTAATTTCTCAAAAAGTGATTTTTATTACTCTTGCAAATAGAGCAATTTAATTAACTAATTATTAGATTATTTGCCCCAAAAGTAATTTTAATTACTATTACTTTTTAAGGCAAACTAATTTAATAATTGAAGAATGAATTGTGACTTTATTGGCCTTTGAGTTGTTCCAAATTAGAACACCACCCTTTGGGTGGGATCCAAAAGTGGAAAAGAGGAATTAAAAGTTGGCAATGATTTTTAATTCATGCATTGGACTCCCTCACATGGTTCGGCCCCTTGGGAGAGTATTTATTGCAAGCAAATGATCCATTTTTGAGATTATGCTTATTTGAATATTGAATCTTATGCTCAAGTATGTCAAGCTTGAATAAGTGACTTGAAGACGAAACCCTTGAAGTGCACAAAGGAGTTTGGAGACGAAAACCTCCATTCTTCTACATACGACAACTTTATTCAAGGGCTGTAATTGTGCTTTAGATTTGTGGATTGCAGATTTGGACTTTCTTCTAGGGTGGCAATTTGCCTTGGCAAGTGTGGTTATGTATTAGAGTTGTGTGGCTTGCTATTGGAAGCAATTTACAGGTTTTTGTAGAGCTCTAGAGGATGGCGACTTGGTCACTTGTGTTGAAGACCCCGTTAAGGGTTGCGTTACAAGGGAATAACCCTCTCTTAGTGTTTGGGAATTTATTATCAAATTATTCCATCTCGGGCGAATTGGTTTAGAGCTGATTTTTTAGGGTTTGGAGGGCTATTTTGTGCTTAAATAATATTCTAAAATTTTCTATTAGTTTTTCTGTATTTATCAATAATTTTGAGGATATTTTCCATCACTTTAAAGTTGGAAAAAGCACAAAAAATCAGTATTATATTTGCTATAAATTTTTTGCATGTTGATACCATTATGACTGATTTTATTGAGTGATTTAATGGCTTAAAAATCATTACAACATTTAGTAATTTTTATGCTAGGGTTTCATAATTTATTTCGATCAATTTGTAAGTTTTAGGCACATAGGGTTTGGCTGGAAAAATCTAAAAAAAATATTGCTTTGGTTAGGGTTTGCATAAAATTTCAAATTTGAGTAATTTATCCCATTTATGGACATTACAGTGGTATTAGAGCCAAAATCTTGGCCAGCTGTAGAGTGTGAGAGTCTACAATGGATTGAAAATTTAGGTTTTTGCCAAATGAGGAATACAAAGATCCCATTCAAAAGGTAGGGATGAAGAAGAGTACAATGAAGGAAGCCATGGATGATTATTGCAAGCCATGAAGAATTATCAAATGGAACTAAAAGCACTAAGTCCCGAGGATGTGGCAAAGTCTATGGGGTTAAGCCCTAGACCTCAAAGGTTTCTTTTAGAATAAGATAAAATTGAACTATATGTGAATGATGAGCTTCAAAAATCAAAAAATAAAGGGCAGCCAATGATTGAATTTTTTGAGCCACAAGAAATAGAAATTCAAGGGCAGCCTAGTGAAGGTTTCCAACAAGCTATAGAGCAACAAATGGGGTTGCAAAGGGTAGTTCTTAAAGGGGGAGTAATAGAAAAATCAAAATTTTCTAAGGTGAAACAAGAAAAAGTTGTTCAACAATTTCATGAGCCGTCAAAAGAGCAAGATAAAGATCTTTTATTTGTAGAAAATTTCTTCTAATGATTGTATGCATGACAGTGAAGTCACAAAAGATGAAAACAAGGAGATAGAGCCAAAGAAGGATGAAATTGAAGCAAAAAGGGCATCACTTGTTGTATACCAAGGGTTCAAATTTGAAGAACTTGCACCAACCTTCGAATATCCATTGACTGATTTTTAGAACAACCCTACAAAGAGTCATGTGATCGAAGAAAATATTGGAAATCTTGAGGATATAAGGCATGAGAACTTCTTGATTCAAGTTCACAATTATTGGCACCAAGAGGTATGGGATCCCGGTAATTTTTTGAGTTTTACAAAAGTTCTTAATTCTAATTTTAAATTATTTATGCTTGATTCGATGGGAATAAAGAAAAAATCAGAAGTTTGGGGTATGGAGGAATACAAGCATGCACAGGTTGACATACAAAAAGAAGCTTCTTATTTGAAAACCATAGCATTCACAAGGTTGGGGATGTGGAAGACATCTCAACCCATGTTTATTCAACGAAGAAAAATGAGCATTATGATGGCAGCCAAAGGTACACAAAGAGTTCAGATTTATGGCTTCCACTTATGTCATCACTGTATTTTTGTCATTTGGGGCAGCGTGCATATGTTTTGGTATTGGAGATGACTATCCTTTAGTCAAGTTCCAAGGTATGCTAGATGGGACCGCTACATTCTCCTTTCACATTGGTTATGGTTCAGCTGATAAGCATGTTTATGAAAGAAGAAATGTGAGTTTTAGGGATGAATATGTTTTGTTTGCAAAGGGAGACAAGCATGCTACTCACAAGCTAAGGTATAGAGGTTTTCTAGATTTGTTTTTATCACTAGATGATGGTCATCATGGGCAACATGCCAAGATGGAAGTTAGAGGCCTAAATTTCAACATGGTTGATAAGTTCTTTATCCTATACATCCAAAGAAAATTCATAAGGTATCATAGATGGAGTGTAGTGAATTTTAACAATTTTGTGAAGGGCCAATACACATAATTCATGAATCATTCATTGGAACTAAATTGTAAGCTTGCTGCCATGAAAGTAATTGCAGTCATTAAGGTGATAAATTTCCAGTTTGAAGCTACTTTTAAGGAATTTTCAATCACATGGTGTGAAGATAAGTTCAAGGGGAATGTATTGCCTCAAAAGACCTATATTGCAAGTAGGAAGGATGCTGCCATCATTATTTTCAGGCAGCCCAACAACTTATATGCAGTCCTACAAGTGAATTCAGTCATACATTGAGATAATCTCTCAATTGTTGATGTTGTTGGAGCATCTTTAGCCACTGTATGGTTGGTTCGAGCCACCATTATTATAATTTTACATTGCTACAGCCATGATATGATGATACTCTCTATTTCACATGTTGCAATATTAGTGTTTTCCTTGGACAACTGTAATTGGGGAAGTTTGATGATGTTTCTTTGGATTAAAATGTTGCTTGAAGGAAATCCGATAGGGGCAACAAGGCAAGTTGATTTTCCTAAGTTGGAGCAGCCAACTCTCATGGATAAAATTGGTCACATGGCTTGTTGAGTAGAGCAAAGATGGAAGAAAGTTACCCTTACAAAGAAATCAATGAATGGGTCATAGGGCAGCCTTTAAGGTATGTTAAAAACTATCAAATTTGTTTTTGCATGAGCTGGTTTCTAAGGCATGAGGGCAGAACCGAAATTAACATAAAAGATCAATTTAAGGGATGCAAACAAAATTTAGGTTTGGCTGCGAAATTTCAGTCTTTTGGGTTATAAGAATGGTGAGTTTGGAGGTACAAATCAACTGACTATTGAGGTCAAAATATTATTTTTTTTGAGCACCTTACAGCCCCTAACCCATTCTGAAAACGTCATTTCAAGTTTTGAATTTTGGTACTCAAAAAATTTTGAGTGGTTAGGGCAGGTCCAGCCACCTTATGAGGGCTAAAATGTTGATTTTTTGAGCATGCTACAGCCCATGACGAGTTCCGAAAAGTTATATTCAAGGTCTGAATTTTATTATTTAGAAATTTCTGAGTTGATGAAAATAGTTCAGCCACCTATGGAAGGTAAAATTGAAAAGTGGGGTAAACTGCAGCCCCTAACAAGGAGGAGAAACCTACAGTGGCATGTAAGAGTGATCAAGGGTTTGTTGAAAGGGAAACATGCTGGTTTGCACACCAAGAATGGAAGTCAAAGGGACTTTTCCAAGTGGGGCAGCAAGGTATCATTTTCCATATGTTTTTATTTTTGCAAATCGAGTTCCTTTTATATGAAGTTTGTGCTTGTAGAGACATCCTCCAAGTTCATGGATAACAATGAGTTCAATTTGGTTTACAAGAAGGCAAACTCCTTGATGAAGGGACCTTGGACTTTGGTGACAACTTGGGAGCTTCCAGCTCTTAGGGGACATGGGAAGCTTGAAGCATGCTTGGGAGAGTTGGGGGCATGGTCATGAAGATTGTATGATATGACATGAGCAAAAAAGGAGGAAAGGCAGTTGTAACATCTCTTTTTGTCATATTTACTATGACAAATTCAGCTCATCTATGGTAAGACATAGCTCCAATATGGTTTCCCTTAGAATTGCATACATGTTTGGCACACCAAGGGGCAAGAGGAAAGTGAGTAAAGGAATTTCCAAGAACAATTGCAAGGCTGGAAGTTACAATTGCAGCCCTCTAGCCATCATACATAGATTCCCTTGCAAAGCACCCCATTCCAAAATCGGAGGATCTAGGGTCATGAGGGCCAAGGAGTGGAGAATCATCTTGTGGGAAGGATTTCCAACCCATAGAAGACACCACGAAACACCATGGGGAGCTTTCTTTTTGACTAATGTGTTTGCTTCTTGTTTAGGTGATGGCATAAGGGTAAGCATGGCCCAAATAATTGAAGATCACATGGCTGTAATACATTTTTCCAGCCACTTTGGTAATGCTTATTCTGAAATTTTCATTGCTTTCATCATTTTATGGGCAGTTTCGAGGCATATGGGCTCTATGGCAAAAAGAAAAAGGATATGGTACTGCTCTTTTTACAAATTCAGTTTACATAAACAACAAATAATCCTCATGAACAAGTAGAAGGCTTCTCCAAGAGGGTTCTTTCACATGGGATGGACCAAGTTCGAATTGTGCACAAAATCTATGGCGGGGACAGCCCCATGGGTGCTTCAATTGCTTGAGGACAAACAATTTTGGGAAGGGAGGAATGTAATGTCCATTTTTTTATAATAAAGGAAAACATGTTGAAGACCTTTGGCCTAATTTTCCTCATAGGATAAGGGATGATAATTGGGGAATTTATTTTAATAATTAATTAGAGTTGCCTGAATAGTGTTTTTAATTATTTATCTTAAGGTGATTTTAATTATTTATCTTAAGGCAATTTTAATTGATTATTAGAATAATGGAACTAACATAATTACTTATTTAAGTTGCCTGAAAAGTGTTTTTTACCACTCAAAAAATTAAGGTAATTTAGGTAAATAATTGGATAGTATTTTTAATAAATTAATTGCTCAAAAATTGATTTTTATCACTCTTGCAAATAGAGCAATTTAATTAATTAATTATTAGATTATTTGCCCCAAAAGTAATTTTAATTACTATTATTTTTTAAGGCAAATTAATTTAATAATTGGAGAATGAATTGTGATTTTGTCGGCGTTTGAGTTGTTCCAAATTAGAACGCCACCCTTTGGGTGGGATCCAAAAGTGGAAAAGAGGAATTAAAGGTTGGCAATGATTTTTAATTCATGCATTGGACTCCTTCACATGGTTCGCCATCTTGGGAGGGTATTTATTGCACGCAAATGATCTATTTTTGGGATTATGCTTATTTGGATATCGAATCTTATGTTCAAGTATGTCAAGCTTGAACAAATGATTTGAGGATGAAACCCTTCAAGTGCACAAATGAATATGGGGACGAACACCTACATTCTTTCACATACGACAACTTTAGTCAAGGGTTATAATTGTGCTTCAGATTTGTGGATTGCAGATTTGCACCCTCTCCTAGGCTGGCGACTTGTCTTGACAAGTGTGGTTGTGTGGCTTGCTATTGGAAGCCATTTACAGGTTTTTCGAGAGCTCTAGAGGGTGGTGACTTGGCCACTTGTGTTGAAGACCCCGTTAAGGGTTGCGCTACAAGGGAATAACCCTCAACTAGGGTTTGAGAATTTATTATCAAATTATTCCAGCTAATGTGAATTGGTTTGGAGCTATTTTTTAGGGTTTGGAGGGATATTTTGTGCCCAAATAATATTATGGAATTTTCTATTAATTTTTTTGCATTTATCAATAATTTTGAGGATATTTTCCATCACTTTCAGGTTGGAAAAAGTACCAAAAATCAGTATTATATTCGCTGTAACTTTCCTGCATGTGGACGCCATTATGACTAATTTTATTGAGTGATTTGATGCCATAAAAATCATTATAGCATCCAATAATTTTTATGCTAGGGTTTCATAATTTATTTGCAACAATTTGTAAGTTTTAAGCACCTAGGGTTTCGCTGGAAAAATCTGAAAAAAATATTGCTTTGGCTAGGGTTTGCATAAAATTCCAGATTTGAGTAATTTATCCTATTTGGGGACATCACAATTTGTGTGTTCGGTTTTTCGTAATATGGTATCAGATAAGTAGTAAACGAGGCATGTGACGTTGATTGTCTTAGAAGAATACTAGCAGATCTAAAAGTTCATCAGACCACGCCCACAATACGTTTCTATGATAACTAGGGAGTCTTCAAGCTGGCAAAGAGTCTCATCTTTCATGAGCGAACAAAACATGTTGATGTAAATTTTCACTTCATTCGACATCTCATAGAAGATGGAGAAGTTGAGCTGCAATATCGTCCAACCTAGGACCAAACTGTAGTTATTGTCACTAGTATCTTGCCCTAGATAAATTTGTAAAATTTAGAGATAAACTTGGTGTATTTTCTAGATTGACTATTAAGGGAGGATGTTAAGAGTTTGTAGCATAAAGTTTTATTGGTCATACTAGTCTTAGTCATAGGCTTAGTAATAAAGTCACTTGATGATTTTAGTTTGCTTTATCAAATACTGTAAATATGATAGAATGTTCACTCAAGTCATTTTAGGTTAAGGGTTGTATCACCCAAGGATTAGAGTTTATGTTGTTGTTTGCCTATAAAAAACGTTGCTCTCTTGTAATATACCTAAGCATTATTTCTCTCTTCTAAAAAAAAGGTGACTTTAAATCGAAAAAAATGGATCTAGGTTTTAAGTAGAAGAATCAAAGCTAGATTTCTTTGCTAAAAAATTCTTTAGGTTTCTTAGTGTGTATCATAAGCAGTCTCTGATTGATATAATCCCTAGGTCTCCACCTACTTTGTCCGGATTTTCGTCAACATAGCCCTTATACCATATTATGAAAAACAAACACATAAATAAACCAATCAAGAACAAGAGAGAACTTGAAAGAGAGAAAATTCTTGGATATATTATGAGAGAGAAACAATCTTTTTATAGGAAAGAAATAAAACAAACTAGAACCCTTGGCTAAGAAAAACCCTAAACCTAAAATGGCTGCCCACTGGTTTCTTGTAGACTAACTTGAAGTATTTAGTTAGCTATATCTCCTGATTTAAGGAAGCCCAAAAAGCAGAATTTTCAACATTAACAAAATGTGAAGGGAACATAAAATTTTGGAATGATATACAATACTAGTAAGGAGATTTTGTTGTGTGGGTATTTAGGTTTGGATTAGGGAGGATCCATTGATGAGAGGAAAGATTCATTAGGTTATGTGTTTAGTCTTGTAATAGGAGCAATTCCTTGGATTAGCAAGAAACGTCACATGATTTCATTTTCATCAAAACAAGTAGAATACATAGCAGCAATAAAAGGGGCATGTGAAGCAGTTTGGCTTAGAAGAATGTTGGCAGGTCTACAAGTTCATAAGATTGAGCCCATAGTACTATTTTGTGATACCCTGAGAGTTCTCAAGTTGGCGAAGAATCCCATCTTTCATGAACGGACAAAATATGTTGAAATACATTGTCACTTCATTCGACAACTCATAAAATGTAGAAGTTGCGCTGCAATATTGACCAACTCTAGACTAAACCGTAGACTTTCTTGCGAAGCTGCTTGGCCTAGATAAATTTTTAAAATTTCTAGATTACTTTAGTGCATTTTCTTGAATCATTATTAAGGAAGGATGTTAGAATTTGTAACACAAGTTTATAATGGTCATACGAGTCTTATTGATAGAATTAGTAATAAAGTCACTTTACAACATTAGTTTGCTTTATCAAATAATGTAAGCATGACTTAATGTTCACTCAAGTCATTTTAGTTTCAAGGTTTTTGTGTAAGCGCCCCTTGGTCAGGTACCGGAAAAAATGCACTAGAATATATTTTTTTCGATCGTGCATCTTCCAAGTCATCCAACCAAGAAACGTGAATTGATTCAATCCCTAGTCCGTAACGAAACTAAACTACAACATATGAAAGTAAATTATGAATGAAGTGAAATCTTGTCTTAAATGAAATTAGAGATTCTACCATCAATAACTTAAACGATTTTCATTTATTAACTTTTACTAACTACTTTTAAGTAACCTAAAGCAAGTATTTTATTTTTCCAATCAACTTAGCATAGAATGATGTTGTATCTACATCCAATCATTTCTTAACTCATCATAGTATTAACTGCATTCAATACATTAAGGTGCAAAGTACAATCTCACTTATGATGCAATATTTTCTAGTGTAAAGAAAGTACATCAAACATCTATACTTCTTTTCCATAATTTCAAGAGTACAAAAAAAACATTACAACTAATACAATCTCTTTTTAGTAGTTATTACAATTGCAATGTCCTTTTCTTCCATGTTTTCAATAATAATTACATTCATCTGTAAATCGACAGGAATACAAAATATAAAAAAAAAATCCCAATGCACGAATAGATCACATTGAAGCTAAAGAATTGGAACATAAGAGGGAGAGTATCATTGGAGTGCTTTTCCTCCAACCATAGATCTAATGGTTCCTCCACACATCTCCCAAAGTCTGTGTAGGGGCCCTACCCGTCATGAGGAAGGTAGATACGGGAATCAGTACACATGAGAGAGAATCCATGTGTATTATATGTCATTTCACAACACATTAACTACCGGCGACAATGCAATGTAAAAGACTATGAACTAGAACTAGAGTGATAAAATATTCATAATTTATTCAATATTTATGACTAAGGAAGACTAAGGGTACATACCCAATGCAAACTAACTCGTGTTCTAGGGCATGTTTGGTCAATCACAAACATTATTTGATAAGCAACACTAATACTAAGAGGTGGGGGTGAATCAATATTATAAAAACTTATACTTTAAAACTGAAATCCACACATAAAACATTCAAAAAAAGAGATAACACAGTGACACCAGATTTACGTGGAAAATCCTTTTGAGAAAAAACCACAAATGATGAGCTGCTTGGATCTACCGTCCAAATCCAATCAAAAATATAAATGAATACAAAGTGTTTGTAGGCACAAACCCACAGGAGACACCGATCCCCAACACCAAGCACCAACTCGGCAAATTTGAAGGCACCAACCTCCTAGATACACCAATCCCCACACTAAATAAATTATGTTTCGAATAGCACTCTATTTTTTTTTCACTTTGTTCAAATGATATGCATAAACAAAATTTTGCTCTTCCTCTCTTCCTTCTCTCTCACATTCATATGATCTTCAATCAAATCGAATGCTTGCAATACTTCCACATCTCTTCTCCCTTATATAGCCTTTAAAAACTTCACCCAAGAGTGGTGCCCTATCCAAGAGACACCCTTTTACCAAAAAGGGGTGTTTTAAATTTTTTTTCTAATTAAAACACAATTAACCCTCCAAGAGGAGCGATTTTCCCAAGGTGGACTCTTTAAAAAAATAAATAATGAATGATATGATGTTTAGGGGTTTAAACCATCATAAATAATACTTTAATTCATCCTTGATTGCTGCAATACGAGTCTCTTTGCTGCTAGGCCCTTCATTAATAAATCGCTGTTGCAAATTAATATTTTAATGCTGGTCCTTGGATACATGGGGTATCTCAAGTTAGCTAGGCTACATCTTTTATTTTTTTTAACTTCATTTCTTTAAAGATTTTGGGACTCCTTGCTATCTCATGAGTAACCACTTGTCATTTAGTTTCCCCATCCTTATTAGCCTTAGTCATACACTCTCACCATTTTGTGAGTTCATGTTGTGAGAATTTTATATTAAAATTTGATACACTAATGACCACTTGGATTTTCTTACACTATTACCATTTTATGAGCTTATTCTCTTTCTCATCCTTAGATGCAGTAGATACTATGGATTACTATTTTAGTTCATTTATGGCTACTTTTCTCTTTCCTTTTAGTGTGGTTTTAGACTAAACCATACTCTCACGCTTATGATATTTGTTTGTGTTTATGTTTTCATGATTGTGGAAAATATCCCCTCTTTTCTTATGCACTCACTATGTTTTGAATTCATTCACATATCCCTCTACACATCCATCATGTTTTCTTATCATCAATTTTCTTCTATCCCATATCCTAGGACAATTATATTTGGCTTGAAGTTCATGTTGGATCTTACATCCATGGAGCTATGTAGGTAGGGTCTACTTATCTAGTGCATCTAGAGTTATCTTAGTTACCATAGGAAATAATGGTAAAAATAGGGAAATGAAAGATAAGTGATAACAATAATAAAGGTGATGGTAATTTTTGAGGAGGGTTTGGTTGTATTTCATAGGTCTTACCATGCAACTCAAAATTTCAAAAACCAAAATATGTAAAAATGACAAAAGATCTAAGGACCAATAATAGGTACTAGGGATAATGCTAAAAGACCCATAGGTGTAAATAAATAAAGGATAAGATACAACATTAGAGAGTCAAATTAGAACCTAAAATAAATGTTAGCTCCAAATAATATAAACTAACTATAAGTATGGAAGTGATATATACAATAAATGGAAAAGTGTAAATAAGAACAAAGGTCAAACAAAATACTTCTTCAAAAACTGAGTGATGGTCAATTTTATGAAGAAATGTCCCTTATTAGTTTTCAATCTATAGGTGTTAGGTCCCCCTGAATCGATGCTCCTTCTTGAGACTTTAGTGACTTGATGAGAAGGGTATCACACCCAACTTTTGTCTAAGGTACTCAAAAATCCTTTTGAGAGGGGCTTTGTGAAAATGTCCGCCATCTGCTCTTTTGTGGCAATGTAGTCCAACTTAACATTCTTTTCAGCTACTTGCTTTCTTAAGTAGTGATATTTGATCAGAATATGCTTACTTTTGGAGTGCATAACTGGATTCTTTGAAATATCAATTGCACTAGTATTATCACAGAATATATTAATGGGATCATCATTTTCGACCTTAATATCTTGTAGAGTTTGTTTCATCCATAGATCCTGTGTGCAACACGATACTGCTGCTATATATTTTGCCCCCGCTGTGGATAAGGAAACAAAACGCTGTTTTTTGCTCAACCAAGACACTAAATCTTCACCAAGAAAAAATGCTCCTCCACTTGTGCTTTTCCTATCATCCACATCGCTTGCCCAATCTGCATCTGTATATACTATTAAGGTGAAATCTTCACCTCTTGGATGCCACAAACCATAATCCAAAGTCCCTTTTAGATATCTGAATATCCTCTTAAACGCTTGCACATGTATTTCTTTTGGGGCTGCTTGGAAACGTGCAACTAAACCAACTGCTTGCATGATATTTGGCCTAGAGGCTGTTGTGTATAATAAGTTGCCAATCAATGACCTATATAGCGTCTGATTTGCTTCGGGAGACTCATCATCTTTCAACTTGCATACTGTAACCATGGGTGTGCCGACTGGGTTGCAATCTTTTATTTCAAACTTTTTTAACATCTCCTTTACATACTTAGTTTGAGAGATAAATATTCCCTTTTCAGATTGAGAAATTTGTAAATCAAGGAAAAATGACAACTCTCCTAGCATTGACATCTCAAACTCATTTTATATATTTTTGGCAAACTCTTGGTACGTTTTTCTATCATCTTCTCCAAAAACAATATCATCTACATGCACAACAACAATCAATTGATGATTACCTTCTGTCTTAATTTTGAGATTACTATCAGCTGCTCCTCTTTTGAACCCTTGTTGAAAAAGATGTGTCAAGTCTTGAATACCATGCTCGGGGGGCTTGTTTTAGCCCATATAGTGCCTTTTTCAATTTGCACACAAAATCTTTGTTTTCTAACAATAGATTACCTTCTGGCTGCTCAATGTAAACTTCTTCCTCTAGTTTGCCATTTAGAAACGCAGATTTGACATCCATTTGAAAAATCTTAAAATTCTTACAACTAGCATATGCCAAGAACATTCTAATGGCTTCTAATCAAGCAACAGGAGCAAAGGTTTCTTCAAAGTCAATACCTTCTACTTGAGCATACCCTTTGCATGCTAACCTTTCCTTGTTTCTGATTACATCTCCATCTTCATTCAACGTATTTCTAAAGACCCATTTGGTGCCAATCACATTTTTGTCCTTTGGTCTTGGAACAAGTTCCCAAGTTTCATTCCTTTTTATTTGGTTCAATTCTTTCTCCATGGCCTTGACCCAATGTTCATCTTTACTAGTGTCTGCAACATTTTTAGGCTCTATTTTTGATAACAAAGAGAAATTAACTTGCTCAGATGTACTTACAATCCTCTGTCGAGTTTGCACCCCGGCATCTTTATCACTGAGAATCAGATTTTCTCCATGATATTTCTGAACAAATCTCGATGGTGTCTTTGTATCTTCCCGTTCCTCTTCTTCCATTTCTTCTTTGACTTCATTTTGGTCTGATTCTTCTAAGTGATCACTTGTGTGGTCACCTTATGTTCTCTCAACTCATCTATTCTTACATCGACACTTTCCACAATCTCTTGAAGTCTTTTATTATAGCATCTGTAAGCCTTACTCCTTGGTGAGTATCCAAAGAAAATACCTTCATCAGATCTAGAGTCAAACTTTTCCAAATCTTCATTTTTCTTAATATAACATTTGCTTCCGAACACCCTAAAGTATTTGACGGTAGCTGGTTTACCCTTCCATAGCTTGTAAGGTGTTTTGGTATTATTTACTCTGATTTGTCCTCTTTTAAGGATGTAAACTGTCGTTTTAACTGCTTTTCCCCAATACCTATTTGACAATTTGGACTCATTCAACATAGTCCTTACCATCTGCTGAACTGTTGGGTTCTTTCTTTTAGTAACTCCATTTTGTTGTGGAGTTCGTGCAGTTGTGAGTTGTCTTCTTATTCCATGTTCCTCACAAAATTCATTGAATTCATTTGAGAGGAACTCACCCCCTCGATTTGACCTTAGGCACTTGATTTTTAGATCCATTTCATTTTTTACTAAAGCTTTAAAAAGTTTAAAGTTCTCAAATGCATCAGATTTATCCTTTAGAAGAGCAACCTCTGTCATTCTAGAATAGTCATCAATTAACAACATAAAGTAAGTCACCTTTTATACTTTGAGTTCTTGTGGGCCCACATAAGTCTGTATGGATTAATTTCAAAGGCTTTGTTGTTAAATACTCCTTTGATTTAAATCTGCCTCTAGTTTGCTTTCCATGCAGACATGGCTTGCAAATGATGTTTGAAGGTTTCGTGATTTTTGACATGTCTCTGACCCAGCTTATTGCTGATTTTCACCAAATTGTCAAAATTCATATGGCCCATTCTCTTGTGCCATAACCGACTCTCATCTGATTGTGTCATATATCATCTTTCTTAACTTCACTGAGCACATATAAGTTATTTGTGGTTTTGTTTGCATCCGCAACTAATCTTCCTGAATCAGCTTTCCTTACTTTACATCCTTGAGGATGGAAAGTGAGGATGTGTGTTTGATCACACATTTGACTTACACTTAGGAGATTATGCTTCAGCGCTTCAACGTACAACACATTCTTAATTTTTGTCTTTCCATCATTTAGACTGAGGTTACCTTTGCCTGCTATCCTTCCTGTAGCGTTGTCTCCAAATTTTACTATTCCTCTGCTTACATTCTTCAAAGAATGAAACTTGCTCTTGTCTTCTGTCATATGGCTTGAGCATCCACTATCAATGTACCACTGTTGCTCTTCATTTTGCACATGAAAAGAAGTTTGAACGAGCATAGCTTTCTCTCTCCCTTCCTCTTGTTTCTTCTTCCAAGCTTTTGTAGATTTTGTTTTCTGCTTGGCCAAAGTATCCACTTTCTTGGTTTGCTTTGGATTCTCTACATAAACACCTCTACAATATCGTGCTATATGGCCAACTTTGTTGTACTTATAACACACAATATCATATTCATTGTAATCCGATAGTACAACAAATGAGTTATGATTTGAATAAACATAAGCACTTTTATTCCAACCATTATTCCTTGCCTGAATCTTACAATCTATTGCCTTATGACCAAAATTGTTGCAATAAAAACAATAGCCATAAAAGGAGTTTTGATACCTGATCATGTAAGACTGCCTTGGATAGAAAGATCTTCTGAAGTTTCTTGTGGGAACCTCATGCCACTTGTTCTCATACTTGTCATCCTTTTGAGGAATGTTGTTCTGTTGAGGAATCTTATATTCCTTCTTTGATGATTTAGCAACATATTTTGAATTATCCTTGGTGATATTTTGTTTCTCCTCATAGCCAATACTGGTCTTGATGAATGATTTCTTTTGGCTATTAAGAATGTTATCCAAGATCTCGGTGCTCTTTTCAAAATTTAAGCTATTTCTCATCTTAACATTAGACTTCTCCAATTCCTTTCTTAAATCAACAATTTCAGATTCAAGCTTAGCAAAATTTTCCTCTTTTGATTTCAATTGATCTCTTATTACCTCCAAAATTCTTTTCATCTCTTTTAATTGAGTTTCTAGACTGGTAATGGTCTTTTCAAACTCTTCAAATCTTTGAGATATATTCGTTTCAAGTTTCCACCTTTTGTTCATATTTCTGAAGTTGCAATTTTTTCTTCAAATTCTTTTTCTTAAGCCTCTTTATTTCATTCAAGGCACAAACAAGTTCTTCCAGATCAACTTCTCCTTCATCCTCAAGATTTTCATCCTCTTCTAGAAACATTTGGTCTTCATCATTATTTGTTTCTATTGTCATGAAAAGAGTTTGTTCTTTATCACTCTTTGAAGTTCTCTCATTACTCTCTTCTTCTGAGCTACTCTCCTTGGTGTAGTGGCTTTTCTTAGATCTATTAGAGTTTTTTTTTTTTTTTTCATATTTACTTGGCTTATGGTTCTTTTTGTATGAATGTTTGCTCTTTCCTACCTTAGCATGTTTTTCTTCATCACTATTATCATCTTTTGCACGAGGACACTTAGTAGCAAAATGCCCTATCTCACCACAATTGAAATATTTGAAAGGAAGCTTACCTCTATACTTGCCAGATCCCTTTTTAAGATTTCTCACAAAAAGAACTTTTGATTCATCGCTTGACTCAAGTTTTGCTTTTTTGACTTTCTTTAAAGCTTTGAAGGCTACTTTGCGCGTTGATGGTTTTTTTGTTTATGTCCTCATTTTATATGCTATGAGGATTCCATGCAACTCATCCATCTTTAGTGTGTTTAGATCTTTTATATCCTTAATTGCCAAAACCTTAGGATCAAATTGTAAGGGGACAGATCTTAATACCTTTTGTACTATTATTGGCTCTTCTATTTTTTCACAGAGTCCTCTGATGGTATTCACAATTTCGTGCACATGAAGAAGATACACTGCAACATTTTCTTCTTTCATTTTTAGACTTTCAAATTGCCTTCTGTGAGTTTGGAGCTTAGCTTGCTTCACCTTGGTGTCCCCCTAATAGATATTCTGCAGTTTGTCCCATGTCTCCTTTGATGTGTCACAATGCATAACTTTAACAAACTCAGATTTAGACAAGCCACATGATAATGCGTTTAAAGCTTTGGCATTATTTTCATTGGCCCTCTTTTCGATTTGATCCGTCGGTGGGGTCTGAGGAGTTGTATATCCCATTACTACCGATTGCCAATTATTGAACCCTAGAGCCATTAGATAGGTTTTCATTCGTATGCTCTAGAAAGCATAATTTTTTCTGTCGAATAGTGGAGCCTTGTTTGTGGAGAAACCCTCTAGTACTCGATGACTGGCCATGTGTGTTGCCGAGATCTACCTTCCGTTGATTAGACTGTTCCTGAAGGAACCCGCTCTGATACCAATTTATAAGCAACACTAATATTGAGAGGGGGGGTGAATCAATATTATATAAACTTATACTTTAAAACTAAAATCCACACATAAAGCATTCACAAAAAGAGATAACATAGTGACACTGGATTTACGTGGAAAACCCTTTTGGGAAAAAACTACAAATGATGAATTGCTTGGATCTACCGTCCAAATCTAATCAAAAATATAAATGAATACAAAGTGTTTGCAGGCACCAACCCACTGAAGACACCGATCCCCAACACCAAGCACTAACTCGGCAAGTTTGAAGGCACAAACCTCTTGGAGACACCAATCCCCACACTAAATAAATTATCTTTCGAATAGCACTTTTTTTTTTTCCTTTGCTCAAATGATATGCATAAACAAAATTCTGCTCTTCCTTCTCTCTCGCACTTATATGACCTTCAATCAAATCGAATGCTTGTAATACTTCCACATCTCTTCTCCCTTATATAGCCTTTAAAAATTTCATCCAAGAGTGGTGTCCTATCCACGAGACACCCTTTTACCAAAAATGTGTGTTTTAAAATTTCATTTTAATTGAAACACACTTAACCCTTCAAGAGGGGCGATTTTCCCAAGGTGGATTCTTTAAAAAAATAAACAATAAATGATATGATGTTTAGGGGTTTAAATCATCATAAAAAATACTTTAACTCATTCCTGATTGCTGCAATACGAATCTCTTTGTTGTTGGGCCCTTCATTAATAAATCGCTGCTGCTAATTAATTTTTTAATGTTGGTCCTTTTTTATTAGTGCTGGTCCCTTCCTTATGGAGCATTTGAATAGAAACAATTTATCCTCAAATGGGTAGGCATCCGTTTTCGAAAATGCCATACTTATGACGGGAAATTTTTGTCCAAAAATTCCATTACTTTTTGACAGATCCGTTCACTTCCGTCAGTGGTTTCACTTCCGTTAGTAGTTCCGTTTGTCTTCAAAAACACTTCTGTTAGCTATTCCTTTTGACATCAATGACAATATTCCAACATTATCTTGATACATCCCGTAGAAAAACCTTAACCTTTACGCACATAGTCATTTGTGAAACTAAACTACTCTATTTTTTAGTTGTCACATTCCAATGTTCATTACACATTTCTCAAAGCTAACCAATCATCTCATGGACTCATATCGATCCTAGGCAACAATTGATCTCCCAAAATGAATCACGGCTCAACATGAGAATGATTGCCAAATAGTACGTGGATGATAATGTAACGTGTAAGTGTTCCATTCCACTTACGTGACGTGTTATAACCCCTTACTAATCATAGGATCGGGAAGAACGTCAAACAAGAACTTGTAATGTCCCAAAATTAGGGTTTACTATTTGAAATATTTAACTTGTTCAATAATTGACTAGTTTTGTAAGTTATTCTGCAAGTAAAAAACAAATTCATCAATTACAAGGAAAGTTGATACAATTTACATAAGTTTACTAAGCTGACAACTACTTTCCCATAATCATCAAGGAGATTGTAAAATACATTTACAAGAGTTCATAATTCTTAGTTCACTTAGAATATTACAAAGGTTATGTTGTACACCTAATGCCATTAATGGATTCATAATCATACTCATTGACTCCATCTAGGTTGTATTCCAAAAAGCCCAATGCTCATAAGGCCAACATACACCCAAGAGGTTTCCATAAATGGTTCTAGATTTGGCTCCTTATCCAAAAGGGAGTATGTTGTGATTCAAGTTGTCAATTATTAATATCAATATTGTTTATATTCAACATCTACTAGCTTACTAGTTCTATATTACCAAGTTCATAACTGTCTAGGTTGACAGCTCAACATATACCGTGGTAATACATTCATGTTAAGGCTCATAACATGTTATCTATAGATTCAACTAGTGTCTATGTTACCTATGTTGCCTATGTTTCCTATGCTCAAGATCACCAATGTTTATTAGTTTTTATATTACATTTTCATATAACATAGGGTTTATCATTGCATCTAGTTTGAAGGTTAAATGAAGAATGGTTCCATGAGCAATCCTCCACACTTTATTACATGGTACTAGTTAGGATATAGGCAGTCCACCGTAAAATCCACCAACTTTGTAATGGTGAAAGCTATCATCTATAGTTACTAACAACAAATGTTACTATGCTAATAAGCAGCAAGTGTCACTATACTACCTTAACACATCTTACAATCACTAGAGGCTTCAACACATTCTTTGACTTATTACTAAGTCCTCAACCACAATAAATTCTTTTCAATCCTTAACAAAAGATTTAAGTTAATATCAAGGCCTAAGTCTTAATATAGAATAGCTCTCTCAGCATTACGTAATAGTTCTTAGTAGGATTACAAAACAAGGTCTTTGGCCCATTCGTTAATATTCAACATACTTAACTTTCTTTTAGAACTAGCTATATTCTTCATGGGTTTTAAGTTTCGCTTGCCTATCAAAGCCTCCCAAGACTCTTATCAGTCACAAGCTATCCAATGAAAAATATCAACACGTTAGCACTTAGTTTTAGGTTTTATTTACATTTTCTCTTGCAAATTCTTATTTGAAATGCATTATTTGCAGTCCTATTAACTTGCTATGGTTACTATTGGAGTATATATATATATATATATATATATATATTTCTTTTAGACTATCTATGTTCTTCATGGGTTTTAAGTTTCGGGTGCCTACCAAAGTCTCCAAGACTGTTATCAGTCATGGGCTATCCAAAGAAAAATATTAACAATTTAGCACTTAGTTTTATGTTTTTATTTACTTTTTCTCTTGCAATTTTTTATTTGAAACGTGTTTTTCTTGCAGTCCTATTAACCTGCTATGGTCATTATTGGAGAATTTTCTTTCTTTCTTTTAGACTATCTATGTTCTTTGTGGGTTTCAAGTTTCGGGTGCCTACCAAAGTCTCCAAGACTCTTCTCAGTCACGGGCTATCCAAAGAAAAATATCCACAACTTAGCACTTGGTTCTATGTTTTATCTACTTTTTCTCTTGCAATTTTTTATTTGAATCGTGTTTTTCTGGCAGCCCTGTTAACCTGCTATGGTAAATATTGGAGAAGACACACACACACGCATGCACATGCACACACACACATGCGCACACACACACGCACACGCCCATCCGCCCACCCACCTTAGCTTTTTGTTGGAAATTTGAGCAAGGAGACAGTTGACAGCATTGATATCAAGATACAAAAAACAGTCTAAGGACTGAACAGTTATCATTTCCATCTAGGGCAGCATGGAATTGTCATTGATGTCAAAGGTTAATGTCCTTGATATCATTGAGATTGAAACTGATCATGCATTTTAATGCCAAATGTTGAGTTGAGTAGACCTGTGGAGTAAATCGCATTTGTGAAGTGCTCTTACTCAGAAGAGGCAATTGGGATAAGTCAAGAAGACTTGAGTTGAGCAGATTTGATTGAGGCAATTCTTTCAGAAATATTGGTAAAGACAATTTTCCCGAACAAACTGCCTGCAGCTAATAAGGGATTACTTTTGGGAAAATGTTAAAAACAATTCTTTCGGGAAAATTGACTAAGTCGTTGTTGGACAAATTGTCCGCAACAAAGTTTCCGAAGGAAATGAGCGCCACTTGGAATTCTTTCAGAGAAGTTGTCTTGGAGAATTTGTTCAGAGAAATTGTCCCGAACAAAAGTTCCGAAGGGATCTTTTCAGAAAGTCCGAAGGGTGAGTGGACCGTTCAAAGCTTCCGAAGGAAATGAGCATCACTTGGAATTCTTTCGGAGAAAGTGTCTTGGAGAATTCATTCGGAGAAATTGTCTCGAACAAAAGTTCTGAAGGTATCTTTTCAGAAAGTCTGAAGGGTAAGTGGACCGTTCAAAGCTTCCGAAGGGATCTTTTCAGAAAGTCCGAAGGGTAAGTGGACCGTTCAAAGCTTCCGAAGGGATCTTTTCAAAATGCCGAAGGGTATGTGGACCGTTGCAAAAGTTCCGAAGAGTAAGTGGACCATTCGAAGCTTTCGAAGGGATCTTTTCAAAAATGCCGAAGGGTATGTGGACCGTTGCAAAAGTTCCAAAGGGTAAGTGGACCATTCAAAGCTTTTGAAGGGATCTTTTCAAAAATGTCGAAGGGTAGTGGACCATTGCAAAAGTTACGAAGGGCAAGTGGACCATTGCAAAAAGTCTGAAGGGTATCTTTTAAACGTTGCAAAGGGCATGTGGACACTTGCAGAAAATCCTTGTGGACAAAAAGTTCGAAGAAATGCCTCGCGGACAAAAAGTTCGAAGAAATGATGCAAACAAAAAGTCCAAAGAAATGCCTTGTGGACAAAAAGTCCGAAGAAATGCCCTTGACAAAAATCCCACAACAAATTGTTCGAAGAGAAAGGTCACTTGCAATTTTGTCGAAGACAGTGTGGAAGTCTTATAGGGCATTCTCAAAGGGACAAGGCATGTTAAAGATCGAGCAAGTCTACAAGGATCAACGGTGCAAAAGCATTACAAGAATGCCAAAGAAAATGAGATCACGCCAACATGCCGAAGTTTAATGCTAAATACAAAGGATAAAGATCGAGCATATCGAGGATAATCTAAAGGAACAGGAGTGAACTCATGGTATAGAAAGCAACGAGATGCAAAAGGGAAGAAAAGGAGCTCGATGGTTAATGGCAAAGCAAACTCAGATGATCCTCCGAGAGCATGCGCATTTGATAGGTGTCAAAAGGTCATAAGGAAAGATTTGACAAAGAAAAGAACATGAACTTGGCACGACAAAAGAATTTGAAAAATCCCGCAATCAATGTCTTCCAACTGTTTGTATAGGAAAAACTGGAATTGGTGATGAACTTGATATATCTTCACGGAGCTCGAGATATTTCAATCGAAGTGATCGAGGAAGTGATGCTGTTAAGTAGATGTGCAGATGCCAACGATAGTAAAGGCGTTTGAACGTTGTCATTTGAAGCATGAATCGAGACACAAAGTCAGAGTCACATTGAATGCAGACTAGAAGTGATTGTGGAAACGGCGCATTGAAGTGCAGTAGAAGCACAGATGCCAAAGACAGTAAAGAAAATTTTGAACGTTGCCGAGTGAAGCATGAATCGAGACACAAAGTCAAAGTCGCATTGAATACTAATCAAAAGCTTGAACCGGTTAAGTTCAATTGAAGTGTTAACACCTTACAGAGAGACAACCCTAAGATGCATCTGTTTATATATGCTATGAATAGATCATTTGAACGGTGTTGTCTTTCTACTGCTGTTGCAATCATAATTAGAGTGTTAACTCAAAATTGTTGAGAGAGGACATATGTAGACAACGTGAAAGGGGCAAAGAAAATAAGGTGTGTCAAAGTAGAAGATATCTAGACACAGAGATAAAGGCAGAGAAGCTGAGAAGACACACAGCTAAGGCGTAGTTACAGACTAGACTTGTAACATAAAAGTGTACAAGATTCATTTTGAATTTTTTCTGTATTTTTGAAGTTACAGCTTCATTTCTCTGATAGGTTGGTGCCATAAAAAAAACTGAGTTGGTGCTCAGTTAGGAAGTCGACGCTTTTTTAGAGTGGGTGCTCTTGAATGTAACCAGTGAGGTTTGTCTGTGAGACTTTTTTTTGTGAGGTTGTATTAGAACAGTAGCTTGTAGCAGCTTTTCTCACCGTAGTTTTTCCATTTGGGTTTCCATGTTAAAATCTGGTGTTGAGCATTTTTGTGTATGTGTGTGATCTATGATCTATTCTTTACTTTGCATATACTTTGAGTATTTTGTTTAAAATTTCTAAGAACCAGGTTTTAGCTCATCTACTGATTCACCCCCCCTCTCAGTAGATAGTGTGTTCGACAATTGGTATCAAAGCGCAGGTTCCTCGGGAGAAGCTTAATCGGCTCAGGTAAATCGTGGTTGGTGAACACAATTGCCTACCAAGAAGGATCTTCATCAAACAAGGCTCCTTTGTTCGATGGGTCTAACTATGCTATTCTTTGTGGGTTGTCAAACTCTGAGTTTGTCAAAGTTATGCACTGTCAGAGTGCAAAAGACAATTAGAATAAGTTGAAAGGTATCTATGAAGGAGATGTTAAAGTGAAACAGGCCAAGCTGCAAATGCACAAAGGACAGTTTGAAAGCCTGAAAATGAATGAAGAAGAGAAGATAGCGGACTTCCTCCTCAGGTTAGATTAGATAGTAAATGCTATAAGAGGACTTGGAGAAACAATAGAAGAATCGACTGTTGTCAAGAAGGTTCTGAGATCCCTTACATCAAGATATGACTCCAAAATTTCGGCCATTGGAGAAGCGAGAGATTTGGACAAGCTTACCATGGATGAACTACATGGAATGTTCACAGCCTACGAAATGAGGATGGGAGAGATAGACACAGTCGACAGAAGTAGCCTTCAAAGTAGTAAAATCTGCAAAAGAAGAAACCTCTGTGCTCGATTCTGAGGACACTGATAGTGAAGAAACAAATTTTGTCAGAAGACTGAAGAGAGGATCAGGTAAGTATAAAGGAAAACTTCCATTCAAATGTTTTAACTGTGGCAAGGTAGGACACTTTGCTGCAAAATGTCCATTCAACAAGAAAGACAACGCCGAGCAAGTTGAAAATGTCAAAAAGGTAAAACCGCATTATGCTAAAAAGAAAAACTTTTTTAAGAACAAAAATGGGTTATATACAAAAGAAGAAAGTGACTCAGTAGGAGAAAGTACCAGTGACAGCTCTGACGATGAGAATGATTATGCCTTTCTAGCTAAGGGAAATGAGTTCCTATTTATGGCAGAAGAAATCAGTTCCTTGAATCAAGAATAAAATGAATATGAAGATTGTGATGAAGGAGAAGGTGAGATAGATCTTGAAGGTGAACTGGTGTGTGCTCTTGAAGAAATCGAAAGTCTGAGAAAAGAAAACTCAATGCAGAAGAGGCATGAGAAGGAGCTTGAAAAGGCTAACAAAATGATTGTAACGCTAAAAACTCAAGTTGAGGAAGCCAACAGAATAGTAGAAGTCGTCAAAATGGATCTCCAGTCAAAATCCAACGAATGCATGAGACTTGAAGCAGAAGTAGTATCCTTAAGGAAAGAACTTGAGAAGGCAAGAGACCATATAAGCAAAAGCTTAAAGCTGACGAAAGGATCTGAAGCTCTTAGTGAACTGATTAGTGCGCAAAATCCTTCAAATGAAAAGTCAGGTCTTGGATATGATAAAGAAAAAGGATCCTTATCGTGTACATCAATGAACTTGTATGATAACTTCAAGAAAGGAGGAGAAGCAAAAGCTATGAACAACAATGAAGCGACGAAGGTAAAG
The DNA here is from genome assembly GCA_037957365.1 of Torreya grandis. NCBI lineage: Eukaryota > Viridiplantae > Streptophyta > Pinopsida > Cupressales > Taxaceae > Torreya > Torreya grandis. Next base: position 2,523,829 of record JARHVA010001150.1, on the reverse strand, counting down.
ACCAGAAAGGACATAAAAACTAATCCAAGGAAAGATGCAGAAGGATTCTTTAAAGTGGCAAATTTGAAAAAGCAGAAAGGTAAAAGTTTTCGTATATTGCACTAGAGAATGATATGACCAAGAACGCTCCTTCCTTTTATGGTTATTGTTTTAGTTGTAATCAGTTTGGTCATAGGGCTGTTAACTGTAGTCTTGCCTACTAAAAGATTTAATTTTGCTAGTAGAAATTCATTTGCTTCTTTGATAGATTCAAATTTAATATGTTAAAATTGCAATAATTCTAGACATATAGCTAAGTATTGTAGAGCTAACATTGCAATGACAAAAAAGTACAGCTTAGGCAAAAGCAGATTTTTAAATGAGAATAGAGTTTCAAAAACTACTTTTAAAGAGAAGAGAAAGGCAAATGAGAGACCCAAAAGGATGTGGAAGGTGAAAGATCAATCCTTGATTGCTCAAATGGCACTCCATGCCAAAGAGCAAAACTTGTGGGTCATAGATAGCGGTTGCTCAAAGCATATGATTGGGGACAAGAGCAAATTCACCAGTCTAAGCAGATGCAAGGAAGGGACTGTTAGTCTAGGTGATAACACTGTAGTCAGAATAAGAGGCAAAGGAACCTTGCACATAGATGGCAAGCTTCCTACACATGATGTCTTGTACGTTAAAAGGACTTAAACATAATTTGTTAAGTGTAAGTCAGATGTGTGATAATGGTTATGAAGTCACATTTAATGCTGAAGGTTGTAAATTGAAAAGAGTTGGAAAAACTGTTGCACAAGAAAGAAGAACTGAAAGCAACATATACAACCTGATTGAAGAAAATGATGCAAGTTGTCTCATGGAAAAAGCTAATGAGAGCTGGTTATGGCATAAAAAAATGGGTCACGTCAACGTCGACAATCTAGTCAAAGTAAGCTCTAACAAGTTTGTTAGACATGCCCAAAATTGTCAAACCTGCAGATGTCACATGCAGAGCGTGCCAACTAGGAAAGCAGACAAGGGTCAGATTTGAAACAAAAGAATAGACGACCTCAAAACCCCGACATGTAGTTCATACAGATTTATGTGGTCCTACTAGGACAAAAGGATCCAAGGGTGTATACTACTTTATACTATTTGTAGATGACTTCTCAAGGATGACGTGGGTAACTTTCTTGAAAGATAAATCACAAGCCTTTGAGAGATTCAAGATCTTCAGGGCCATGGTTGAGAATGAAATGGGAAGAAAAATCAAGTGTCTAATATTAGACAAAGTTGGAGAATTCACCTCGAATGAGTTTGTAGAATATTGTGAGAAGCATGGGATTAAGAGACAGTACTCTGCTGCACGTACTCCACAGCAAAATGGAGTTGTAGAAAACAAAAACAGGACTGTGAAGGAGATGGCCAGAACAATGCTGAAAGAGACAAAACTCCCTGATGGAAATTGGAAAGAGGCCGTTCAAACAACAATATATATCCTAAACAGAGTTCAACTTAGGGTAAAGAGTGATAAAACCCCATATGAACTGTGGTTTGGAAACCTGCATCCGTGAAATATTTTAGTGTTCGGAAGCAAGTGCTAGATCAGAAGAAAAGAGGCCAAACTGGGAAGTTTCGAGTCAAGATGTGATGAAGGAATTTTTCTTGGATACTCCACTCACAACAAAGCCTATGTGTGTTACAACAGACGACTACATAAAATAGTTGAAAGCATCAATGTAAAGGTAGAAGAAGGATTCAAACAAGTTGAGCCAAATGAGGAGATCATAATTGAAGAATCAGAACGAGCAGAAAATGAAGTAGAAGATAGTGAAGAAGAGGAAGAAAAGAGCAAAAAGGCCCCTGTAAGGTTTGTTCAAAAAGAACATCCCAAGGAGCAAATAATTGGCAACAAAGATGAGGGTGTTCAGACTAGGAGAAGCGCTGTAATAAACAAGGAGCAAGTAAACTTTGCTCTACTTTCAGAAATTGAGCCTAAGACCTTCAATGAAGCCAACAAAGAAGAAAATTGGCTAACAGCCATGGAAGAACTCAGCCAAATTGAAAAGAATAAAACTTGGGAACTAGTTCCTAGACCCTCGAACAAGAATGTAATAGAAATTAAGCAGGTTTACAGAAACAAACTCAATGAAGATGGAGCAGTCATAAGAAACAAAGCTAGACTGGTGTGCAAAGGATATGCACAAGTAGAAGGCATAGATTTTGAAAAAATATTTGCTCCTGTGGCAAGACTGGAAGCTATTAGAATGTTCTTGGCATTCTCTGTTCACAAGAAATTCAAAGTGTATCAAATGGATGTGAAGTCAACATTCCTAAATGGGAACTTAGAAGAAGAGGTGTACATTGAACAACCAGAAGGATTTCAGTTAGCAGAGGAATAAAATTATGTGTGCAAACTAAAGAAAGCTCTGTATGGTCTGAAACAAGCACCAAGAGCATGGTATTCACGATTGGATCAATACCTGCAACGACAAGGTTTCAGAAAAGGGTGCGCAAACAACAATCTGTACTTTAAATCAGAAGGTGAGCGTATGCTGATTGTTGTTGTATATGTGGATGATATTATCTTTGCAGGTGGTGATAGTAACCAGTGCAAAGAATTTTCCATGCAAATGCAAAATGAGTTTGAAATGTCAATGCTAGGAGAACTCTCCTTGGTTTACAAATTACACAAACTAATGAAGGGATATTCATATCTCAAGCAAAGTACGCAAAGGAGATGCTCAAGAAATTTGGAATGGAGGACAACAAACCAATTTGTACTCCCATGATGACTAGCTACAAGCTAAGGAAGATGGGTCTCCTGATGTAAATAATATGCTATATAGATCAATGATTGGTAGTCTGCTGTATCTAACAGCATCAAGCCCATACATCATGCAAGCAGTATGCATGGTTGCTTGGTATCAAGCAGCCCCTAAAGAATCACATGTTAATGCTTTAAAAAGAATTTTCAGGTACATCAAGAGCACAATAGAGTTTGGGTTGTGGTACCCAACTAGCGAGGATCTTACTTTGGTTGCATATATTGATGTTGATTGGGCAGGAAGTGTGGATGACAGAAAAAACACAAGTGGTGGTGCATTCTTTCTTGGTAATAGACTTGTGTCTTGGCTAAGCAAGAAGCAAGAATCAATTACACTCTCTACAGTTGAAGCAGAGTATGTCGCAGCAGCTGCTTGCTGCACTCAAGTATTATGGATGAAGCAAACTCTCAAGGACATAAAGATAGAATATCAAGCACCTATCTCTATTTATTGTGATAATTCAAGTGCCATAAATCTATCCAAGAATCCAGTGATGCATTCTAGAACCAAGCATATCTCCATAAAATATCATTTTTTGAGAGAAAAAGTAGCAAGTCATGAGGTCACAATGGAATATATGCCAACCAAGGATCAGATTGCAGATATCTTTACCAAGAGCACAATAGAGTTTGGTTTGTGTTACCCAACTAGCGAGGATCTTACTTTGGTTGCATATATTGATGTTGATTGGGCAGGAAGTGTGGATGACAGAAAAAACACAAGTGGTGGTGCATTCTTTCTTGGTAATAGACTTGTGTCTTGGCTAAGCAAGAAGCAAGAATCAATTACACTCTCTACAGTTGAAGCAGAGTATGTCGCAGCAGCTGCTTGCTGCACTCAAGTATTATGGATGAAGCAAACTCTCAAGGACATAAAGATAGAATATCAAGCACCTATCTCTATTTATTGTGATAATTCAAGTGCCATAAATCTATCCAAGAATCCAGTGATGCATTCTAGAACCAAGCATATCTCCATAAAATATCATTTTTTGAGAGAAAAAGTAGCAAGTCATGAGGTCACAATGGAATATATGCCAACCAAGGATCAGATTGCAGATATCTTTACCAAGCCTCTTCCCAAGGAGCAATTCGAGTATCTGAGAGAGAAGTTGGGAGTTGTAGCTCCCACCCCATATCACTAGCATCTTGTGATAGGTTAGAAGTCCAGGGGGAGCATTGCAGGCATCTTATTAAGCTCCTGGATTAAGAGTAAAGGCAATAAGCTATGTACCTTACACATCGTTTGTCATCTGATGTTAAGGAACAAACTAAGGTATGTTGGATCTAGATTTCTATGCTCATCTATTATTGATTGGTTTTTCAGACCAATGCTATATCCAGGATCGGTTGAAGCATATGAAACCCTGGAGAATCATAGGAACAGTTCAGGTCAGTGTGCATTATCCAAGGGGGAGTCTTTTTCATAATGCTCTATCCAGACAGGGCCAAGGATCAGAACAGCTCAGCAATAGTGTCTTATTGGTTCAAAAAACACTTTGTCATTAATGTCAAAGGGGGAGAAATCTGAATAAGAGCAAGCAAGCAAAATGCAAAGGGACTTTTGAGGATGTGTTTGCTCATTGAGGATGTTTTCCCATCAATGACAAAGGGGGAGATTGTTGGAAATTTGAGCAAGGAGACAGTTGACAGCTTTGATATCAAGATACAAAAAGCAGTCTAAGGACTTAATAGTTATCATTTCCATCTAGGACAACATGGAATTGTCATTGATGTCAAAGGTTAATGTCCTTGATGTCATTGAGGGTGAAATTGATCATGCATTAATGCCAAAGGTTGAGCAGACCTGTGGAGTAAATTGCATTTGTGAAGTGCTCTTACTCAGAAGAGGCAATCGGGATAAGCCAAGAAGACTTGAGTTGAGCAGATTTGATTGAGGGAATTCTTTCGGAGATATTAGTAAAGACAATTTGCTAGGACAAACTGTCCGCAGCTAATAAGGGAATTCTTTCAAAAAAATGTTAAAGGCAGTTCTTTCGGGAAAATTGACTAAGTTATTGTCGAACAAATTGTCTGCAATAAAGTTTCTGAAGGAAATGAGCGCCACTTGGAATTCTTTCAGAGAAAGTGTCTTGGAGAATTTGTTCTGAGAAATTGTCTTGAACAAAAGTTTAGAAGGGATCTTTTCAGATAGTCCGAAGGGTAAGTGGACCATTCAAAGTTTTCGAAGGAAATGAGCGCCATTTGGAATTCTTTCGGAGAAAGTGTCTTGGAGAATTTGTTCGGAGAAATTGTCGTGAACAAAAGTTCTGAAGGGATCTTTTCAAAAAGTTCGAAAGGTAAGTGGACCGTTCAAAGCTTTCGAAGGGATCTTTTTAAAATGCCAAAGGGTATGTGGACCGTTGCAAAAGTTTCGAAGGGTATGTGGACCGTTGCAAAAGTTTCGAAGGGTAAGTGGACCGTTCAAAGCTTCCGAAGGGATCTTTTAAAAAATGCCGAAGGGTATGTGGACCGTTGCAAGAGTTCCGAAGAAATAATGCAATCAAAAAGTCTAAAGAAATGCCCTTGACAAAACGCCCGAAACAAATTGTCCGAAGAGAAAGGTCACTTGCAACTTTGCTGAAGATAAAGTGTGGAAGTCTTATAGGGCATTCTCAAAGGGACAAGGTATGTTAAAGATTGAGCAAGTCTACAAGGATCAACGGTGCAAAAACATTACAAGAATGCCGAAGAAAATGAGATCACGCCAACATGCCAAAGTTTAACGCTAAATACAAAGGATAAATATCTAGCATATCGAGGATAATCTAAAGGAGCGGAAGCGAACCCATGGTATAGAAAGCAGCGAGATGCAAAAAGGGAAGAAAAGGAGCTCGATGGTTAATGAAAAAGCAAACTCAGAGGATCCTCCGAGAGCACGCGCATTTGACAGGTGTCAAAAGGTCATAAGGAAAGATCCGACAAAGAAAAGAACGTGAACTTGGCGCGACAAAAGAATTTGAGAAAGCCCACAATCAATGTCTTCCAACTGTTTGTATAGGAACAAATGGAATTGGTGATGAACTCGATATATCTTCACAGAGCTCGAGATATTTCAATCGAAGTGATCGAGGAAGCGGCATAGTTAAGTAGATGTGCAGATGCCAACGATAGTAAAGGCATTTGAACATTGCCGTTTGAAGCATGAATCGAGACACGAAGTCAGAGTCAAATTGAATGCAGACCAGAAGTGATCGTGGAAGTGGCGCATTTAAGCGCAGTAGAAGTGCAAATGCCAAGGACATTAAAGAAAATTTTGAACATTGCCGAGTGAAGCATGAATCGAGACACAAAGTCAAAGTCGCATTGAATACTAATCAAAAGCTTGAACCGGTTAAGTTTAGTTGAAGTGTGAACACTTTATGGAGAGACAACCCTAAGATGCATTTGTCTATATATGCTACGAACAGATCATTTGAATGGTGTTGTCTTTCTACTGTTGCTGCAATAATAATTACAGTGTTAACTCAAAATTATCGAGAGAGGACATATGTAGACAACGTGAAAGGGAGAAAGAAAATAAGGTGTGTCAAAGTAGAAGATATCCAGACACAAAGAGATAAAGGCAGAGAAGCTGAGAAGACACAGCTAAGGCGCAATTACAGACTAGACTTGTAATAGAAAAGTGTACAAGATTCATTCCAAATCTCTTCTGTATTTGTGAAGTTGCAGCTTCATTTCTCTGATAGGTTGGTGCCATCAAAAAAACTGAGTTGGTGCTCAGGTAGTTGACGCTTCTTTAGAGTGGGTGCTCTTGAATGTAACCAGTGAGGTTTGTCTGTGAGACTTTTTTCTATGAGGCTGGATTAGAATAGTAGCTTCTAGCAGCTTTTCTCACCGTGGTTTTTACCTCTGGGTTTCCATGTTAAAATCTGGGGTTGAGCATTCTCGTGTGTGTGTGATCTCTAATTAGTTCTTTACTTTGCATATACTTTGAGTATCTTGTTTAAAAGTTCTAAGAACTAGGTTTTAGCTCATCTACTGATTCATCCCCCCTCTGAGTAGATAGTGTGTTCAACACTTTTGTTATCGACTTTAAGTACTAAAACCATTTTGTCTTTATGTGAGTTGTATATGTTGTCTCTGCTTTGTTTTATTGGCAGAGGTCATTGTTCCATCCACTGTCTCTTATGTGACATGCCTTAGCTTTTGTTATCGGCTTGAAGTGCAAAAATTATATTTTGTCTTTATGTGAGTTGTATATGCTGTCTCGGCTTTGTTATATTGGCAGAGGTCATTGTTCAACCACGCTTAACATCGTATTTAGTTTGCAGGAGTGTCCCAAAGGGGAATGTGACATTTATAATTGCTTATACAATATGGACCTCATATTTTGTGTGTGTGTGTGTGTGTGTACACGCACACGCCCACACACATGCACTTGCACACACATGCACATGCGCGCACACACACAAAAGCAATATGAGGTCCATATGGTATAAGCAATTACAAATGTACAATTCCCCTTTGGGATGCTCCTGCAAACTGAATACAATGTTAAGCATGGTTGAACAATGACCTCTACCAATATAACAAAGCCCAGACAGCATATACAGCTCACATAAAGACAAAATGTGGTTTTTGTACTTCAAGTCAATAACAAAAGCTAAGGCATGTCACATAAGAGACAATGGATGGCTTGTGCATGTCTGCAATAGTTTTGAGCATAATCAGTTACTCTACTACAGTCATCTAAGGAAAGATTATACCCAACGGCTTCTATCATCACTAGAACTTTGCATTTATACAACAGTTCTAAAAGGTATGAGGATGACGTTAAGAATGATGTGCAGGCATTATAACAGAGTGGAGGAGCCATTCTGAGCATCTATAATTACATTTTTGTTTTTGAAGCTAACATAGAGCTGTATCTACAACATGACCTTCTATGACTTGGATTTGATATTAAAATGTTTTTCAGTCACAAGTGTAGAAGAGAAAGCAAACATGAAATAGTTTATTTTTGTTATATAAAAACAACATAATATTCACACAATTATACATAGATCAGTAACACAAACACAATCTCGTTATTTAGGAAGACGTCCCTTAGCATTATTTACACAATAGAAGTAGACACCCCGACTTATTTTCAGCTCATTTATCTTTGAGAATAATGCATACACATCCATATGGCTTATAAAAGTGTTTCTCATTATTGCATAGACACACAGATATATCAGGTGCTTACCGTTATCTTATGCTAATACCGCTTTGCTGTCCACGCAGCTGTTCTCACAATCCTCCCAGTTGCCCCAACAAAGTTCCAAGCTTAATTCATTCATACAATAAATACATCGATCCTTTCCAAATCATCTCTCCACTCCTAGATTTCAATTTCTGAGAAGTAACAATCAAAAACGCCCTGAGCAATCTCTGAAATTATGCTAATATAGCTTTCACAAGTTGTCCAAGTTACCCCAACCCATTCCCAACATTGCTCCCTAGTTAGTCCTTGCATGCCTATGTGCATTCATTGCATAGTTGGCTGAGGTGGGTGGGGTTTTAAAAGCTTGTAGAATGGAAGTGTATGTTTTTCATTTAGGGCTCGTTGGCCAAAAGCAAGCCCAAGTGGTATTAGATATATAGAAGTTTCTCAAACCTCCATACTTGTTATTTTTCAATGAGGAGTTCCATCAATGGGTCACATGTCTCCTGAGACCTTCACTTAAACAAGATGATACTTTAAATATCTATAATCAAGATACTCTAAATTTATATGTGTACACATATAGATATGCATATTGTGTTCAGTGGTACCCGCAATTGGGTCTCAAGTTGAAACACTCCTCCGACCCATTAATATGCATTCGACCAAAACAGTTTGCGACATTGTCACAAGGTCGACAAGATCAAAATGGTCTTATTCACAAGTAATAGTTTATATAGGTCAATTGGGTCCTTGAGCCAATGACCTATCACGAACGATTTTGGTGATTGTAAGGCGATACTTGTAATGACGATATACCATTGTCGACTGAAACAAAGACAAAATGAAATAAGCAAAACATGCAATCCACACCCTTCCTAGGTGTTTACAATGAAGCAAGCATCTAAGACAATTATCCTAATGCTATTTACTAGTTCACATCATTTCTCTCTCTTCGATATCCACACTCTGTATCTACTCTCCTCTCTCTGATGATACTTTCCCTCTGATCCAAGGGTAGTTTATCCTACAGCAAACTCATTACAACACATGGGAAGTTAACTAGATCAAGATATCAAATCAACACGACATAAAGAAGTAGTGATAAGCATGTCAAATCCAATGACAATAATCCATTTCCAATTGCAGTAAGAAATGCAAACTAACAATTTAGTCATCCATACTGTTCAACAATAAATCAAATATCCACACAATCAAATCCAAATGGCACATATGCCAATTATTTCAACAAGCAAATAATTTCTATACTGTAAAATGGGATTTGACATTTCGTCACCCAAGTATTAAGGTTCATGTTTTGCTTTCCTATAAAAAGATAATTTCTCTCTGATAATATACCGAAGAAGTTTTTCTCTTTCAAATTCTCTTGTGTTCTTGCTTGGTTTCTTTGTGCGTTCAGTTTTCATGATATGATATCAGAGCATCAGTAAAAGGGGCGTGTGAATTGGTTTGTCTTAGAAGAATGCTAGCATATCTACAAGTTCATCAAACTGAGCCCGAAATACATTTCTGCAATAACCAGGGAGTTGTGAAATTGGCAAAGATTCCCATCTTTCATGAGCGAACAAAATATGTTAACATAAATTGTCACTTCATTTGACAGCTTGTAGAAAATGGAGAAGTTGAGCTGCAATAGTATCCAATCTAGGATCAGAGTGCAAACATTTTCACCAAGTCTCGTGGCCGAGATAATTTTTTAAAATCTAGATATAAACTTGGTGTATTTTCTGGAATGACCATTAAGGGAGGATGTTAGAGTTTGTAACATAAATTTATATTGGTCTTTCTAGTTATAGTAATAGGCTTAGGAATAAAGTCACATTATGTCTCAGTATGCTTTATCGAATAATGCCAACCTGACTTCATATTCAATTATGTCATTCCAGGTTTAGGCTTTGTGTCATCCAAGTATTAAGGTTTATGTTATTGCTTTCTATAAATAGTTGGTTGCTCTCTTGTAATATATGCAAGAAGTATTTATCTCTTTCAAGTTCTCTCGTGTTCTTGTGTGGTTTCTTTGTTTGTTCAGTTTTCATAATACAAAAGCACCTCATTGGCGAGGTATGGATTCCATCTTATGACATCACCCAAGCTTGAGTTCACAAACTCTTTCCACCAATGGGCCACTTGGTAAGAAAAATTAAAAACAAAAAATATGGAAGAGGATATATACTTCAATTCTAATCTAAAGAAGGATTAGATGCAAGTTTCATAAGCCAGTGCAATTTTGCTGAATAGAACTCCCTACAATTTATTAAATGACAACTCTCCAGTGCTAGGTCAAAGTAGTGGCTCCTAAATCACCAAGTTCACATGAAGTTTGACACCTGGAAGTGTAGGGGTTTAGGGGCAGAAAATAAGAGGTATTCCAAATTAGGCTTTTCAGATTATATTCATCGGCAAATTTCTCTACGGGGTCCTCTCTCTCAAACTATTCAAAAGGTGATTGACCATTCTTTAGGCTTAGCGGTCATGTGGAATGCTACTATGTGTTCTTGTCATTTCTCATGTCTATACGTGGATAGTGGCAGTTCAACTTCATACCAGATTGTTTCGTCAAGGTTTCGTTTTGACATCAGTTTATATTTCTCCTACCACTCACTATAGAAAATGACTCATGCTAGTCCTCTCATATTTTCTACAATTACGTAATTCCATTCCTATTAAATTAGGAAGGATTTTTTAGTATTACTAAATCAACAAGGAAATAGGAGGACACCCTGTTCATCAAGAAAGGAATAAATTGTTGCATTATCTAATTGCAATCTGTAATATTGTTCACCTTGAATATGCCTATTTGTACTTTACATGGTGCAATTGTTTCAAGGGCATTTGTTATGTTGGAGAAAAATAAGACAGGAATCTATTAATATCTGATTGTATATCACCAAGATATATTTGTACTACCACTATACTTGATGCTGCCCTTTCAGATCATAGGACCATCATATTAGACACATCAGATCTGTCTATCAAGCAGACACCTCATTTCTAGTATGAGAAGATGTGGACCAAGCATTGATAATTCAAGTATATTTTTTAGGCATGGTGGAGCCATCCCCCATATACCCCTAGGTATGCAACATATCGGTTAATGAGAAAATAAAGGATGGAATAAAGAAGTCTTGGATAACATTTTTCATCCTTTATGGGTGGTCCAAATTCAGTTGGAGGGTCTGCAAAAACTCATTCAAGAAAGTGGCTCTACCCAACATAGGTGAGCACAAGTTCAGAGTATTATACCTGAAATCCCCTCTCTTCAGCTGAAAGAAGAAATGTATTGGAAACCGAAGGCTAGAATCAGATAGATCAAAGAAGGTGATGCCAACACCATATTTTTTAATCAGGCTTGAGTTTCCAACTACACAATACCATGCTCAAGTCCAACTAGCAAAAGATAGCCCTCAATACATATTTACAGATTCCACCTCTTTCTTCGAACAATCCTCTTTGAGCTAGGGTAGGACCGAACAGCCAATGAAACAACATTATTGATCAACATTCTTAATATTATCTCAGAAGTTTAGAATGTGGAATTATTTCAAAGCATTAATGAGTCAATATTAAGAAGCATTTTTTTTCATTGACTTGGGATAAGGCTGCAGGTCTAGATGGTTTCCCAGCTGATTTTCTTAGGATTTATAGGATATCATCAAATCTAATTTTCTAGAAGTTGTGGAAGAATCTAGAAAAAATCACCGCATGTAAGGGGCCACGAGTATTGAGCCTTTTAGACCAATAGCTCTTTGTAATATGATTTATAAAATTATCTCAAAGCTTATTGATAGGAAACTGTAACCTGTTCTTAGAAGATTATATCTCTATCTCAATCAACCTTGGTTGAAGGCAGACAAATTTATGGACTATTTGCCACACCTACTAGTTAGAGGTCTGCAAATTTTCATTTTGTAATACACCCCAACCATAGCTTTTCTTCTCAAAAAACTTGAAACTCTAAAAGGTCTCCTAAATCTTTATCAACAAGTCTCGGGTCAACTCATAAATGCCAGAAATAATTTTTTTCCCCTCAACACTTCACTATGTCAGAAAAGGTCTACAACCGCCCTTTGGATTTTGGGAGGCTTTTCTCCTCACTGTATACCTTGGTTTCTGTTACACTCAAAGCGTTATGGAACCCACTTAGGGAATGTAGGCAAGCAAAGTCGGGACAATAGACTTTGTGCTGGATGTCTTTGGTAGGACGGATTCAATCTGTGCTATCTGTGCTACAAACCATGTTAGTTTATTTATTCACTCAACTATCACTGTCTTTCGAATTTGATTAAAATATGTTACAAGTTCAACAAAACTTCATATGGTGGTGGGGGCTCTCAAACATCTTCAAATATTCTCTAATTTCTTTGGGACAAAACCAAGAATCCCTAAAAATGGGGGTGAGTATTAAATATCAATTATGTGTTCAAATTTAACTAGGCATTATCTTTGAAATTGATATGGTCACTTCTTAAAGATCTGACGCCATCATGGTGTGAAACATTGGAATCCAAATACACAATCAATCATGTCAACTTTTATTTTTTTTCATCCCTTCCAGTTGGAATTATACAAGTTCAATTCTTTATAGACATTTGTTCTTGTTCCTATCATCACTACATAAGGGTTTGTGCTGAAACATTAGCAATGACCTTTCAGCTATATTTTGAGAAGATGCTTGGAATGACTTCCCTGGTCTGTTAGAGGATCCAACATTTTCCCCTCTACATCATGCCTTTTTTGCTCGAGGTTGGCTTACAATAGGTTACTACAATAGTGAAGTTTCAAATAATATGTGGTTGCATTGGAATTTTGAGACGATTACTAGTCTTAAGCATATGTATCCCTCACTAAATGAATCAACATCTCCTTAAGAAAATAGTGACCTTAATATTTTCTATTGGGGTTTAGATAAAACATGTGTAGAGTTAATATTTCTTATCACAACTCACTCCTACTACCCTCGAAAACCTTGGAACATTGGACACAATTGTGGTTAGGGAAGGTGTGGCCCAAGGTTTGGGCCTTTCTATGGACCCGCTTCCACAAGAAAATAGTTACTATGAATCATTAGAAATGGAAAGGATGGATGGGACCAACATGTTTGTGTCAACTGTGGGGTGGTGGAGGAAACAATGGATCATCTCTTCCTTTTATGCCCATTGGCAACACTTTCTAAAAATGTTTTCATATTATTTTCTTTAGGGATGGACGCCTCAAACAACAATCAATTTGATTCTTTATGGATGATGCCCTTTCTTTACCACCTCCAAATATCTCAATGCTTTCCACTAGTGCACTATGTATTTTGTATGATGAGGTTGGAAAGAATTAACAAGTTTTTGAACTGAAAACTTATTTAAATAATGCTATAATCTAATAGGTACATTTGAATATCATCACAGTGTTTAAAGCTTTTTAACCATCTCGTCCCCAGACCTCTAACACATGATAATGAGCACTACTTAACAATGGAAGAATTGATTCACATTACATGTACCCAAAGTTCATATTTAGTCCACAAGAACATTGGAAACCATCGCCAATAGGATTTAACAAATTAAATTTTAATGGATCCAGTATAGGTAACCTAGGTATGGTACAAGTGGGGGTATCTTGTTAAATACTCGTTGGAAAATACTCAATGCATATATTGAATTTGTGGGTGCATAATTATTATTTTCGCAAAAGCATGGGATCTATTTGGCCATTAAGTTTTCTAAGATAACATGGGTCACATTGAAGTGGAGGGTGATTCCAAATTTATCTATGTCCTAATGGGATAATTCCCCACCCATCAAGGCCATCTTTGTTCACTCATCCCCATCCCCTTGTCCATGAGCTTATGCTATTGATGCAAGATCATCATTGGATCTCTAAGTTATCCTACGCTTGAGATCGAATCAAAAGTATTTTGGAGGATTTAAGCATTGACAGGTGAATATTCCTACAACTTAATGCAAGAATTTATTTTTCACAAAGCTTAATTTGAGCTTCACAAGCCTTGCAATCTTTTTGAAGTTACGCTAGCCTAGGGGATATTCACAAACTTAAATTAGCTTCATAAACATACAGGAGCTTCACAATCCTAGAGAGATTCACAACTCTACACAATCTTTGCAAGCTCAGAGCTGCTCACACTTGTATTGGTATGGTTCTTGTTAAATATTGTAATAGACTTAACTAATTTACTAGTTAAGGTCAAACTGATAACTTTCTACAACTGCTGTAACTAAGTTTTGTAACTAGTTTTGCTTCCATAAATAAGATGCTCGCACACATCAATCTATCGTGTGCTTTCCAACAATCTCTTCTTTCATTTACTAACAGTGGTATCAGAGCCACCACTCGAGGAAGCTGGGAAAGGTACGGGTGATTCATTCGAGGAAACCTTGGTGTTAGGGTACGAATGGGAGGAGGAAGAGAAATCGCGATAGGTTGTAGACCTGTGAAAAGAAATACAGTCAAAATTCTTCATTGCAGACTCATTGAAGGTTCGCTAGGGTTTTCCAACAAACATTGAAGGAAGGAGTTACGTCGAGCGTTTTTTGTAGTTGCAAACAGTGAGAAATCGCAGAAGGGACGTCGAGGGTTTGTCGTGGCATGCAAGGCACAGGGAAGGGAAGACACAAAACGTGTAGAAGATAATTGCAAATAGCTCCGAGTAGTCATGTTTTAAGGAGTCGTGCTAACAGACAGAGTGTCATCAAGGATTTTTGATGTTGATAAGATACATGGGTTTTTCACAGTCAAGGCACAAACATTGAAGTGTAAAAACGTCAAGGAAGCCACAATATGCGAGTTTTACATAGTCGAGGGTCGAGTCATTGCACACAACAGTCGCGGGTAGAAGAGAAACGCCGAACTTGAACACAAAAAGGGTTTTGTGGAAGAAACTAGTCGTAGGGAGGTTTGTGGTAACAAGGATTTCGTAAAAGTTTCCCAGTAGGATCGTGGAAAACGCCAACAAATACCAACACCCAGGGCACAGTCACAGCAAAAGAAGGGCACGAACAAACCTTGGAAGGATTTTGTGGAAGTTGTAGGGTTTCTTGGCTCGAACAAACCAGTTGTGGAAGGGTTTCACGAAAAACAAGAAGGGCTCCAGTTTGTAGTCCCGAGGCACGGCAAGGAATATTGTAGCAACAAATTCCCATGAGTTTTTTATAGTTTTTTGGATTTTTAAAAGTATTTTTTCCGAGTATTTTTGAACATTGAACGGAACCAAGGGAAATTTAAAAAAAAAAATTATAGTTCAATTTTTGCAGGATTTTTTTATTGCTTCAATATTATTTTTTGGAGTGAAAAATGGCCAATATCCAGAACCTTATCCTTCCTAAGGCCCAAAAGTTGACTGGGCATTTTAACATGTGGAGTCATAAAATTTTAACGATTGCGGAGTTTCGCAATTGTGACAAAATTGTTCTTGGCACTGAGGCAAGACCTGTTACGGATTTTGCGGATTATGACAAGCGTCATAAGGAGGCATTGCTGTTGTTGAAGCTATCCGTGTCAGATATGATTTCTGAGGTCTGGAATGCAACTACGGCAAGTGCGATATGGACCAGTTTGCAGAACAATTATTAGACTTTGGAGAAAAGTTGGGTGTTGTACTTGAAAAATATGTTATTCTCTGTCAAGATGAATGAGGGTGATTCTTTGTCAAATCACCTACTTCAGATGAAAGATCTCCGAGATCAGCTTTCAACTATTAACAAGAAGGTTGATGATGACGACATGGTGTCATTGGTTTTGAACAACTTGCCACCATCCTATGAGTTTTTCGTGGAGGCTTTTCATTTGATGGCGGAAAGCCAGACACTGACATTTGATCGGATGAGTTTCTATCTGCTACAGAAGGAATGGAGACAGACACAAGCAGAGGTGTCCAGTGTTGGACACGAAGAGAGTGCACTTGCTGCTCAGGCAAAGGGGAAAGGGAAGTGGAAACGTATTTCTACGGATCCATCTTCTAAGTATCAGGTAGCATGTTTTTACTGTCATAAGGTTGGGCATATGAAGAAGGATTGCCGGAAGCGATAGTTTGCAATTTCCCAACAAACCAATCGAGCAGCAAATGTGACAAAAATTGAAGAAGGGGAATCTGAAGAAGAGTATGCCCTTGTGACATCATATTCACACTCACATACCAGTCGCTGGTTCATTGATTCCAGCGCATCTAGGCATTTTACATGTCGTAAAGATTGGTATGTCAAATTTACTGCAAGTACAAACCATTTTGATTTAGTTTCTTTAGTTGATGGCATGTCATATGCAGTAGAGGGGATAGGAGATGTTCATATAAAATTGAATAATGCAAAAACAATCATAGTCAGTAATGTTTTGTATGTTCCTAGCCTAAGTAAAAATCGCCTGTCTATTATTCAATTAACGAAAAATCCCAGTATTGCTGTAAATTTCTTTGGAAAACAATGTGTTGTGTCTAATATAAGACAGGATAAGGTAATTGCCCGGGGTATTGGGCAAGGTGGTCTGTATAGACTCGTTGACTCTACCACAGTCAATGTAGATGCACGAGTGGAGGATGAATCCACCATATAGGATGTGCGGAAGGATAGGCTTGTTGACCTTGATCCAGTCAACGTACATGCATTAGTGGTGGAGGGAATATCCACTATACAAGGTGTGTAGGAGGATGCAATTCCTTAATCTCAGTCGGATGCATTAGTAATTGTGCAGGTGGATGAAATGCCTTGGTCAAATTCACTAGCTCAGTGTTTCGGGAATAAGGTTGTTTGTTTAGTAGAGCATGGTCATTTTGTTCTACATTCTAACCTTGGTATGGTACCTGAACGACCAGTTCTACACTCCATTGGATACAAATGGGTGGATACGTTTTGTACTTTGCACAAGTACATGTCTCATCTTGTTGCGAAAGGCTTTTCCCAACAGGGGGAATTGATGAGGATGCTTATACTGCGAAGATGGTCACAAATCAATTGCTTTTCTCTGGATATTTGGACGAGGTCTATATGGTGTAGCCTGATGTTTTTAGGTTCCCCATAGTGATCATTTGTTTTACAGGATGATTGAGTCCTTGTATGGACTTCAACAGGCTTCACAAGCCTGGGATATCTTATTTGATTAGCATCTCCAGGGTGCTGGATTGAGACTTTTGGAGATTGGGCTGAAATCGTCAGCGATCGATGATTGATTACCGGTCAATGAATCACTCATCAAAGACTTGGGGTGTTGGGGATCAACCAACAATGTTGATTACAATATGAAAGCAATAAATGCGGAATTAAACCAGAAAGATAAGTAACTAGAATCAGAAATATAGCAAGAAGAAGAGATACAAGAAACCACCCTAAAAACTTGTATTAAACTCTTTACAGAAGGAATACAATTGAAGAAACTTCTTTTCTTCCACACCTCTCTCAGATGTACAGATCTCTCTCTAGATCTCTTTCCCTCAAGAGCTCTCTTTCTCAATTACAATCAATTCCAACAACCTGGAATGATACATATATACAAAACTTGTATTGTTCAACACTCTACAATACAATAAGCTAAGAAGATCTATCCTATTATATAATAATTATGAATCATGAGCATACAACTACAGCCATTAGATGCACCTCCTAATCAAGGGCTCTAAACAGTCTTACTAATAATAGAGATGCGGACTTAAGACTATTACTTAATCCTAAAATGCAAACATTCTGTTCTGTCCACGGAAATAGCATTCTGGACGCACAGGTGACCGACGTCGGTCCCTGCCTGTTTGGACCTGACCGACGTCGGCCGAACATAACCGACGCCGGCATCTCCCAGTCAACTCTTGACCGACGTCAGTCGCTCCTGACCGACGCCGGCGACTGTGTAAACCTGCAACTTTGCAAACTCGCTCATTTGGTGAAGCTTTTAGCTCCACACCTTAACATGGTGGACAACTTGCTACATCTTATGTCCACATGGTCAGATATTCGTTTTGTTGTTGGCTATCATGTTCGGTTGTTGTCTACACCGAAGTCCTCACATTGGACAGTAGGATAATGTTAGAGTACTGTGGATTTTATGTTGATATCTATTGATCAGTCTGTATATGTAATGACTAAACTATTTGGTTCTATATTGTTTGTAAAATTTCGGGACAAACCTGGTGTTGTTTCTGGTTTAGTCATTAAGAGTGGGTGTTAAATATGTAATAGACTTAACTAATTTATTACTTAAGGTCTAATTGATAACTTCCTACAACTGCTGTGACTAAGTTTTGTAACTAGTTTTGCTTCCATAAATAAGATGCTCACACACATCAATCTATCGTGTGCTTTCCAACAATCTCTTCTTTCATTTACTAACAGTTCTGGTATTGTTATTGGTTTGGTTGGGTACTATATTGTTATTGGCCTGGTCGGTTTATGGCATTGTTATTTGTATTTTTTGGCTTCAAATGTTATAAAATTGAGACTTTCATGAATTGGATGGATCATCTAGTAGATTTGATTATTATCATCCAGACTTATAAAGTGACAATGCTATTTGATAGCTTATTTTGCAAATACTTTGTTCAATTTACCGTCCAATTGATAGATAAATGAGAATTTGATGCTTTAAATAAACAATAAGGCATATATGTTTCCATGTGTGCAGGCTAGAACCAGGGGTCCCATATTTTCTGGACCATGCATCTCTCCAGCTGTTTCCTCGCAAGTATGCATTAGGTTCCCTCCATTAAATAAATAGGATTTTCTTTTCAGTTTTTCAAAACCATATTTTCTGATTGGAA
The DNA here is from genome assembly GCA_037957365.1 of Torreya grandis. Lineage (NCBI taxonomy): Eukaryota > Viridiplantae > Streptophyta > Pinopsida > Cupressales > Taxaceae > Torreya > Torreya grandis. The sequence goes on along the minus strand of JARHVA010001150.1, from coordinate 2,505,121 downwards.
AAATAAGAGAAAATATATTAAAAAGGAAAAAAAAATCAGTAGAAACTAAGTCTGCTGCTAGTTGAAAGTGACTAAGAGCACTAATTACAAGGGAAATAAATATGAAGAATGCGATCTTCTTGAACAACCTTCTTGAAGAATTTTTATCTTAAATTTTCAAAAAGCAAATATTTTCTGATCTTGACTTGTCCAAAAGTAAATCTGGTTTTTTCTGGATTTTTTTAAAAGCAAATGTGATTTTTAGGTCTGATATTGTCTTTACTCTTCCTAAATGAAATTTAATTTTGCTAAATATTATTTGGTTTCCCTGCTACTGATTTAACAAGAATTAAGGTTCCTCTAATTTGATGAATTTATTTGGTATTATCAACATGCCTGCTGCCTGGGCAAGGTTTGGAGGATACAAAATATTGTTTGGAACAAAAACATTCCTACCATTGATTTGCATAAATATTTTTAAGGACATAGTTAAAATTATTATGGGTGTATTTAGTCCCTTTCTAGCTCGTAGACTAAGATGAGTGTAGAGAAGTCTATTTTGTATCCAATAAATCTGATTTCATCCTTTCCTTTTGTCCCATGGCTAAAATACAAAAGGAGAAATGTGAAACAAATATTTCCTGTAAACAAAAAGGAAAAGAAAAATTTGGCAGATTTTGAATTGTCATTAATACAAGGAAATGTGTATGTCTTTTTGAAATTCTCAAATAGATAAAACCCCAAATGGAGAGGGGTACATTGACGAAACCCCATTGTGGAGAAGAGATGTGAATTTGGACTTAGGGTTGCTTTGAGAAGTATAGTTTATATGCCATGGATAGGGTTTTCGTTGTAATAAATGATTTAACGGTCACGTGATTTTTATAATTGTGAAGAATCTTTTGAAAGTATTTCAGCACATGGATTACCCGCTTCACACTACACCTTCCACGTTCCACCCCTCGCCTAGTCACCGATTATATATGTGGCTTGGATTGAATTAGTAATCTGGTGGACAACACACTAAATTGCATAAACTTAATGTGATATAGGTAGAAGCAATTTAATGACAACAATTGTAGCATAAAATAATATTGCAGAACTATAAAGAAATGAACAATGAATGAATGGAAACAAAATATGTACATAAAGAACAAATTATGAATAATTTTTTTATTGGTTCATTGATATGGGAGTTATGTATTACTATTTCTAAGAAGGGATTCGATTTTCTATCTCTGAGAAGAGATGTGAGCTATTTCTCCTGTGCTATTAAAAAATAAGGTAGCGATCTCTGAGAAGAGACATGCAACTCCCCTAATTCTTATGCATATTACAAAGTGCTAGAAAACTCTACAAAGAGATGAGTAGCTACAAGACTATGTCTTCTTACATTTTTTTTTCACATTCAAGTTCCCATGAATTTATATCCATTTTTAGTAGGGAAGGAATAGTCTAAAAATAAAATATGAAGGGATTTGACTTGGAATGTGAAGAGTCACGTGGAAAGCATTCCCCCAATTAGCTAAGATGTTTTTTCATTGCCTGAAACTCACAAAAATACAGTTTTACTATTTTTCTACATTTTTGTATTTTGTGTTTTTGAAGTCCGATGCCATTGCACCATGCATTAGTTGTTCTAAAGCTTTCCAATGCATATAAAAAGTTGGGATTTCAAGCTACACTTGAGTTATAACCCGGGAAATGTGACACTAGTATTCCGGTATTCTACCATGCAAAGTCTATGTCAAACTATCACATGGATCTATATGATATATTTTGACCTCTTTGGAAAGTGTTAACTTAAAGGTTATTAATTCTATAAGAGGCTTAAGTGCATTGACACATTGGTGGTTGACTATTAGGATTGACGAACTAAAAGGAATTAAAAATTTTATGGACCTTGGTGAGAATAACTTGGGAGTCCCTTACATTATGAATTCATGGAATTTCGAGATCAAGTGCTATGATAGTGCCTTGATATAACAAGCACACGTTAGCATAATTGTTAGTATTGTGCCCAATGTATTCCTTGTACCTTGTGTTGGCAATTTGAGCAAGGAGACAGTTGATAGTTTTGATATCATGATCCAGAAAGTAGTCCGAGGACAGAAGAATTGTCATTCCCATCTAAGGCATCATGGAATTGTCATTGATGTCATTGAGATTGAATCTGATCATGCGTTAATGCCAAAGGTTGAGTTGAGCAGACTTGTGGAGTAAATCAGGTTTGTGAAGTGCCCTTACTTATAAAATAAGTAAAGCAGTCTCAAAACTCTGAACTAGTCTAATAAAGTTGGTCGGGTTTATGGAACGACTTTACTTCTTTCATGCTTTAAAGTAAAGTAATGTCAAAAACCCGAAAGGGTCTAGAAGAGGCAATCGGGATAAGTCAAGAATGATGGAAAACCCGAAATCGTCTTGAAGAATTCCTTCGGAGGAATTCTTTTGAAAAAATGGCAAGGACAATTCTTTAGGAAAAATTGTCAAGTCCTTTTCGAAAAATCGTCTCTTTTTAAAAAGTCTAAAGGGTATCTTTTGAATGTTTCGAAGGGCAAGTGGACATTTTCAAAAAGTAAGAAGGGTATCTTTTGAACGTTTCGAAGGGTAAGTGGACCTTTTCAAAAAGTCCAAAGAGTATCTTTTGAATGTTTCGAAGGGCAAGTGGACCTTTTCAAAAAGTCCGAAGGGTATCTTTTGAACGTTGCAAAGGGTATGTGGACACTTGCAAAAAAGCTGAAGGGTAGATTGCAGAGAGTCCGAAGAAATGTCACGGATAAAAAGTTCGAAGAAATGACGCGAACAAAGAGTCCGAAGAAATGTTACAGGCAAAAAGTCTGAAGAAATGACGCAGACAAAAAGTCCGAAGAAATGATACGGACAAAAAGTTCGAAGAAATGTCTCGTGGACAAAAAGTCCGAAGAAATGTCTCGGACAAAAAGTTCGAAGAAAAGAAACTTCGAAGGAGAAAGATAAGTCGGGAAGAAAGTTCAAAAAAGAAGAGCCTGGCAAAAAGAGCCCGAAGAATTAAGTTGGAAAAATAGACCGAAACAAAATTCATAAACAAAGTTCTCGAAGGACACCCTTTGGATGAAATGGACCATTGCAAAGCTTCCAAAATAGATCATTTGCAATAGCTTTGAAGGACATATAGACAAAGGGTAAAGATCGAGCATATCGACGACAATCGAAAGGAGCGAAAGCGAACTCATCATATAAAAAGCAGCGAGATGCGAAAAGGGAAGAAAAAAAGCTCGATGGTTAATAGCAAAGCAAGATTTAAAATTCATGTTGCCTTAAAAGATCAATGACTTACGTCTGATCGGTGCATTAGATCCAATGGTGTGAAGCAAACCCAGATTACACTTCGAGTGCACGCGCATTTGACAAGTGTCAAGAGGTCACAAGGAAAGATCCAACAAAGAAAAAAATGTGAACTTGGTGCGACGAAAGAAACAAAAAGCCCGCATTTAATGTTTTCTAACTGTCTGTAAAAGAACAGCTGGAACAGGGGATGAACTCGATATCTCTTCACGGAGCTCGAGATTAATCAATCTAATTGATTGAGGAAGCGGCGTAGTTAAAAATAGGAGTGCACATGCCAAAGATAGTAAAAACATTTGAACATTGTCGTTTGAAGCATGAATCGAGACACGAAGTAAAAGTCACATGGAATGTAGATCAAAAGCTTGAACCATTTAAGAGCAGTTGAAGTGTGAACACTTTACAGATAGAAAACCCTAAGATGCATTTCTCTATATATGCTATGAACAAAACATTTGAAAGAGGTCTTTTGCTGCTGCTGCGATAATAATCAGAGTGTTAACTCAAAAATTGTCGAGTAAGGACATATGCAGACAGCGTAAAGAGGCAAAGTGAATAAGGTGTGTCAATATAGAAAATATCCAGACACAAAGAGATAGAGGCAGATAAGACGAGAAGACACAGCGTGAAGGTGCAGTTACATACAAGACATGTAACAGAAAACTGAACAAGATTCATTCTAAATCTCTTTTGTATTCTGAAGTTGTAGCTTCATTTCTCTGATAGGTTGGTGCCATCAGAAAAACTGAGTTGGTGCTCAGTTAGGAAGTTGATGCTTCCTTAGAGTGGATGCTCTTGAATGTAACCAGTGAGGTTTGTCTGTGAGACATCTTTTCTGTGAGGCTGGATTAGAGCAGTAGCTTCTAGCATCTTTTTTCATCGTGGTTTTTTACTTTAGGTTTCCGCGTAAAAATCTGGCGTTGAGCATTCTTATGGGTGCATATGATCTCTATTTTTGTTCTTTACCTTGCATATACATTATGTATCTTGTTTAAAAGTTTTAAGAACCAGGTTTTAGCTCATTTACTGATTCACCCCCCCTCTCAGTAGATAGTGTGTTCAACACCTTGATATAACAAGCATACCTCAGCATAATTGTTAGTATTGTGCCCAATGTATTCCTTATGTGCCACAAGTGGATTTCCTTCAATGTCTTGGATATGACACCTAATTTCCGCTTCACCTGGATTTCTTGAGCTTGTGCCGTCAGAGTTGAGTTTTGCAAAAGACTTGCGTTACATAGAGGAAACCCCAAAAGTCTTGGTAACTTATTGTAATGTCCCCTTTAGGGCAAAATTAGAACCAAAGGGTTTTCCTAACAAACCCTAACAATACATAAAGTTTTGAATTACTTTTTCAAACCCTAAGCACATGAAATTTGTAGGTGCCAATTTAGGGCACAAAAACAATATTTTATTCACCACAATACATGTAAAAAATAATAAATATTACAGCTGGAAATAGGACTTTCGAATCTGAATTTTTACATCAATAAATATCTGAAAAAATATTACAAAATACCAGCTTGGTGAAAATATGAACAAATATCAAATTAGGCCTCCAAACAGCCTCAAAAAGCACCTTGAAACCCTCCAAAGGGGTTCGTTGCCCTAGGAGAGGACTCCAAAACAGTTCGCTGCCTTGGGAGAGGGCTCAAAACAAGGGTTGGCTTCCCCAAATTGCTGCGCCACCCTTCAAGATGTTGCCCAACTGCTGTGCCTTACCTGGAATGGTGAATAGACACCACCAATTGCTTGTTTCTACCTTAAGTGATGTCTAGCTGATAGGTAAGGTTTTTGTCCTTACTTCAGCCTTACCTTAAAGGTTTTTGTCTTCAATGGATGAAGTCAAGCAAATCGTGTTTAAATTTGTGATTTCAATTCATAAACATAACATGAGAGTTCAAAATGAACCTTCTTCCCCTTTTTATATCCTCCAATATACTTTCTAAATTAAGGATAGACTTATATCAAATTAGAGGAGCTCCTTTCTTTATTACAAATCAAAATAGAAAGGAGTTGCCAAAATATTCACTTTTGGCAACTAAGACATTATTACTTTGTAATATCCCTAATCGGAATATTATACAAAAATTCGGTTTCCTTGGAATTCCCTTTGAAATAATATTATATAAATATAAACTTGCACTTGTAATAATACTTTAAATAATAAAATGTAGTTGTATTAATGATAAAATATAAATTCTCAAGGAGTTTCGTCATTGGGTTATTGTGATGATAAGGGTTTTCGTCCTTGAAATCAGATTACACAATTAAGGGGTTTCATCCTTGAGAGCGATTGTAAAGCCTGATGCTTGTACAGAGTTAAATGTTTGAATATACAACTGAATTATTTTCCTTCCCACCAATTGCTGAATATAATACCTTCATAGCCTTCCATCAAACGACATATCTTCTCCAAAATGGTGACCTTTCGTCAAATGAATGTTGATTACTAATTAATTAATTAATAATTATTGTTGTATTAATGGCTGCTATTTATATGGGTGCTCCCCTTTTATAACAAATGATTGTTGTTTTTTTGGCAGTCCCTCAATGGGCGATTCCGTAGTTAATTGCAACACTTCTCTTTAAGGGTAGCGATTTCATATTGCTGGCTGGGTATGGTGATTTGCTAGTGTTTGCTGGCTTGGTGATTGGCGATTTGTCATTGGTGGTTGATTTGTTGGTGGATAGAGGGGATATTACAGTTCTCCCTTCTCGAAATCGCTTGCCCTCAAGCAATTGTAAGTTGGGATGCTCTACCTCCAAAGCCCCAGTTCTTCGACATTTTCCATGTACCATTTTCTAGTTTGAGGATGGAGACTTTGACATTTTTCTTTCTCACATCCGTCAGCGTCTACCTTCAAAACCCCAGTTCTTCTCAGGTGGTTCTGTTAATTCCAAGTACACGTCTTTCCTCCATTATTTGGGAAGCTGCCTTCAAATCTTTTCCTAACTACACCAGATCTATGTCTGCTTCCCATCAACCTAAAAGATCTTGCCCCATGAGTAAGTGGTATGATGATGACTACAAGACTCTCCACTGTCAGCTTCGGTACGCCTTACTCTATTCTCACCCCTCTTACCCAACCTTAAAATCATCCCATTGTTGCCTTCTTTGATGTAAGAAATGCCTTTTTATTTCTCAAAGGAGACATATTTTATGGGCTTCCTACATTCACTCCTCCAAACTTTTTTGGCGTGCCATCCTCCCATGACATTCTCCCCTCCCCACTGAGCTTAATGCCACATCCATGATTTCCCATACCTCCACCCTTTATAATATTCCTGACCAAACACAAACCCATGTTGCTTCTCCATCATCTTTTTCTCACTTTTTCACATACAAGAATGTTAGAGAGGTGGTGAAGGTGATGAATAGTAGCAAGGCAGCCGATGAAGAAGGTTTCCAAGCCGAGTTCTTCAAACATGGTTTTAGTGCTTTTGGAAGCTATTTGATTGATCTTTTCAACCACGAGGTCTGTTCTGGTTTCCCACCCTCTTGGTCACATCACATTATTCACCCAATACATAAATCAGGGTCTTGTTTAGATCCTAATAATTACAGGATTATCATGGTTGGACACACATTCTCAAAATTGTATGCTACTGTATTACACATGCAACTTTTGAGAGAGCTAGAGCAGAGACACATCAGAGCTAGGGGGCAAGTAGGGTTTAGACCAACCCATCAGACCATTGATCATATTGTCACACTCTGGGCCATTATTGAGGAGGCACATCATCGCTCATCTAAAGTCTATTGTTGTTTTGTAGACTTTAGGAAAGCGTTTGATTCTGTTCAGAAAGAGGCACTTTTCTAGAGACTTAGGAATATTGGCATTTCTGAGACCTTCTTGGCAGACATTTTGAGATTATACGAGAATGTTCTTGGTCGTCTCCGCACGGTTCATGGGATTTCAAAATTTATTAGTACCATTGGGGTCAAGCAGGGATGCCCTTTGTCCCTAACCTTATTTGGGATATACATTGAGTTAGAGACCTTCATGAACATATTCAGGGTAGTGATGGGTGTCTTCTTCACCAAGTTTTGATTTCTATCCTCTTCTTTGCGGACGATGTGGTTCTCCTAGCCTCTTCTCCTGAGGGCTTACAATGACAGTTGGATGCTTTGGCTCTCTTCTGCAATCTCTGGTAGTTGACCGTTAATTTGGTGAAAACCAAGGTCATGGTATTTAATGGCTTGAAGACCTCTCACTTCCATTTCATTTTCAGAGGAAAGGAGGTTGAGATTACCACTTCCTATACTTATTTGCGAGTCCAATTTTCTAGTCCACGTTTTAGCTTGAGTCAGGCACTCCAACCTATAATAAACAAAGGTTATGGTTCTTTAGCTCTCCTTGATCGACAATGTTTTCGGCATCACTTTCAGGATATCTCTTCCAAGATGTCACTCATGGATACACTTATCAGACCCACAGTTCTCTATGGATTTGTAGTTTGGGGGCCCTCTCTACATGAGGGTGATTGGGCTGTTGTTGAGAGGGTCTAGACACTTCTCCTTTGCCACATGATCAGATGTAAGTAGACAGTTCCGCAACACATTATTCTTGCAAAGTTTCGAGCCTAACCCTTTCGATTGAAGACCATATTTGATCTGATCACTTTCATACATCGAATACAGAGGTTTACTGATTCTGCAAGTGGACGTGATAGATACCCATACTTAGCATACTGTTCTTGAAAGAATCTTGCTCACTCAGCTCCTTCGACCCATGGACGTTGTTGGTATATAGGAGTTTCTGACCTATTGGAGTGTATGGGAATCATGATGGACCGACTTCCTCCATTTATGTACTCCTTGGACGCACCAGCTCATCTTCTACCCACTAGACAAGAGTTAAACCGGATTAGTAAGGATGATATTTACAGACAGTTTATCCATACTACTTCGGTAAACCCCCCTGGGGGGTTACGCCCTAAGATGGCATTTTATGTAGAGCACTTCATGGAGTTGAGTGATGGGTTTATCATTCATCCATAGTATACATTCCGCCATTGGATGCACTCTCTTCGCATCCCATTAGGACAGTTTCGAGTGGGGGCTCATAGGCTTAAGATTGAGACAGATCACTAGATAGATCGAGCAGACAAGATTTGTCAATTATGCAACATCTAAGAGATGGAGTTTGAGGAGCACTTCATCTTTCGTTGTCCCATTTACTATGAGATTAGAGGGAGGTTTTATTGCCTATTTAGGAGGACATAGACTCTTTCTGACTTCTTCAGATATGAGAACCAGAGATGCTTGGCTTTATATATACAGGAAGCTCTTTAGCTTTGTGATCATTTTATTCAGAGACCCACCCGACCAGTCTCCACTCAGCGGATTACTTCCTTTTTCACGGTGCTACCTTCAAGGAGAGGCACTAAGCAATAGATTGACATCAGTACAACCCCACATTCTAGATTAGTGAGGCCCATAGACACTATTCACAGTTCCCTGAGTTTTCATCAACATATGCACCTTAGACCCGGCATCAGGAGGCAGACTAGATCCACCAAACCTTCACAGAGGACTTTCCTTCTAGGCAGAGGATTGGAGGACAGACCAGACATCATAACTCCCCTTCTTCGGGTTAGAGTTCTATTCAGAGCTTGTTCTCGTCGGCCTTGGATGCTAGGAGAGTTGGATTGAACTCTTGATGGGTTGCCTCTTGGTTTTTCTTTCTTAGGGATCATCTTCGTGCTCCCGATGTTTACAGATTCTTGGAGATTGCTCGTTTCTTTTGCCCCCTTCTTTGGACCTAAGCGTGGTTGGGTCCTTTGGTGGTTTGGATCTGAGCGTGGTCACTCTTTGCCATGTTTTATACTATTTCTTTTAGAATTGTTTTTTTTTGTTTTGGAGACCTTTTTGGTTTTCCGCTTTTTTCTGACATATTTTTGCAATCTGCAGTCCCTTTGACCTACTTTTGTGGTCATTAGTTGGACATTAATATATTTATCTTATCTAATCTAAAATGGTCTCTCCTTCCCATGTGGCATCTTTAACCGACAAATTTTCCCAAGGGATCAAGCATTCTTTGATGCTTCTGTTTCTTAACCTCTTCTCACGGACAAACCAGGCATCATATCTCCCCTTCTTCGGGTTAGAGTTATATTCAAAGCTTCTTCTCGTCGGCCTTGGATGCTAGGAGAGTTGGATTGAATTCTTGATGGGTTCCCTCTTGGTTCTTTCTTAGGGATCATCCTCGTACCCCTGATGTTTACAGATTCTTGGAGATTGCTCATTTCTTTTGCCCCCTTCTTTGGACCTGAGCATGGTTGGGTCCTTTGGTGGTTTGGATCTGAGCGTGGTCACCCTTTGCCATGTTTTATACTATTTCTTTCAGCATTGCTTTTTTTGTTTTCAAAGACCTTTTTGGTTTCCTGCTTTTTCCTCTACAATCTGCAGTCCCTTTGATCTACTTTTGTGGTCATTAGTTGGACATTAATATATTTATCTTATCTTAATTTAACTTGTCTAAAATGGTTGCTCCTTCCCATGTGGCGTATTTAATCGGCAAATTTTCCCAAGGGATCAAGTATTTTTTGATGCTTTTGTTTCTTAACCTCTTCTCACGGACCTCAAAGATGGCTTCAGGTATTAAGATCAACTTGCCGTCTTCATTTAATGGGGGTAGCTCTATAGAAGGGATAATATGTTATCCAAGTGCCCTTTTTAGGCACGAAACATGGAACATATTATATATTTGGCTACATCCAGGTAAATTCCAATTTGTAAGCAACCTCTCCCACTCTCATGATTTTATATAGACCATAGAATCGTGGTTTGAGTTTCTCAGCTCCACTTTGCTTGATTGAGGACTACCTGTAACATTGTAATCGCAAATATACCATGTCCCCTACTTCAAATTTCCTTTCCGTTCTAATGTTCATCTGCATACAACTTTTGTTGATTCTATGCCTGTTGAAGTTTGTCCTTGAGAGTCCTAAGGATATCTTGAATTTGTTGGATCGAGTCTTTAGCTTCGGAAACTCTACTATCTGGAATGACCAAATCCACAAAAGACGTTGCATCATACCCATACACAGCTTTGAAAGGTGTCATTCCAATTGACATGTGATAAGAAGTATTATAGCAAAATTATCCTGAATGCAACCATTTGATCCATGCATTTTGTTGCCCCAAAATATAACTCCTTAGATACCCTTCAATCCACTTATTGACGACTTCTATTTGACCATCCGTTTGGGGATGATAACTTGTACTTGGGGTCAATTTAGTGCTTGCTAGGTGAAAGAGTTCTTGCCAAAATGGACTCATGAATCTGTTATCTCTGTCACTAACAATGTTCTTTGGCAGCCCATGTAATTTAAAGATTTCTCTAAAAAATATTCTAGCTACCAAGGAGGCATCATACTTAGTGGGGAGCGGAAAAAAATGAGCATACTTTGTCAAACGATCAACAACTACAAAGAGGCAACTCTTCCCTTGAACCACAAGCAACCTAGTAACAAAAGCCATTGAAATACGTTCCCATTTTTGAGTTGGAATGGGCAAGGGCTGCAACATTCCCGCTGGAAATTCGTGCTCTATTTTGTTTCGTTGGCAAGTAGGACACTTTTGAATGTACTTAAGAATTTCACTTTTAACCCTTTCCAAAAGAACATTTCTAAGTCTCTTACCTACTTATATGTCTTAAAATAGCTTGGGTGGCCTGCCAATGGGCTGTCATGAATAGCCTTTAACATTAATTGCTTAATCTTGATTCTAGTACCAAGAAGATTCTATTTTTATACAAAATGAGATCTTCTACTACCTTGGATCATTCGTCTCCGATTTATGCTTCTAAGACCGCATTAACGAATTCATTTTTGAGATATTCGTCTGTTATGAAAGCCTTCCAATTAGCTGCAATAATAGAATGGAGCAAAAAAATGGTTTTCTCGATAATGCATTTGCGATAATATTATTTTTTCCTTTAACATATTCAATGTCGAAATCAAAGGCTTGGACCTTGCTCACCCATTTTTGCTGTCTATCATTCAGATGCTTTTGACTTAAGAAAAATTTCAGACTGTTATGATCCGTTCTTACCACGAATTTTCCACATACCGGGTATTGGCGGAACTTGGCTAGCACATGCATGATTGCCAACATTTCTTTGTCATATATAGAGTACTTGTGCTAATGTTCTTTAAGTTTCCTGCTTTCAAACGCAATTGGATGACCTTGTTGCATTAGTACCAAAACTATTCCTTAACCTGACGCGTCGCATTCCAGCACAAATGGTAATAAAAAGTTTGGTACAGCCAAAAACTAGACATGAACTCATTTCTTGTTTAAGTTTCTCAAATGCTGATTGAGCAATTTCAGACCAATGACAAGGTCCCCCTTTTGTCAAATTAGTCAAAGGGACAACTATTTGAGAGAACCCTTTAACGAACCTTTGATAGTAAGTGCATAACCCCAAGAACCCTCTCAATTGAGTCATGGTAGTAGGAGGAGGCCAATCTAATATAGCTTGGATTTTTTATTGATCAACGTGCACTCTCTACCTATTGGTGACATGCCCCAAGTATAAAATATCCGACAGTCCAAATTCACATTTGGACATTTTAGCAAAAAGAGATTGTTGCTCCAATAGTTCTAACACTATGTCTAAATGTTTCAAGTGTTCCTCTCATGACGTACTATATATCAATATATCATCGAAGAAAAACAAAACAAAATTTCTCAAATGCTTGCCGAATATGTGATTCATGCAAGACTGAAGGGTGGCTAGAGCGTTGGTCAATCTGAAAGGCATAACCAAGAACTCAAAATATCCATAATGACATCTGAATGCAGTTTTTTGCACATCTTCATCCCACATCTGGATTTGATGGTATCTTGATTTTTAAGCAATTTTGGAAAACAAAATAGCTACATGGAGCTCATTGATTAGTTCATCAATTCTTGGTATCGGATATCTATTCTTAATGGTCTTCTTATTCAATTGTCGGTAGTCTATGCACATTCTCAACGTGCCATCTTTCTTTTTGACTAGGACCACGAACGAGGCAAAAGGGCTTGAACTCGGCCTAATATGCCCCATTTCCAGCAATTCTTTGCTAGCCTTTTCAATCTCCTCTTTATGGATTCTAGGGTGGCGGTAAGGGGTGATTATTATCGGCTTGGTACTAGTTTCTAACTTAATGATATGCTGAAACCCTTTCTCTGATGGCAATCCATGTGGGATATTCTCAAAAAGCTTAGCATGCTTATTAATTATGGGCTTAATATCTTCATGATGTATTTGCGGTTCCGATTTTGTAGAGCTCACAAAACATTGTGCCGCCCTTGAAACTTGGCCTTTCCTGAATGTTTTCTCCATCCTCTTGGATGTAGCCACTTGGGGGGCTCCATTAGCCATACCCTGAAGCACCACTTCTTTCCTATCTACTTTAAATTTTAATTCCATGGTTTGATAGTTTCAGGTAAATTCCCCCAAAGAATGTAGCCATTGAACATCTAGTACCAAATCTATTTCACCAATGCCCACTACATAGAAATCATCGTTTATTTGATGTCTCACCAATGTGTGATGGAACAGTGAAATTCTTTGAGTGCACGGAATGGTAAAATCATCGGTAACAATTACCTTAAAACCTTGAAATTTGTAATGTCCCCTCTTTCCTAAGAGATATCGCAGAGTTTTGGGTTAGCCTATTCCAACATTTCCATAGGCTAACAATGGAGTTGAGGGAATGGATTGCGAGAAAAACTTGGGCTAAGTCACTTTAATTCACTTTATGTTCTTTTATTATAAAATTACTTTATTGAAACGACTTATATTTTATAAAGTGACTTAATAAAGTCAAAATGACTTTATTAAAGTAAAGTGAAATTATAAAAAAGGAAATAAAATAAAATAAAGTGATAAAAAGCACCCTATTTGTCATTTGGAGTCCAAGGTTTGGCTTTGGGGTCTATTTATTCCCTTCTTTCATTCCATGGAGCATTCATGGCTTTTTATCAAATCAATTTTTTTGCAATTTTGGAGCAGTGCTTCAGATTGAGATTGTCTGAGGATGGAAACCCTCATGTTGGGGATGTGAAATGTGATAAAAAGTGCCCTATTTGTCATTTGGAGTCCAGGGTTTGGCTTTGGGGTCTATTTATTCCCTTCTTTCATTCCATGGAGCATTCATGACTTTTTATCAAATCAATTTTTTTGCAATTTTGGAGCAGTGCTTCAGATTGAGATTGTCTGAGGACGGAAACCCTCATTCAAAGCTTTGTGGAGGACGGAAACCCTCATTCAAAGCTTTGTGGAGGACAGAAACCCTCTTCCAGGTTCAGCCATAGGGGATGGAAACCCTCTATTGGTTTTCATATATTTGGGGACGGAAACCCTCAATTATCTAGGGCTATTTCTTGATTCAAATCAGATTTTGTTGGTGCATTTCTAGATTTTCATTTTCAGCCAGGGCAACATTTTCAGGTCAGATTGAAGGTGATTTCAGTACAACAATATATTCCAGCAATGATGCCATTGGTTGGGGGGTTATTGAGGGGCAGAAATTACCCTTAAAGGCTGATGCCACCCTTTTAAGGTTTGGCTGCAATTGTTGGTGCCATTCCTTGCATTTTCGGCACATTCAAAGGCAAAATATATTTCTTTTGGAGGAGGCACCTAGGGTTGCAAGGTGCACTTCATTTTGTACGGGGTTTCCCCCCCCATTTTCAAGGCATGCAAAGTTGTATTTGTTGATCTAAAATAATATTAGTTTCATTGTAATCCTTGGCTGTCACAAATAGACCAGCAATCATATCAGGTCTGATTTTATTTGTAAACACTCATATTTCAATATTGAAAACGTTGTATTTGGGTTCTATATTATGTTATTTATCTTATCTTCCATATATATATATATATATATGCTTGGGTGTTGTTATCTAACGTTGTAAGCAAGGATCCAAATCCCAAATTAAATCAAAAAAATTAGGGCAGTGTAGGAAGGGTTCTTTCAGTGGTATCAGAGCTGGTGATCTTGCTAGCGTATCTGGGACCTAACATCTTGTTGTAGATCTACAGTTATTAACAAAATTTCAGCAGTGAAAGTATATGTTTAGCAGTTGTGAAATCATGGCATCATTCAGTAAAGAAAATTTGTGTGAGGCTTTTCAATGCAGGGATGAAACTTGAATTTGTGCAATGTTCAAAAGAGGTTCTTCTTAGCACTTTGGAGGAGTTAGAAGATTGTTTGCACCGGTGGATCAGTTACCTTCTCAGGTAATACATATAGTGATGATTCATGTAGTGTCTTCATTGGGTAAGCCAAAGTTGTTGAGACACAAAGATAATGATGTGAGATTACTTGTTGCCACTTGCATTAGTGAAGTTATAAGTATTTCAGCTCCTAAAGCACCTTACAATGATGACTTAATGAGGGAGATATTACAGCTGATTATTGAAAGCTTTAATGGGTTGGATGATACTAGAAGCCCCTTTTTTAAAAAGGTTGCTAAGATGTTAGAAATTATGGCTAAGGTCAGGTCATGTGTCATTTTGCTTGATCTCAAGTGTGATGATTTAATTCTCAAAATGTTTCATTTTTTCTTCGCTAAAATCAGAAAATATCATGTGTAGAATGTTAAAATAGCCATGCTAACTATCTTGTGTTTGATTTTAAATGAGGATGATGATATGAGCAAGCAATTGCAATGTGACTTGTTGGCCATTTGGAGGAAGGAGCATAATATGTCTCTTATAGCTCATGAGTTCTCAAAAAAAATATTGGAGCAGAAAATTGAGAAGTTTAAAAACTAGTTCACTGAAGAGGAATTGATTTCATTAGGTTTACAGGTTACAGGATCTCCCAAGAAGAGTAAGAACCAAATGAGAAGGAAACAACGTTGTTTCACATGTAAGGAAGCTTGGACACCTAGTCACATATGTGGGAACAACAAAGGAAGTGAATTAGCAACTCCTACCACATGTTTATTGCAGCCAAAGGATGATACAATAGAGCTTGAAGAAAATGCTTTATCTCAAAAGGTATGTATGACAGAGCTCCAAAAAGAGTCCATTGAAATGCATGCATCTACATATGTTGAGGATGTGTTTAATGAAGATGACAAAGCAACAACTCTTGGTACAAAATCAGATCTATCCAATGAAGTTTCTGAGACTGTTAGCCTCCTTGAGGGCACTAGTAGAATGAACATAAATGATAAGGTTGTTGAAAAAGAGCATGATGAAGGTGAGTACATTGAAGCTTCCAAATCAGCTTATAATGGTGAATTCTTATCTCATTTCAGTGATTGTAGTTTAGATGTGTATCGGTTTGACTCCCAATTCAAACCTACAGAGAGAAGTGTACATGAGGATTTCAATATTGGTGACTTGGAGAGTGAGTTGTTTAAAGAAACCATCACACATGAGGTATCTCATGTTTGTGTTAACAAAAGTAAGTTGTGGGATCCAGGTGTGGTGTGTGATTATGAGGTGAATTCAACTGAATTGTCTATTGGGCCATCCGAGATCGTTGATGGGTTACTTCCTATAGTGGACTATTGTGGATTGGATCATCATGAGATATTGGTTGGCCTTGTGGGGTTACCACAAGGGAAAGGAGTACTATGGTGGTCTACAGTTTGATGGGGTGAATACCATTGATGTTGAATTTTCAAGCGGCATTAAATACATTCTCGGTGGGAACCATATGAAAATCAGAGTATCGCAGTGTCTGCATGGTGGAGTCACTCTTTGGGTTGGTATCTATGCACAAGATCCTTTTCAGGGGTTATTGGTGAATAATGATGATGGAAGAAGCATACCATGGGATATTTCAACATCTCTACATAGTAGTTGCAAGGAATCAAATTCTGAGTTGGCTGACCTTGAAGGTGATATTGTTAATACATATGAAGGCAATGTGTTATGTAATGAGCAAATTGACTTGGACAAATTGGATCAAAGTCAATTAGCAAGGCAAGAGTTGAAGGTCAATGAAGTTACAACTTGCAACCACGGGATAGTTGTTAAGACAAGTAATACACTTGGTTTCCAGCTGGGTACAACTCTTGGACCAGCACTTGATGATGACAGTCCTAATTTTCTGATTATGGAAAGTACTCCATTACCCTCACATAACCATGAGGTGATAGATGAATCATACGAGGATGATCTTGATGATACTCAAGATGTGATGACCAAACATGAGATAACTATTGTGGATTCAAGTTGCAAACAATCTGATTTTTCATATCATAGCATGGAAGGAACTCAAAGATTGTGTGATGATGGTTGCCAAGAGCTAAGGAAGCAAGGTTGATTGCTGCCCAAGCAAGTCAGCACCTACAAGAGATCAAGGAACATCACAAACAGCTAGATCAAGCAAAGGAACAACAAAGATCTTACTTTAGATCTCTACTTCTTCCAAGGGAAGAATACATAGTGATGGAGCAAACAAAGGAGGAGACTCTTGACGAAAGCAAGCAAGAAGAGTCTGCAGATTTGGAGAGGTATGACTTTGTTCATGCACCTGATTTGCATCATGAATTGCCTTTGTTTGAGAGTGGACCAGCCACTAATGATGGAAGTTCACACGAAGGAGTCATAAGTGGTTCAGTTTGTGTAAATACAAATGATTTTTATCATAAGGTTCATGAGTCACTTTGTTTGGAGTCGAGTTTGGCAAAGAGTGAAGTCATGAAGATAAAGGGGATCTATACACATGGGGATTTGTCTTGCAGCCATGGGACAGAAATTATGGCACATAACACACTTGATTTGCCATTGAAGACATCCCTTGGACCTGCACTAATGAACGAGCATTCATTCATGGAAGGAGAGGTCAAGAAAGGCACTATTAAAAGGCATAACAACAATTCTGATTTTCTGATTTTGGACAGCAGTCCTTGACTTTTGCATAATCAGGATTATTCAAGGCACACCATACACTTGGATCGCATGATGGAGCACACACCTAGTGGATCAACCACTAGTAGTATACCTACATGTATAGATGGAGACATTGGTGATTCAGATTTGGTTGAGCCTTTGGTCATTCATGGAGAACTTGAGGAGTTTAATTATAATGAGATACAATTCCATCATGTTGATGACTCTTGGGTAGAGTATGTAGTTGCTCTATTCCCTAGATTTGTGATGCATGCCATGGAGATACGTGCATGTATTGGGCATAATTTAGAGGTGAAGTGGAACTATGGCATTAGATATGGAGGTGAGTAGGTTTGCATAGATGTCCTAGCCCTAGTTCACTAGGACTATCTTCATACTTTGATAGGAGATGGCTGTCCTACTATATTGCTCACGGATATCCTACAGGACATGTGAAGGACAACAGTAGTTTGGGTACGTTGGAGAGGTTTTGATCATCCCTTCATCATTAGAGGATGGTGTATGGATGACGCTCTATCGCCATATGGCATTGGTGATGACATTGACATTCATTTGGGTCACATTTTCAGTTGGGAAGCTGCTGTTCAGTTCTATACCAGCAACCCACTAGGAATGACCACACATTTTCTTGCACTTGTGAGGAGTACTCTACATAGCCATGAGAGATCTATAGAGGTTGGAGAATTGTTTGGTGTTGCTAGTATACTGGGACACTTTGATCTCTACATAACCACTGGATTTGATTCAGATATGATGGACTTTACCATTCATGGAGGGCTCAATGAGTATGCTTATTGTTTGACATCTTACTATTGCGATGATGCTTTGGTCATTAGATCACAAGAGGGCAAAGTGCAGTTTTGGTCTATAGTTGTAATCAGAATGGTGCAGCGTTCGCATGGTAGAGTTTTCATGAGATGGATTTGGAATCTAGGTGGTGCTATGCGATTGCTTGAGGGCAAGCAATCCCAGGAATGGAGGACTGTAATGCCCCCTCTTTCCTAAGAGATATCGCAGAGTTTTGGGTTAGCCTATTCCAACATTTCCGTAGGCTAACAATGGAGTTGAGGGAATGGATTGTGAGAAAAACTTGGGTTAAGTCACTTTAATTGACTTTATGTTCTTTTATTATAAAATTGCTTTATTGAAATGACTTATATTTTATAAAGTGACTTAATAGAGTCAAAATGACTTTATTAAAGTAAAGTGAAAATTATAAAAAAGGAAATAAAATAAAATAAAGTGATTATTTCCCTAAGGGGCGGGGGTCAGAGGGGCGCGGGACGACTCGTGTTGGGGATGTAAAATGTAATAAAAAGAGCCCTATTTGTCATTTGGAGTCCAGGGTTTGGCTTTAGGGTCTATTTATTCCCTTCTTTCATTCCATGGAGCATTCATGACTTTTTATCAAATCAGATTTTTTGCAATTTTGGAGCAGCACTTCAGATTGAGATTGTCTGAGGACGGAAACCCTCATTCAGATCTTTGTGGAGGACGAAAACCCTCTTCCAGGTTCAACTGTTGGGGACGGAAACCCTCTATTGTTTTTCATATATTTGGGGATGGAAACCCTCAATTATCCAGGGCAATTTCATCCAAAAATTGCAAGTGTTCATATCAGATTTTGTTGGTGCATTTCCAGATTTCCATTTTCAGCTAGGGCAACATTTTCAGGGCAGATTGAAGGTGATTTCAGTGCAGCAATATATTCCAGCAATGGCGCCATTGGTTGGGGAGTTATTGAAGGGCAGAAATTACCCTTAAAGGCCAATGTCACCCGTCTAGGGTTTGGCTGCAATTGTTGGTGCCATCCCTTGAATTTTCGGCACATTCAAAGGCAAAATATATTTCTTTTGGAGGAGGTGCCTAGGGTTGCAAGGTTTACTTCATTTCGTATAGGGTTTTCCTCCATTTTCTGGGTATGCAAAGTTGTATTTGTTGATCCAAAATAATATTAGTTTCATTGTAATCCTTGGCTATCATAAACATACCAACAATCATATCAGGGCTGATTTTATTTGTAAATGCTCATATTTCAATATTGAAAACTCTGTATTTGGGTTCTATATTATATTATTTATCTTCTCTTTCATAAATATATGCTTGGGTGTTGTTATCTAACATTGTAAGCAAGGATCGAAGTCCCAAATTAAATCAGAAAAATTAAGGCCGTGTAGGAAGGGTTCTTTCAAAATTCTTTTGTTTTTAAACCTATTATTGTTACCAGTCCCTCATCAATGAAATTGTGAGTGGCTCCACTATTTATCAATGCAGTGATTTTCTATCCTTGCAAACTCCACCTTACTCTAAAGGGATGGTATCTTGGAACCCTTGATAAAGTCGCAAAGGTACTCTCGAATGTCTTTTCCCCACTTGGTTCATGAACTGTTTTTTCAGCTTCAACTTCGTCATCAGGTTCACCATCTGACACAATTTCAATGTAAAGGACTTGCCCCTTTTCCCAAGCAATTTTGTCCTGGTACCCAAGGTTCTTGTTATCACCCAAATTTGCACCCTTGGAAGATTGTTCAAGATTATCAAATTTGGGGTAACATGGAGACAATCCTAGGTTGTGGGTGGCCTAATAGTTGGATTGAATCTCTCGGTTATAAGGCTAGTCCCCCTTGGTGTATCACTTAGGCCCATTCACTAATCTATCAAGTTGTTAGGAAAAGGGAGAGAAACCTACTCTAACGGAGGTGATGCACCAAAACTAATTGACTAATACCAACTCGCTGCATGTGCACATCAACCATAAGACCAACTTGAACATACACTACTCCTAATCTGCAGTTGTACCTCAACACTTCATTTTGGAGGTTGTGATAGATGTTTGGGCTAGGAGGACTAATCAAGAAGTCATAAAATGACACTAATGAGTAGACAAGTCACTCAACCTTCACACTTCACTTGGACACTTCAAATGATTTGTAAAGGAGCTTTCAAATTGCATATGAGTGCTAGAAAATGACAATATGCCAAGGAAGACTAAGCAAAATACTTGACAAGATCAACTAATCATGCACACACACTAAATATAGTCAAAGGAGGAGGTAAAACCAATAGTTTCTCATTGATCAAAGGCATACAAATGGGCCGGGCTTTGCCATACCCCGGTGGAGGATGAATACAAAGCCAAACAAGGCTGAATTTATAGAGAATGCGAGTAGAGAAGAGAGAGAGGTGTAAAAGAGAGAGGTTGACAAGTGTCTAGTAGGAGTTACAATCAACAAAGAGGTTGAATGACAATTTCATCAGGTCTCCAAAGATGTGTTGCTTCCTTGAAGATGCATCCTCTTTCAAATGGCGTAGGAGTCTTCTCTCTTGCTTTACACCATTGTCTTCTTCAAAAATGCCTTCGTCTTGGCTTGGGAAGTGACATGTGGCCTTCTTCATCAAGTAATCTTGAATTGCTCTTTGACACCTTGCATTTTCTTAGGAATCTTTTATAGTGATGTTACAATGATGATTACACCTCCTAGGTGTTTTGAAGACCATGAGTTCCACTACGCCTCTCTTTGCTTGCAAGCATCAAATCTTGATTCCACCTTTATGAGTGAAACCTATCTTCATGGATGGCATCTGTCAGTCATAATAGATCTGAATCAACCCATTTGGATCCATCAAACACTCCCAAGGACCTCATTTTGCACCCAAAGCTTGCATTTGTCTTCAATTCCTTGTAGCCCAAAAAACACACAAAGTTATTTGTGTAGGACAATGTATGGATGCTCTTGACAAACTAAATATGGATCTGAGTACCCAGTATGCCTTTACAGCTCTATACCAAATTTCATGATCAAACATTAAGTGGAAGTACACTTATTCACCTGTTTTCTCTCTCCAATTAGGCCTTTATGCCTAAAAGCTGAGTTTTGGCTCAAATTAACTCCTACACACGTGAAACTCAGAATAAATCTTTGATTCACTTTAGGGACTTCATGGCTATGCTCAATGTCAAATTTGGGACCCTGAGACCCTGTACGGATGGGTGAACCATGAAATGGCTAAAACCCTAGCCAAGGTGCTTGCACATGGTCAAGAGGCAATTGGGGTAGTTTGTCAATAAGTTTGCAGGTTCTAAAGCTTAGAAATGGTTTGTTGAGACCTGCAACGTCATCATACAACCTAACCTACTAAGGAGAGGTTCTCCATTTGTACTTTGTAATATCCTCAACACAACACTTAACAAATCATAGGCTGATCATGAAAATTGCATTTTTCAAGAGGAACAAATCGCAGGTTTTAAGAACTTGCAGCCAGCCATTAAAGACATGAAATCGCCATATAAAAAAGCGCCCAACCAATAGTTATTAATTAAAGTCTTTAATCATTTAAATGGAGCGCCAATGTAAAAAACATTAATTAATGTAGCATTAATTAAATCTTAATTAATTAATGAACACCATTCATTAAGGAAGGCCGCCACCCCTTGGGAAAAGACATTTGGAGGGTATTAATAATCAACAATTGGACGGAAGGAAAGAATTCAATCATGTATTCCATTCTATAATCATGTACAAACATACGCTTTACATCGTTTTTAAGGACAAAATCCCTTAATTGTGATAACCGATTTCAAGGACAAAAACCCTTGTCATCACATAACCCAAGGACGTAACCCCTTGAGGATTAATACTCTATTATTTAAAAAATTCTGAATTAAATTTCATTTTATTATATAAATTATTATTTCAAGAATAAAATCAATATTTCTTTTAAATAGAATTCCAAGAAATCCAAATTAACGTATAATATTCCAATTTGGGATATTACAATGGTATCAGAGCTGTGATCTTCCCAGCCTATGAATAATGAGGACAATAAAAGAATCCATTTTAGAATTGTTGCAAGCTATACAAGAACATTCAAATGAGTTAAGGGCATGGGCAGAAGAAAGGAAAACGAAAAAAGCAAGGATTGAACTTCCAAACCCTATCAAGGAGCAAAGGAATAAGGAAACCAAGGTTGAAACCTTGAAAGACGAAAAACCATTAAATATACCTTACCTATAGAAGAATACCGAATTAATTTTCAATTATATTATGGATAACAAACAAGACACCACATGGGCACCTTTGCTTTTGGATTTGCTTGGCCATCTTAGAGAAATAGAAAGTTCACGTGTTAATCATGGAGAGCTTTTAGAGGCATGTTTAAAAAATCTAGAAGTCAATGAAGGCTGTGAATTTGAGACAAATTGCACACAACTATTCACAACAAAAGATGAATTGGAAGCTGATTCCATGCTTGCTTCTTCTGTAGGAGGGGCTCAAGAGGTATTAAAAGAAATAAACTATGATGAATGTCATTCAGATTATGGACAGAAAGCAAAAATTCAGGCAACCAGTACGATGGAGCAAAGTGAAAAGCCATTGGAAAGCCCAAGTGCTTCACGCTCAAATGATGAAGAGAGGATCCTTTCTCATGGAAAGAAATCAAGGGAAACTTGTGATAAGTTTTCTAACAAAGAGCTTGCTGATGATTTACAATCTCATGAAATGCCCATTAATGCAACTACTGAGATATATGACAATGGCAGGGATATCAAAAAGAAAGAAGAGGTTGACAAAGAGTTACCTCTAATAAAACCAAATGATGCTAGTCATATTAACTCTGGAGACTCTGATAGTGTCGGGACAACCTCGAGCAAAAGAAACCTTGACGCATGTAGCATGGCACTAATAATTGTAGATGAAATAAACGAATCAAAAGGCTTACCGGGAATTCAAGTACCCATGCCATTTTGTTATGATTTAAATATCCATGTGCCTGGAAGTGAGAATAGCAAAGGAATGACACAAATTCATGTTAATGGGGATGTATGCACTAGCAAAAATTTGATACGAAGACCAGTGATAAGTATGTTCTCAAGATTAGGATATATAGATGCGCTGGCAACCACACATACAGATTCACTTCTGACAACAAATATGCTTTCGAACGGAACAAGTGGATCCCTTGATATGATAAATTCTGAGAATACAAGCACTCTTGGATTACTACGAAGAACGGATTTTGAAAAAGCAATCTTCCTTTTGACTGAAGATTCTATAGATGTAATTCAAGAAGTTGAAATTGGCTGGAATGGGAGTGAATTTATTCCACAAAACATTAGCCTTCAGTGCTTGAATTATATTGGAAAACGCTTTCAGCCAAGGATGGAAGGAATGGAAACTGAAAGTCATTTTGTCATAGGAGGAAGAGTAATCGAGGATTATATTCTGGTTCATTTTCTTAGTGACAGTGACAAGTTCAATTTTTTGATCTTCATGTTACGAAAGCTTTTTGCATGTGTTGATCAAACTGCTGCACTAGACAATCTAGGTACATTATAGAATCATGAAGATTTGCTACCCAGTCACTTATGGTTTATTTATGTAAAGGAGAATGTAATATTCCAAATGGGAATATTATACGCAAAATTGGTTTCCTTGAAAATTCCGTTTTAAAATAAATATATAACCTGTTAGCAAATGAGAAGAGATATGTGAAGAGCACTTGATGCACTTGATAATATGTGATCAGTGCAAGATTTTTATTTATGCAATCAAAATTGGTCACAAGGAGGTTACGGTGGTTATTAGTTAGGCATTAACTAATAAGCAGTTAAGCCTTTACAATAACACCCCCTCTTAATGACTAAACCGGAAACAACACCAAGTTTGTCCCGAAATTTTACAAACAAAATAGGACCGAATAGTTTAGTCATTACATATACAGACTGATCAATAGATATCAACATGAAATCCGCAGTGCTCTGATATTTTGCTGCTGTCCAATGTGGGAACTTCGGTGTAGACAACCGAACAGGATAGCCAACAACAAAATGAAGATCCAGCCATGTGGACATAAGATGTAGCAAGTTGTCCACCAAGTCTCTGATGACTGATTCATTGACCGGTAATGAATCATCGATCGCTGATGATTTTAGCTCAATCTCCAAAACTTTGAATCCAGAATCCTGGAGATGCTGATTAAATAAAACATCCCAGGCTTGTGAACCCTGCCGAAGTCCATACAAGGACTCAATCATCCTGGAAAACAAATGATCACTACGGGGTACCCGAAAACCATCAGGGTGCACCATATAGACCTCCTCGTCCAAACATTTGAAGAGAAGCAACTGATTTGTGACCATCTTCGTAGTGTATGCATCCTCATCAATTCCCCCCTGTTGGGAAAAGCCTCTCGCAACAAGATGAGCCATATACTTGTAAAACGTATCCACCCATTTGTATCCAATGGAGTGTAGAACTGGTTGTTCAGGTACCATACCAAGGTTAGAATCTAGAGCAATATGACCATGCTCTACTGAACAAACAACCTTATTCCTAGTTCGTTGAGCCAGTGAATTTGACCAAGGCATTTCATCTTGCACAATTACTAGTGCATCCAACTGAGATTGAGGAATTGCATCCTCCTGCACATCCTGTATAGTGGATATTCCTTCCACCACTAATGCATGTAAGTTGACTGGATCAGGGTCAAAAAGCCTATCCTTATGCACATCCTGTATGGTGGATTCATCCTCCACTCGTGCATCTATGTTGATTGTGGTAGAGTCAACGAGTCTATACAGACCACCTTGCCCAAACCTCGGGTAATTACCTTATCCTGTCTTATATCAAACACAACACACTGTTTTCTAGAGAAATTTACAGCAATACTGGGATTTTCTGTTAGTTGAATAATAGATAGGAGATTTTTACTTAGTCTAGGAACATACAAAACATTATTGACCATGATTGTTTTTGCATTATTCAATTTTTTACGAACATCTCCTATCCCCTCTACTGCATATGACATGCCATCAGCTAAAGAAATTGAATCAAAATGGTTTGTACTTGCAATAAATTTGACATACCAATGTTTACGACATGTAAAATGTCTGGATGCACCGGAATCAATGAACCAGCTACTAGTATGTGACTGTGAGTATGATGCCACAAGGGCATACTGTTCTTCAGATTCCCCTTCTTCAATTGTTGCCACATTTGCTACTTGATTGGTTTTTTGGGAAATTGCAAATTGTCGCTTTCGGCACTCCTTTTTCATATGCCCAACCTTATAACAGTAAAAACATGTTACCTGATACTTAAAAGATGGATCCGTAGAAATACATTTCCACTTCCCTTTTCCCTTCGCTTGAGCAACAAGTGCACTCTCTTCTTGTCCAACATTGGACTCTTTTGCTTGTGTCTGTCTCCGTTCCTTCTGTAGCATATAGGAACTAACTTGATCAAATGTCAATGCATGGCTTTCAGCCATCAAATGAAGAGCCTCCACGAAAGATTTGTAGGATGGTGGCAACTTGTTTAGAACTAGTGCCACCATGTCGTCATCATCAACCTTCTTGTTAATAGCTGAACGCTGGTCTCGGAGATCTTTCATCCGGAGTAGGTGATGTGACAGAGAATCACCCTCATTCATTTTGACAAAGAATAACATATTTTTCAGGGACAACACTCAACTTTTATCTGAACTCTGATACTTGTTCAGCAAACTGGTACATAACACACTTGCCATAGTGGCATTTTGGACCTCAAGAATCATATTATCTAACACAGATAGCTTCAACAACAACAAAGCCTCCTCCTGACGCTTGTCATAATCTGCAAAATCCGTAATAGGTATTGCCTTAGTGCCAAGGAGAAATTTTTCACAATTGCGATATTCCGCAATCTTTAAAATTTTGACTCCAAACGTTGTAATTTTGCCCCGTCAATTTTTGGGCCTCTAGAAGGACTAGGTTTTGAATATTTTCCATTTTTTCACTCCAAAAAATGATTTTGAACAAATAAAAAAATTCCTGCAAAAAATTGAACTATTTAATTTTTGCACAAATTGAACCTTTTTTTTTTAATTATTTCCCTGATTCCGTTCAATTTGCAAAAGACTTGGAAAAAATATATAAAAAATCCGAAAAACTTATAAAAAACTCACAAATTTTTTTTATGCAATTGTGCCTTGGAATTTTTTTGCAACTTCCACAAATTTCACAAAACCTCATGCTATGATATCCTTCCACAACTACTATATTTTTCTCTATGTCTACACATCCCCATTTTCTATACCCTAGTTCCCGGGTCCCTTTTTTGGTGCCCTTCTCTAGGCGACTGGATTTAGCAAACTCCTCACTATGCCCTCGTGTTGTCTTCTTTCTGCAACTGTCGTTGTGCTCTCGTGTTGTCTTTTGGCATGTCTCCTAAAACGATGGCTGTGATTCTATGCGGTCTTCCCTTGCCCTCGCATTATTTGTGTTCATGCTGGTGACTGATGTCCTTTCCGTGCCTGCAAACCCTTGCAAAATGCATCGCTTCTCCCTTCGTGATTGCTATCTTTCACGGGACTCCACGATTTGTTCCACGACTCAAGAAATCGCTGCGACTTTGATTGTATTTGTCTTCAACGATGATTCGTGTCTTCCTTTGCCACGATATTTGTGCTATCAATTTTCTCGAGCCACGATTATGCATGACGTCCACGATTTTGCACAACGTTCTTTTGCCTCACCTCGTTTGCGTCCGGTAAACCCTCGATCCACAATACGTGATTCTCCTATGGCACTGTGCTGCTTTTCTTTCTGTGCCACGAACTTCGATATCTGCTGTGTCGTTTTCACGATCCTGGATTGTATATTCCACGATCCTTCACGAAAACCCTTCGTGAATTTGCAAAATGTGATTCATTTTTCACGACCTTTGCAAATCTCTTCTATCTTCTCTTCCTTCCCTTGTTTGTACCTTAACACCAAGGTTTCCTCAAACGAATCACCCGTACCTTTTCGGCTTCCTCGAGTGGTGGCTCTGAGACCACTGTTAGCAAATGAGAAGAGATATGTGAAAAGCACTGGATGCACTTGATAATATGTGATCAGTGCAAGATCTTTATTTATGCAATCAAAATTGGCTACAAGGAGGTTACGATGGTTATTAGTTAGGCATTAACTAATAAGCAGTTAAGCCTTTACAATAATTAACATAAATTGTACTTCGAAATGATAATTTATTAATTTAAATGAAGATTTATTATAGAATTGTCAGATCTCGAATAATACAATATAAACCTCAAGGGTTTTCGTCTTTGGGTTGCGATGACAAGGGTTTCCGTCCTTGCATCCAATTTTACAAATAAGAGATTTCGACCTTAAGTGTAATAAGAAGTGTAAGGTTGTACACGATTGAATGTTTAATACATGAGTTGAATAAATGCTTTCTTCCACTTCAATGAATGAATATAAATACGTTAGAACCCCTCATCAAATGGTGTGTCTTTTCCAAAGGTGGCATCCTTTTATCAAGATGAATGTTGGTTACCATTTAATTAATTAATGTTATTCATGGGGCTCGTCTTTAATAATAATAAATGTTGTTAATGGCAGCGCTCCCTTTATTAAATGTTTGCTTAATTAATGGCAACGCTCCTCTTCAAAGGCTGCGATCTCTATTTGTTGGCTGTCCCCTTGTTAATTGTGGCGCTTCTCTCCAAGGCAACGATTTGTTGATTGGGAATATTCCAGACCTCCTGTCCTCAAAGTGCTTGTCCTCAAGCAATTGTAAATTTCGGTGTTCAATAATAATGCTCCTTCTCACGTGGCATCTTGGAGTGGTAAAGTTTTCCAACGAACCAAATACTCTGTGATACTTCTATTCCTTAATCTTTTTTCATGAGCCTCAAGGATAGCTTTGGGTATTAAAATCAACTTGTCTTCATTGTCTAATGGTGGTAGCTCTATTGAAGGAGTAATATGTTTTCCAAGTGCCCTTTTTAGGTTTGAAACATGGAAAACATTATGTATTTGGCTACAACCTGGTAATTCTAACTCATAAGCAACCTCTCCCACCTTCCTCGTGACTTTATACGGTCCGTAGAAATGTGGTTTGAGTTTCTCGGCCCCACTTTGCTTGATAGAGGTCTGCGTATATGGCTGTAAATGCAAATATACCATGACCCCTACTTCAAATTTCCTTTCTGTTCTATGCTGATCTGCATATAGCTTTTGTTGATTTTGTGCTTGTTGAGGATTATCCTTGAGAGTCCTAAGGATATCTTGACTTTGTTGGATTAAGTCTTTGGCTCCCGGAACTCTATTATCTGGTATGACCAAGTCTACAAAAGATTGCACATTATACCTATACAAAGCTTTGAAGGGTGTCATTCCAATTGACATATGATAAGAGGTATTATAGCAGAATTCTCCCAAGTGCAACCATTTGATCCATGCGTTTTGTTGCCCTATTATATAATTCCTTAAATACCCTTTAATCCATTTAGTGATGTCTTCTATTTGACCATGTGTTTGAGGATGATAACTTGTACGTGGGGTCAGTTTAGCGCTTGCTAGGTGAAAGAGTTGTTGCCAAAATGAGCTCGTAAACCTGCTATCTCTGTCACTAAGAATGTTCTTTAGCAATGCATGTAATTTAAAGATTTCTCTAAAAAATATTCCAGCTACCAAGGGGGCATCATACTTAGTGGGAAGAGGAAAGAAATGAGCATACTTCGTCAAACGGTCAACAACTGCATAGAGGCAACTCGAGCATGGATCCAAAACTATGTATCTAATTTTTGAATATCTTTTTGATTATTTTGGGGTCTATGCTCCGTTCTAGGGCGATTACAATTTCTTTTCATTTCCATGAACTTTGTGAGCGATATTTCCCTTTGAAAATCTTTTGAAAGGCTCGATATTCTTCAAAATCAGCTGTAAGGTCCTCTCCAAATGAAGTTTGGGTTTCTTCTTCCATACTTGATTCTACTCTTGAAATAAAATTGGGCTGAAAAAGATCTGTTTGAAGAACTCGCGGTTTTTTTGTGTAGGATTTGATTATGGCTAGTATTAGAATGACTATTTTCATCATTTTGATATCTATGAGTTGTCATAGATTGCATTGCGAGGGCTAATTGAGTCACTATATTGTTGGAAATAGTCATTGATGTCTGTGATATTGTCATTGATGTCAAAGGAAGCAGGGGTTATTCTGCATTAATGCCAAATGATGAGTTGAATAGACTTGCAGTGTTAATTGGATTACTCCAATGCCTTTACTTCACAATCTTGTCAAGACAAGTTGGATGAAAAGTCCGAATGGGTCAAGCCAAGCAATGCAAATCGGAGTTTCGGCTTGACTTAACTTCCCTTTATTTCTCAAGTCAAGCAATGGGAAAAGTCCGAATTGGTCTAGCAAAGAAGTGATCGAGGATTCGCAAGTGCTTTACTTCTCTTGTGATTATAAGCTAAGCAAAGTGAAAAGTCCGAAATAGTCTAGAGAAGAAGTAATCGAGGTTTCAAGAGCATCTTACTTCTCTTATGATTATAAGCTAAGCAATGTGGAAAACTTGAAAGGGTCCAGCGAAGAGGTGATCAGGGATTTGCAAACACGTTACTTCTTTATGTTGATAAGCTAATTAGAGGTAAAATCCCGAAAGGTTCGAGACGAAGTAATTGGGATTTTGAAGAGGGACTAATTCTTTAAAGTTGATAAGTCAAGTAATGTCAAAAACCCGAAAGGGTCTAAAAGAAGCAGTCAGGATTTCTGAGTGGCTCTACTTCTCGTATGTACATAAGTCAAGAAGGATGGAAAACCCAAAATAGTCTTGAAGAATTCCTTCGGAGTTCTTTCGGAAAAAGTGGCAAGGACAATTCTTTCGGAAAAATTGTCAAGTCCTTTTTGGAAAATTGTCCCTTAGCAATAATCTGAAGGGTACATTCAAAATGCCGAAGGACACTTTGAAGAAAGCCGAAGGGTATGTGAACCCTTTGAAGAAGGCTGAAGGACACTTTGAAGAAAGCCGAAGGGTAAGTCGAAAAGTCCGAAGGGTATATTAACCCTTCCAAAGACGTCAAAGGGCATTTTTTAGAAACCTCGAAGGGTAAGAGGACCTTCGGAAGAAAAGCCGAAGGGTAGTTTCGAAAGAGCTTGAAGGGCAAGTGCACCGTTGTAAAAAACCCGAAGGGTAACTTCGAAGAAAGGTCCCAAGAGTAAAGACTTGGACAAAAAGTCCGAAGAAATGTCTCGGACAAAAAGTTCAAAAATTTTCGGAAAAAGAGCTCGAAGACCAAAAAGAGAGACGGGCAGAAAGTTTGAAGAAAAGAAAAGCCCGAGAAAGAGAAGAGCCCGAGAAAGAATATGAATAAGATGAACTCGATAGAAAGAGCCTGAATAGGAAAAGCCAGAAGGAGAGAAAGCCTAAATAGAATGGAGCGAAAGCGAACCAAGAGAATATCGAGACACAAGATAAAAATCGACAGTTCAAACAATGGACGACTCAAATAGACGGTGACTGGCGCCAAACACAAAATGAGTAAATCCTCGATTAAAGACAAGACTAGGGAAATGGTGAGCTTGAAAATATCTACACGGGGCTCGAGACTGAACGATTCAATCGATCAATCTCGATTGGGGAAGCTGCACATTTATGAGATAAACTAAGCAGACGTCAAATGAAGAAAAGAGATTTGACCATTGCAAGGTGATGCATAAACTGAGGCATGAAAAACGTGCAAGTATAAGTCATCTTTAATAAGAGCTAGGTGTGAACGCAAGGAGATGAAAAACCCCAAAAGGTAGTTGAATATAAACGACTTCATAAGGACTTTATGTTTGGTTGTCGTTGCTGCTATCGCGTTTTCAAGTGTGAGAAAAAGGGTTGTCAATAAAAGAAATATGCAGACAGAGCAAAACGCAGAGAAGGCAGGGGAATGAAGTGTATCTGAATAAAGCATAACCAGATGTATGCGGATACAGAGTGAGAGACATGCAGACAGAGATTAAGCAAGCAAGAAGATAGAGCACACAGACAATGAGAAGAAGGTGAGCAATTACAGATTAGACTTGTAACAAAGAACATTGAACTGAATTCACTTGTGAATCCATCTTGTACACTGGAGTTATAGCTCCATAGTTTAGGTAGGTTGGTGCCTACATACAAATTGGGTTGGTGCTAAGTAAGGAGATTGGTGTCTCCTAAGGATCGGTGTCCTTGAATGTAACCAGTGAGGTTTGCCAGTAAGGCATTTTATTGTGAGGCTGGATTAGAACAGTAGATTCTAGCAGCTGATTTTCACCGTGGTTTTTTTCTTTTGGGTTTTCCACGTAAAATCTGGTGTTGTGTTTCTCTGTGTTCGTGTGTGTGATTGCTGCATTTGTTCTTTGATTTACACACGAATTCACATTTTATGTAAAAGGTTTTTTAATGGACTAGTTTTAGATCATCCACTGATTCACCCCCCCTTTTAGTAGATAGGTGTGTTCAACAATTGGTATCAGAGCTTAGGGTTCCTAAGGAGAAGCTTAATTGGCTTAGGTAGATCTTGGATTAGTGAACACAATGGCCAGTCAAGAAGGATCTTCATCAAACAAGGCTCCTCTATTTGATGGGTTGAACTATGCCTTTTGGAGCATAAGGATGGAAGCATATTTGTCTTCCCTAGGGTTCGATGTTTGGATGTCTATGGTAAATGGATATACAACTCCTGTTGTAGCTTCTACTGATCAAGCTGCCAAGAAGGCTTATGAAAATAACGCTAAGGCAAAGAATGTTATTCTTTGTGGACTGTCAAACTCAAAGTTCGTCAAATTCATGCATTGTAAAAATGCACAAGACATCTGGAACAAGCTAAAAAGTATCTATGAAGGAGACATCAAAGTGAATCAAGCCAAGCTGCAAACATACAATGGCTAGTTCGAGAGTTTGAAGATGAAGAGGAGAAGATTGCAGACTACCTTCTCAGGGTAGATGAGATTGTGAATGCTATTAGAGGACTTGGATAAACAGTAGAAGAGTCAACTATTGTTAAAAAGGTCTTAAGGTCTTTGCCATCAAGATATGATTCAAAAATCTCTGCAATAAAGAAGCAAGAGACTTGGATAAGCTCACTGTTGATGAGCTACACGGAACATTCACAGCCTATGAGATGAGAATGGGAGAGATGGACCCGATTAAAAGAGAAGCTGCATTCAAGGTAGCAAAGCTAGTTAAGGATGAGAGAGCGACGTCGAGATCGGAGGAGTCAAATGAAGAAGAAGCCAACTTTGTGAGAAAGCTAAAGAGAGGATCTGGAAAGTATAAAGGTAAATTACCTTTCAAATGTTTCAACTATGGAAAGGTAAGACACTTTGCTGCTAAACATCCTCATAAAAAGGGAGAAAATTCTGAGCAAATGGAGAACGGTAAAAAGGTAAAACCCCATAATACATATAAGAAAAACTTCTTTAAGAATAAGAAGGGCTTATACACAAAAGAAGACAACAACTCAGAGAAAGACAATGATAGTGACAGTTCAGATGATGATCAAGACTGTGCTTTTGTGGCTAGGGAAAATGAATACCTATTCATGGCAGAAGAATCTACATCATCAAATCAAGAACAAGAGGAAGATGAAGATTGGGATGAAGAAGAGGCAGGTGAAATGGATCTAGAAGGATAACTACTCTGTGCTCTAGGAGAGATTGAGAAACTAAGAAAAGAGAACTCTAAATAGAAGAAGCTTGGGCAAAAGGAACTTGAGAGATCTAATCAAATGATAGTGACTCTAAAAACTCAAGTTGAGGAGGCTGAAAGAATAGAAGAGGTAGTCAAGATGGAATGTAGTCCAAAACTGAAGAGTGCATAAAACTTGAAGCATAAATAGTAACCTTGAGAAAAGAACTAGATAAAAGTCTAAAGATGACAGAAGGTTCAGACATCTTAAATGAATTAATCAGCTGTCAAAAACTCTCAAATGAAAAATCAGGTATTGGATATGAGAAAGGTAAAGATTCCTCAACTAATATGTCAACTAGTCTATACAACAACTTCAAGATAGGAGGAGTAGCAGAAACAAAGAAAGTGAACGACAGCAAGGATAATAAGATTGACTCAAACAAAGTTGATGAGAGGAGAAAAATTTCTGAAATGAAGCTTGAAATCAAAGATGCAGAATGATACACCAAAGTTGCAGATTTGAAGAAACACAAGGTTAGAAGAGTTCAATACACGGCACCAAGAAATGTTACAACTAGGTATTACTCATCCATTTATGGTTATTGTTATAGTTGTAATCAATTTGGTCATAGGGCTATTGAATGCAGAGTTGTGCCTACCAGAACTAACTTTGTAAGTAGAAACACATTTGCTCCTCTGTTAGATTCAAGTACAATATGCTACAATTGCAATAACTTTGGTCACATAGCCAAGCACTGTAGGACTAACTTTGCAGTGTCAAAAGTAAAGAAAGACAAGTCTTCTAATAAGAACAAAGGTCCACAAGTTATTAATAAAGAAAAAAAGACGACATATGAGAAGCCCAAGGAAATGTGGAGAGTGAAAAATCAATCCTTGATCGCTCAAACAACACTCCACGTCAAAGAGTAGAATTTATAGGTAATAAATAGTGGGTGCTCAAAGCACATGACTGGTGACAAAAGTAAGTTTGTCACGTTGAATAAGTGCAAGGAAAGAACTGTTAGTTTGGGAGATAATACTATAGTAAGAATCAAAGGTAAAGGAACCTTGCATATAGATGGTAAGCTTCCTACTCATGATGTACTCTATGTTAAAGGACTTAAGCACAATCTGCTAAGTGTTAGCCAAATGTGTGATAATGGATATAAAGTCATATTTGATGCTGAAGGCTGCAAGTTGAAGAGATCTAGCAAAATAGTTGCAGAAGGGAAAAGGACCGAAAACAACATTTACAATCTTGTTGAGGTAAACAATAATAGTTGCCTCATAGGAAAGGTTGATGAAAGCTGGCTATCGTATAGGAGAATGGGTCATGTCAATTTTGAGAATTTAGTCAAAGTAAATTCAAAGAAGTGTGTAAGATATATGCCCATAATCACCAAACCCACAGATACATGCAGAGAATGCCAATTAGGCAAGCAAACAAGGGTCAAGTTTTAGACATAAGAATATGCAACAACAAAGCCTCTATAGATATCCTCAAGTAGAATCCTTCACTTGGTTTTATAACTTTTCCCCCAATGGGGTCGCCCAAATTGGAGGGAAAATACTTTTATTCAAATATTAATAGAGTAATCCTTATAGCTCCCACTTAAATGTCCATGACCCATAAAAGTCCCCCACTTAAGTGAATATTAAAATAACATAGTACTTTTCATAACTCAATTGAAAATTAGGAATCATAAAGTACCATTTCACCAATTGCTTTTAAAGTGGCCCCCCAACATTCCCTTTTCTTCCTTTCCCCCTAGCCATTGGGAACACATATAGTCTAAGGGTCCTCATGAGGGTTTAGATTAAAAATGGGGACACATTAAAGGGCCTCACTTCAATCTTGGGAATTTGCAACCCCAAACACTTGCTTGATGAACATAGCCTTGAGCTTCAATGGGTCCCATATTGTTATAGTGAGTTGAAATTAAACTCAACTGCCCCCACTCTTGCATGGCACATAGAACAAACTTGCACATAGAACAAACTTGCACATAGAACAAACATGTCAATGAAATCAGTAAGTCTCCACACCACTCCTTCAACCGTTTCACCATGCCTTGTAGGTATGTTGTTCATCTCTGATCTCATGCTTGCATCTTCTTCATAGTTTCCATTTGTGTGATGGACTTCCAAAGGTCCATTCATGTTGTCCCAAACATGGTTGTAGCTTTACCGTTGCATTTTCTCGCTCATAATCAGCATTGTGGTGGTTGGAAACTTCCATAACAACTACAAACAATCTCTCATTGATGGTAGGCAAAACATCCTTCCACCTTGTGACTGAAAATACTCTTGTGACTATCATACAAATTGTAAAAGGGCTGGTTCTATTGCACATAGCAGCAAAAAGAATAGGACAACAACTATCATATTTTAATTTCTTCATAAAATTCAGAAATGGCAGTGATATAGGGGTTGGAATCAACCATATAGTGATTGGAAATGCCTTCTTATATCTCCAAAGGTCATCTAAATCCCAAAATTTCAGGTACAAGCAATTTGGAACTTGTATGAAAGGACCTATGTGCCCTTTGCCACTCAAAGTGTTCATCACTCTTATCATCATTTTCACTATGTTGTCCATGATAACAATAAATCTAAAATGGCTCAGTATGAAACAACAAATTTGAAATATGACTTTTATTTTCATACCTTGGACTAGAATCCAATTATTTACTTTTTTTTTTCAGATTTAGAAGTAGGAGCTTTTGAGGGACTTACCTTGGCAGAACCATCCTTATGTTTATAAAGAGCCATACATGTTTCCATTGAAGGTTCTCCACTTTCCACTTGCATGGTGGATTCCTTTATGGGCTACTTACTAACTTCTTTCAGATCTGAATTCTCTTGTTTCTTGATTTCCTCGGAATTTTCATGAGGGTTTGACTTTCCATCATTTTCCTTCAAAATTACTTGCAACTCAGATTTTTTTCATTCTCCCTTATTACAATTTGGAAATTCTTTTCTTCTTCCTTTCTCAAGGCATGTTGAATATATTTTTGATTGTTCCTTGGTTTATGACTAGCCCTAGAACCATACTTGCATTTCTTCAATGCCACAAATCTGCAAGGCTCATTTCTTCTTTGTTGTTGGTGGAAAATTCATATATTCCTCATAGTTTGCAGCGACATAATTGCATATAGAAGACTACTCCCTTTTTGCTATGACTTCCTCCAAAGGAAGTTAGGCTGATTAGGCCTTCGTGTATACTCAACCGTCACCCTAGGTGGAGGGGGAAGGGGGTTGTATGTACTTGAAGTGTTGCCTTTAGCATTGTGTGGCTTGAGTCCATTCATATCCTTCATGGTTTGGATGAATTCAACGATCATTTCCATCGACTGCTTTTGATTTTGGGTGAACCTTTCAAAACTAACCTTATTGGAGTCATCCATGTTACTCTGCTTTGGTTCTTCCGAATTTCCCTTTCGTAGTACCTCACTTCCCTATCACTGTTTGACATGAAGCCAACTCAAACGCCCACAACTAATTAAGAATTTAGCTCTGATACCACTGTAATGCCCCCTTTAGGGCAAAATTAGAACCAAAGGGGTTTTCCAACAAACCCTAACAATACATACAAAATTTTGAATTTATTTTCAAACCCTAAGCATATGGAAATTACAGGTTTTTAAAAGTGCCAAGTTAGAGCATGAAAACAATATTTTATTCACCACAATACTTGCCAAAAATAATAAATATTACAACTAGAAATAGGTCCTTCGAATCTAAATTTTTCAATCAATAAATATTTGAAAAAATATTATAAAATACTAGCTATGTGAAGGTATAAACAAATATCAAATTATGCCTCAAAACAACGTCAAAAAACACCTTGAAACCCTCCAAAGGGGTTCGCTGCCCTAGGAGATGGCTCCAAAACAATTCGCTACCCTAGGAGAGGGCTCAGAACAAGGGTTGGCTGCCACAAACTGCTGTGCCACCCTTCAAGATGTTGCCCAAACTACTACGCTCTACCTGGAATGGTGAATAGACACCACCAATTGCTTGTTTCTGCCCAATACAACCTCTGATTTAAGGCTGTCCAGCCAATAGGTAAGAGTTTTCATTCTTACTTCAGCGTTCCCTTGAAGGTTTCTGTCTTCAATGGATGAAGTCAAGCAAATTGTGCTTAAACCTGAGATTTCAATTCATATCCATAACACGAGAGTTGAAAATGAACTTCATTTTCCTTTTTATATCTTTTCCCTCCAATATACTTTCTAATTTAAGGACTGACTTATATTAAATTTGAGGAGTCCCCTTCTTTATTGCAAATCAAAATAGAAAGGAGTTGCCGACATATTCACTTTTGACAGCTAAGGCATATTATTATTTTTATTTAAAGTATTAAAAAATACTTTTTATTTTAATAATAATATTATTTTATTTTTCAAAAAGGGAACATTACACTAATATTGGAAGTGGAGCTTCAAAAAATAATGTAAAAGTAATTCTAGCATACTACTAATGGAGAAGGGATGGTGTTTTGAATGCACCAATTTAGTGATCTGGGCATCGATTAAAATTCTTTGGAAAATTGACTTGGAAGAATGAGTGTGCCCTTGAAAACGCTGGATGTCGGACTTTAACCATACACTCCAACATATAAAAATGGGGACGATGGATTGAATTTATTTAACAATGTTGGATTGCAATTGGAAATTGGATGGCTATAATGAATAAGTAATCTTGGGTTATGATTTGAAACCGGACCACTTGAGCAACATATCCTCCAAGTGTCCAAGAAGAAAGGAACAGGTTTTTCATTAGATGCCAAATTACTTGGGTGAGCAGCAATTGATGAAATTGATAATCCACTGATTTACATGAATTTTGACAATTTGGACACTTTGGGGTGGGGGCTAGGGAAGGGCAGGAACAATGCATCCTTTGTTTCATAGTACATATGCTGCTGATAATTTCCTATGCAAGAGATGCTGGACAAAAGTTTTACCTTTTGGCCATGTTTTCAAGGCTCAAAGCTAAGATCAACATGCCCTTCCTTGATTGGAGAGTTAATGCAAAACTTTATATGAAGTTTTAACAATATAGTTGTGGGAAAGGCCTTTCCCCCAATCTAACTGATGAAACTACTTTTTGATTAATTTCCTGCCGCTTCACTCTGATTTAAGAATTTCCCAGTGAATTAAAATTCGCAGGTAACCGGCCAGAATGTGTGGTTAACCTGCATTTTTTACCCAACTGTGTAACTGGCTAACTTACTATGGTACATGCAAAGGGTGGTTACTCGCAAATTTTGGCGATAATTACCCACGTTTACTCACAAAAAAAAGCAAGCAATCACCCATCAACTCAAGTAGGGCAAAAAATTATGTCATTTTCATCATTCCGTCACAATTTTCTTTGTTTTCTGCTCTGCTTTCGTGATTTTTGGTTACCTGCAAGAAGGGATATGGCTCATAATAGTCGTACTACTGCAATGTTTATCCATGGATTTGCAAGTTGTGTCTCTGCATGATCAGATATGTGCATCTTATGATATATTTGAAGTGAAGCCTGATACAGTTTTGCATTTTCCATTGATTGCTCATACTAGATACGGTTTTGCTGGTAAGATTGGCTGATATGTTACTTGCCAAAAACTGACTCTTTGATTTTCCTCAGCGTCATCGACCCTTCTCCGTTACTTTCAGCTTGTGAGTTATTTAGCAATCACATAGTCATAGACTACTGAAAATAGTACTTTGTGCTTTATTTTTTATTTGTGTGGTTTTAAAATTTAGTTACTTAACTTACTATATTACCGTAGACTTTAAAACTTTAGGTTTTCTTTTTATTTTATTTTTCCTTTTTAATATATTGTTACTACACTCTATACCATTAGTTATTTTTTATTTTAAATTTAATTTATAAGTAATTAGTATTAACTAATTTAGTTAGGACCCAAATTATATACTTAGTAATTTAGTTAGTTATTAATTAATAAATAATTAGGTTATGTAGTTCATAATTTAGTCTTACGTAATTATTAGTTTAAATTTTAGTTAAGGTTAGGTCCAAATTAATTTAATTAATTAGCAATTAGTGGTTAAATATTAGTATTTTTTAGTAATATTATTTGTAGTATTTATCAATATAATATTAGTATATTAGCTGACAAAAAAAATAGCGTGCTAACCACTCAAATGTATGCCATAAACATAAACATTTTTAGCCCAGAGTATGG
Source organism: Torreya grandis (assembly GCA_037957365.1). Classification (NCBI taxonomy): domain Eukaryota; kingdom Viridiplantae; phylum Streptophyta; class Pinopsida; order Cupressales; family Taxaceae; genus Torreya; species Torreya grandis. The sequence goes on along the minus strand of JARHVA010001150.1, from coordinate 2,466,308 downwards.
TACTAGAAGAAGCAAGAGCTTTTGTTGTTTTGACAAATGAGGAAAAGTTTATCTTCAAACTAGTCAAGCTGGTAAATTGTTTGGAAGTGAGAGCTCATAACACTCTTTACAGAGCATTTTTGGGCAGAAGATGGTGTTACAGAATCAATAAGGAGAAGTGTTTTCTTGACTTGGGCGACTAAGAAGACCCATATGATTCCATACCAAACCAAGAAATGCATTAGAATCTAGGAAGTATTGATCCATAGGCCACTCAGACTTTTCAAGGAGTCGGATTTAAAAGACAAAGGAGGGGAATGAAACATACGTGCCATCTGACAAGAGGATTTTGAACATTTATATTCCCTAAACAAACCCAAAAATTTCTTACAGACCAGGGCAGATTCAAATGTAGAGAATGCAAAGGAATCAAAATAGCTTGGAGAAAGCCAAGTAAAGAGATGGCATACCTATGAGGGGTGATGATGTTCTTCATGTCATCCACCACTTTCCAAAAATGACAAAAGTTGTGGGGAATGATGAGCCTTTATACCTCTCACATGTGCATTCAAAGCCTTTTCAAAAAGATCTGCCATCAAGCACAATCCAAAGGCTGAGATTGCCATAATTGAGAATTTGCAAGTGCCCTTAGACCAATGCCAATTCATGATTATGATCATTATTGATAGAAGTGACTTGGATGTCCTTTGCTAATAGAGATTTAGTTTTACTAATAAGGAGTTGGGGATTCACCAAATTCAAACTAAGTTGATGGTAATTTAGATCAACACCTAAATTGGCGAAATGATCTGCAACTTGGTTGCCTTCCTATCTTATGTCCCTGATATTCTTGACAGAGAAGCTTGCAAAATAGTTCTACAATCTTCAATCACAGTAGCAAACTACCAATTTATAATATAATCTTTTCTCAACGTATCCAAGATAATTCTTGAGGTATCCCTCGATATCAATATTGGTCCAATTGTTTTCCATTGCAATTTTTAAACCTCTCGAAAGAGCTATAGCCTTAGCAAAATTGTTGGTGCATTTTGCTAGTGCTTCACTAAATCCTATAAGTGAGGAACCTTTGTCATTCCTAAAAATGCATCTAACTCCTTCCTACCAAAGGTTCCCTTTTGCAGCACCATCAAAAGTGAGCTTAATAGTCAACCCTTGTGGAGGTGGCCAATTTTTCTTAGAGCCTGCCTTATTAGTCATACCAATCCTTTTATCATGTAATTAATATTTGTTATTAATATTTAGTTTTAGGATTTTTATTTTTTAAAACTTTAGTTTAAAGTTATTGATATTTAGTTTAATAAAAAATTTAGTTAGTTTTTATAATTTTTTGTTCAAGGCTGAAAACTAAGCGTTGTATTCTTTTATCATCGAAAATTAATAGAAAATATATATGATGCTCAACGAATGTCATTTAATCATGTTTGACTATTTTACATGTTATTTAAGTTTATTTTATGAATTTATATATATTTTTAAGTAGCGATAAAGTTGCTTAGTAACTGTTGAGTAATTGCTGAGTACCAAGTCAGAGTCAAAATTTTGGGTTGTTGAGTAATTGTCAAGTACAAGTTTCCTAAACTATGAATTTTCTGCTTCATATTTGAAATGTAATGTCCATTTAGACTTAGGAGTTGGTGGATTACACCTAGTTTGTAATATTTAGTTTAGTTGAATACATGTGAGGTGTCATTAGAGTTAAATAAAGTGATTGTGTATGGGAGGTTATATACCTAATGTCCTTTGATGTATAATATGACATCAACTTATAATAAAGATGCCTAATTCTTTCCTCCCATTCGTACTTGTTTTTGTTTTAACCTTAATTTGGTTTTAAAAACCCTACTAGGATAAAAACTAGTAGAATAACTCAGATTGATAGATATGACATTCAAACATACTTCATGTAAAATACAGAAACTAATTGCAATGATTTAACAAGTGGCATACACTAAATATAATAAGTACAACAAAGGGATAAGTACTTAGCTTTTTTGATTGATTGTTTTTCTATGATTTTATTCTGACAATGGAAAATAGATTGAAGTAGGATTGTGATTCATTCGGTTCAGGAACTATGTTTCTGTCTGTGCAAGGTCGGTTCTATTGGATTAGGGTTAGTATTGACTATCGATACGGACTTGAGTGGTCGGTAGTGACCTACATTGAAACATGGGTTTGTGACTGTACAGTCACCTTCGCCTATCTCTAAAAGCTTTGTATGTGCGATGTTGAAATTTGGTGATGTGCACGACTCTAGAAATCAACCTCTTTCATCTTGAAACCCTTGGTGTGCTTGTGAGAGCTAGAAACTTTCAAAAATTGAGAAAGTGTAATGGGATGAGTTGACCCTTATCACCCTTGTTGATGAATGATCACTCCCTACGTATCTGATCTCCAAGGAGGGAAATCAAGCCACATGTAGTTATCCCATCTAGTGTGATTGTGTAATTATGCTTCTTTGCTTTATGAATGCAACTAATAATTTGGCTTTGATACTTGACAATGCTTGCTTTGACTTGGGTTTAGTATGCTTCATACTTGGCTTGTGTTTGGTCCAAGTGATTGATTCATTTTTTGGGAAGAATAGGGCATATTTGTTCAATGTGTAGTAGTTTATAGATGTATGCCAGATAAGTGACAAGTACCCTAGCAAGTGTGGCCTTGATTTTTATATATACGAGTCAAATTGGGTAATTTCTCACACCACCGACATGCTAAGCAGATGGGCCGACCCTAAGGAGAGGCCCAGGTGACCAGGATGTAGTTCCTATAGATATCCTCTTTGAGAACTCTAATGATGACCTATTTTAAGGGAAGAAGCCGAGGAGGGGCATCCAAAGACTACCTAAAAGAAGATAACCTATCAATAGAGATGTCAATAGACTGGAGTAGCAAAATTGTGCTAGAATACCAACAATGTAAACATCTATTGGGGCCAAAGATGCAATCCTCTCTGAAGAAAACAAGGCTAAGTATGGATATGTCGCATGACTTGAATTTAAATTCCGCCATGGTTCTGATTTTGTAGAAAGTAATTTTGAAGGGAGTCTCAAGGTGCAAAGGTGGTTGGAAAACTTAATTTGGACGATGCACAAGGGAACAGTTTGTTTGCATCGAATCATATGTTGAATCATGAGAGTCTCGATCCTTTCAATATGAGGGCAATCAACGGAACCTAGTCTAGGTCCCTAAACCTCAGACCCATGTAAAACTGTAGGCTTGATGACTTAATCAAAGAGGCACATCTTCAAAGCAATATCCTAGAAGTGGATCTAAAAGCATTGGCACTCCAAGACATAAAGGGAGGCATATCCCTTGCAAAGGCATGATTGAGAGGCAAACTTCATGCTAAAATATGGTTTGGAAAACTGGACACCGGTGTAAGTGTAGGCCGTTGTGATCTCCAAAGCTTCCCCTTTGTAAAGGAACTGGAGCTAGGAAAGAGAAAGTTTGGAGGTACTGAATATCATGACCTTAGTTTTTTTATAGTTTACCACCAGTTGACAAAGCTCAGAAAAATGGGCAAGGACATCAAGTTGCATTTGTAAAGCATCAACAAAGTGAGAGTGAAGAAAATTTTCACTGGCAAGGATTTTGCTAAAACAAAGACTTATTACAGACTGAACATTTTGAAATGAGGAGGCTTTAATGAGGTCACTTTGATTACTATTTATTTTGAGGGATTGTTTTTCATGAAAATGATTTTTTTTTTTTTAAAATTATTTTTTAGTGAAAATAGTCGTGTGAAAAGAGAATGAATAATGAATCTTTTTTAATGATTTTTGGTGAAAGTAGAAATTTAAAAGATTTTTTGTTGTGATTTTTGGTGGAGGTTTATGGATGTTCCCCCTTTTAAGTGAAGTCTGACAAATTTTTTTTGGCTATCTAAGATGGGTTCATAGTCCTAGTACAAGATATGAGACCTTTTAGATGAAAGTGGCAGCCATCTGATCGTGCATCTGATGTTAGTTTTTTTTTATGTGAGTCTAGATTTGGTGAAACTTGCTGGAATGGAAAATATGAAAGTAAAAGATGAAGGATATGTATGCCCCCAATTTGAAGATGTTTTGTGATAATGTCTAAGCAGACATTATGGGGGTGTATTGGAAATATAATGTTCATTTAGACATGGTAGTCGATAGATTATACTTAATTTATAATATTTAGTTTAGATGAACACATGTAAGATGTTATTAGAGTTAAATAGAGTGATTAGGTATGGGTGGTTACATACCTATCATCTTGCGGCATAGATGATAGGAGACGGGCATGAGTATAGGTACAGGGAGATGGGTACAGGTATCGATACACCTTTTTTTGAAAAATAGGAGATAGGTACGGGGAGACGGGTATAGGTACCATTATGCCCTTTTTTTGAAAATTAGGAGATAGGTACAGGGAGACAATACATAATAATAATAATTATTATTTATATATAATTATATGTAAATTTTTTAGAGAAATATATACTATGTGATGGCCATGGCACTTTAAAAACTAATATTAAAATATTGTATGTATATAAAGAATTAATAATTGTAAAAAAAATAAAAAATTATTAAATATTAAATTTTAAAATAAAAAACAAATTATTAAAAATTTAAAACATTTAAAAAACCTAAAATTAAATAATAAATAATAAAATTATAAATATTAAAAGCTAAAGTCTTAAAATAATAAAATATTTTTAAATTAAAATTTAAAACTTAAAAGTTAAGTTGTAGATTAATATTTATACAACTAAGTATTAAATAATTTTTAATAAACATAATATATTAATAATATTGCGATGAACAATTTTGATTTTTTTTTGCGAGTCACGACAATGTAGGTATTGATGTTCACAACACTGCCTTGCACTGCCCTGAATGACAATGCCCTGTGCAGGGCAATGTCATTCACGAAAAGACCTTGATTGCTGTTAACTCAACAAACTGTTACACATTGGATCGAACAAGTGGGCGAAGGAAATAAATCTGTTATTTCAAAAGATTGAAGATTCATTAATCAATCAATTTGCTATTTTGAAATGAAAATCCGAGATGCTTTTCTGATGGAGGGCTTTGCCGTACAGGGGCGATTTTTTTAAAAGAGAAATAGCGTTTTAGTTTTTTAGATTGTACATAGTTTTTCTAACCTATATTGTGGATTAAAGGGGGAAGACCACTAAATCTCAACTGCAAAATTTTTTTTTTAGGGTACATGATCTTTTTCATTGAGAAACAGCCTAGAGGCATCAAAAATCTCCGGTGGGCGTCCCTAGGTACAAGGGACATCTTTATACCTGTCTCCTATACCCGAGATGCGTACTGGTTCCTGAGACATGTCCCAAGGAGTGGAGGATGTGTCTCCCTGTAACACTGTCTTGTGATGATGTATAATTATGACACCAACTTGTAATAAATATGCCTCATTTTGACCTCCCATTCGTACCTCTTTTTTATTGATGTCTCTTTTAATATATTATTGTGCATAAATTTGATACTTCATTTCGATACTTATCTTGAAATTTCATAATTAAGGGCAAATTCGACTGAAGATGGGGCTTGTAAAAATTGAAGATAAAATAGATTTGGACTGGGATTAACCCAAGATTGAGCATAGCTTGCTTCAAATGGGCTTTGTTGGGGACTGAATCAAGAATCTGTCATCGATCCCATTTATCTTTCCAAAATGTGGAATGGATTGCTTTGTTATTTTCATAAATAAAAAGTTTATTGAGAAATAAAAAGTGGGGTACAAAGGGCATAAAGCATCGAAGAATTGCAGATTAAAGAAAAGTTAGGGCCAAATCTATCAATGATTTGGGTGCAAAACAAAAATTTAATAACCCAAACCTATCAGTGATTTGGGTGATAGTCTGTGACAAGACAAATGTGACCTGAGTTAATTAGTGATCCTCTCTTTATTCATCCACTTCTCCAGGGCAATTGGGTGGATTTGATATTCTTTTACGAATGCAAAGCCATTGATGGATATGGTCTTTGATGATTGTTGAATCTTCAGCCATGGTGATGATGGTATTGTTTATAGTATCTATTTATCTTGTGTTGAGAAGAACAACAACCAAAATTTGAGTGTGGAGCTTAGATTTTTTTTTTGAATTGTTCTCACTGGATTTTGGAATATGGATGAGATTGTCGGTGGCAATGCACAATAAAAGCATCGTGTATTCTAATGATATAGCCAAAAAGTATCATTATGATTCTCTTTAGTTTCATTGCTTTGATTGATCATAAGATTCTGATGCTTGTTAGGAGATCGTGTTTGCTGAAGAACACAAGGTTAAGTATGGGTACTTCGCATGGCCTAAAGTTAAACCCCCTTTTGGAAGCACAATCATTGAGAGGGGGGGGGTGAATCAATGATGCAATCAAATCAAATTCAATTCCAACTCTTCAAACTATTAACAATTCAACATAAACATTCATGAAGCATATAAACCATTCATTGCAATGAACAAAGAAACAATGCAAGATCAAAAGCACATAACACATGAATTATGTGGGAAACCCTCATGGGGGAGAATTCCCACTTGAAACAAGTTTTGGAATACTGTCATATAAAGATATTGCTTCAATTTAGATCAACAACAATTGATCAAGGAGCACCCACCCCTCAATTTAGTCAAGCACCCACTTGACCTTTAGCTAGTACCAACTAGCAAGGAGGCTACAACCCCTTAGATGATCAAGCACCAACTCAATCACCTCCAAACTGATCTCCACCTCTAATCTAATGTATTACACACCTGATGATAGTCTCCTCTTTTTATAACATCTGCAAACCTACCTTTCTACCCCATACAATTGATGGTAGTTCATACAAACACAAATCTGCCTCTTACATAGGCATACAACTCTTTCTCTTCTACACTCATACACAAGCTCATGACCTTGAGGCCATTCCTCCTTCACACTTTGATCTTCTTATATGTAAACACAATCTTGAAACATCATGAATATCAGTCACACACAACCTATGCATTACTCTTTCAACATATAATCAATGCGCTTCTTCACTCTAGGTCATCTAGACAAACTAGGCCTAGTTATGCCTTGAATCAATACACAAACTTACCGATTACCTTTAGCACCACTGTTTGATCTTCATGACATGTTCAACATGTTATTCTGATTCTTTTCATGCCCTCAGACACTTCTGCAAACCCTCATACCATTCGCTTCACTCTTCTAATTGATTTCCAATCAAAACTAGGTCACCTAAGCAAAATAGGCTTAAAAGTCTTGAAACAAATCTTCTTACTTGCTCATGACCTAAAACAAATAATGGTATACCCTTTTCACATATTCAACGTGATTTTATTATAGTTTTCATGGCCTCTTACCCTTCTGCAAATTCATATATAACTCGTTTCACACACACAAAATTGTCCAACTAACACAATGAGACAAAAATGGCCTTCTACATATGCATTATTCTTTCTCCAATCAATCTTGGTCGGCCACAACACTTTCTTTAACCTTTAAGGATTCTCTACCACTTGGATCAACATCAAAATATGTCTTAGGATACGTAACAAACAATACATATCCATTCTATAGGTCGACCATGATTCAAATGGCACTAACCCCCTCACTAGGCTTAAGCAAATAGCCCTCCATTAGGCACAAGTTACATTAAGACCTTTTACAATGCAATAGACCTCACCAAACATAAGAGAACTTTTATATACATAAAAACTAGGTCTTATAGACCTTCTCCATGTATTTCAATCCTTATACCACTCGCTTACCTTGTGAAGACACCAATAAGCCTCAAGCCTTCATTAGGTTTCATGGAGACCTATTCCAATTACCCTTGTTTACTCAACGAACAACAAATGAACCAAGATGGTCCATAAAGCTCTTACCAATGACTCACTCTTTCCAAATAAATTGAAGACAACATCTAATAGCTCTTACCATGCTCAAGAGTCCTCAAATTATTTGCTCATACTCTAAAACCTCCATTAGGTCTTAAAGACCTATTAGGTTTAATTAGCCAAAAAAAGTCTTCACAAATGAGGCTCAAACTAACTGAATATAAATTTTTCATGTACAATCCACATATGAATGGAAAGATTAAAAGACCTCAGGAACATCATCCAATCCATAGACACCTTCATTCTGCCTCCAAAGGCTCATAAAAACCACTACAAGAAGCCTGCTCAAACCAACAACATTTGATCAATACTTTGTCTTCTACAATCATTTCTTTACACCCTGTTTATTCAAAAAAAACAAAGTCAACAACAGTCAACTCTCACATGCAATAAATGCAATTGTACAACCATTCAAACCTCCTAATCAATTTTCCTAGATAAAACTTGAAGTCCTATACCACTTTTCTTTTTACACAACCATCAAATTCATCCATTATCAAAAGTTATAAACAAAATTCTACTGACTGGTTTTCCTTTGTTCATGAGAGTCGGGATCCTCTGAATATGAGCGTAATCAACGGAACCTAGACTAGGTCCCTAAACCTCAAACCCATATAAAACTATAGCCCTGTTGACTATATCAAAGAGGCGCATCTTCAAAGTGATATCATGGAAGTAGATCTGAAAGCATTGGCGCTCCAAGACATAAAGGGAGGCATATCCCTTGCAAAGGCATGATCGAGAGGCAAGGTTCATGCTAAAATATGGTTTAGAAAACTAGAGCCGCAAGTAAGTGTAGGCCGTTGTTATTTCCAAATCTTCCCCTTTTTAATGGAATTGCAGTTGGGAAAGAGAATGTTTGGAGGTGCTGAATAATATGACCTTAGCTTTTTTACGATTTATCACCAATTGACAAAGCTCATCGAAATTGGCAAGGACAGCAAGTTGTTTTTGTAAACTATCGACAAAGTGAGAGCGGAGAAAAATATCATTGGCAAGGCTTTTGCTGAAACAAGGATTTATTAGAGACTGAAAATTTTGAAACAAGGAGGCTTAAATGAGGTCATTTTGATTATTGTTTCTTTTGAGCAATTTTTTTTCACGAGAAAGAATTTTTTAAATGAATATTTTTCTGGTGAAAATAGGCTTGTGAAAAGAGAGTGAATAATGATGTTTTTTTAATAAATTTTGGTGAAAGGATAAATTTAAAAGTTTTTTTTATTGTGATTTTTTGTGGAGGTTTATGGATGTTCCCCTTTTAAAGTGAAGTCTGACCATTTTTTTTTGACTGTCTAAGATGCGTTCATAATCTTGGTACAAGATATGAGACCTTTTAGATGAAAGTGGCAGCCATCTGATCATGCAGCTGATGTTAGTTTTTTTTATGAGTCTGGATTTGGTGAAACTTGTGGCAATGGGAAATACGGAAGTAGAAGACGAAGGATATGTATGCCCCCAATTCAAAGATCTTTTGTGATAAGTCTAAGCAAACATTATGGGGGTGTATTGGAAATATAATGTCCATTTAGTCGTAGGAGTCGATCAAATATACTTAATTTATAATATTTAGTTTAGATGAACACAGGTCAGGTGTTATTAGAGTTAAATAGAGTGATTAGATATGGGTGGTTACATACCTATCATATTGCGGTGATGTATAAATACGACACCAACTTCTAATAAATATGCCTCATTTTTACCTCCTAGTGGTACCTCTTTTTTATTAATGTCTCTTTTAATATATTATTATGCATAAATTTGATACTTCAATTGGATACTTGTCTTGAAATTTCATAATTAAGGGAAAATTAGACTGAAGATGGGGCTTGTAAAAATTGAACTTAAAATATATTTGGACTGGGATTAACCCAAGATTGAGCATACATTGCTTCAAAGGGACTTTGTTGGGGACTGAATCAAGAATTCTGCATCCATCCCATTTTTCTTTTCAAAATGTGTAATGAACTGCTTTATTATTTTTATAAATAAAAAGTTTATTGAGAAACAAAAAGTGGGATATAAATGGCGTCGAGCATGTAAGAAGCGGAGATTAAAGAAAAGATTGGCCCAAATCTATCAGTTGTTTGGGCGCAAAACAAAAATTTAATAACCCAAACGTATTAGTGATTTGGGTGATAGTCTGTGACAAGAGACAAATGTGACCTGAGTTAATTAGTGATCGTCTCTGTCATCCACTTCTCCAGGGCAGTTGGGTAGATTTGGAGCCATTGATGCATAGTCTTTGATGTTTGTTGAATCCTCAACCATGGTGATGATGGTATTGTTTATAGTATCTATTTCTCCTATTGAGAACAACCACAACCAAAATTTGAGTGTGGAGCTTAGATTCTTTTGAATTGTTCTCACTGGATGTGGAATATGGATGATATTGTTGCTGGTAGCCTCCAAAGGATTGTAATGCACAATAAAAGCATCCCGCATTGTAATGATTTGGCCAAACGTTTTGTTGTGATTCTAATTTCGTTGCTTTGATTGATCATAAGATTCTGATGCTTGCAAGAAGATCATGCTCTTTGAAGAACACAAGGCTATGTATGAATACCTCACATGCCTTGAAGTTAAATCCCCTTTGGTTCGAAATTTGTAGAAAGTAACCCTAAAGGTAGTCTCAAGGCGCAAAGGTTGGGTGGAAAAATCAACTTGTATGATGCATAAAGGAACAGTTCATTTTCAATGGATCATATGCTGAGTCATGAAATCCTGGATCCTCTGAATATGAGCGCGATCAACAAAAGCTAGACTAGGTTCCTAAACCTCATACCCATATAAAACTGTAGGCTTGATGACTGAACAAAGAGGTGCATCTTCAAAGCGATATCCTGGAAGTGGATCTGAAAGCATTGGCTCTCCAAGACTTAAAGGGAGGCATATCCCTTGCAAAGGCATGATCGAGAGGTAGGGTTCATGCTAAAATATGGTTCGAAAAACTGGACCTCCAAGTAAGTGCAGGCCATTGTGATCTCCAAAGCTTCCCCTTTGTAACGAATTGATGCTGGGAAAGAGAAAGTTTGGAGGTGTTCATGACTTTATTTTTGTTACAGTTAACCACCACTTGACAGAGCTCATAGAAACAGGAAAGGACGTCAAGTTGTCTTTGTAAACCATCAACAATGTGAGAGCAAAGAAAAGCATCATTGGCAAGTCTTTTGCTAAAACAAAGATTTATTAGAGACTGATAATTTTGAAATGAGGAGGCTTCAATGAGGTCATTTTGATTATTGTTTCTTTTGAGGAATGTTTTTCAGGAAAATGGATTTTTTTTAATGAATATTTTCTGGTGAAAATAGTCTTGTGAAAAGAGAGTGAATACTGATGCTTTTTTGATGAATTTTGGTGAAAGGAAAAATTTAGACAATTTTTTTTGTTGTGACTTTTGGTGGAGGTTTATGGATGTTCCCTTTTGAAAGTAAAGTTTGACCAATTTTTTTATGCTGTCTAAGATGTGTTCATAGTCCTGGTACCAGATATGAAAACTTTTAGATGAAAGTGGCAGCCATGTGATCATGCAGCTGATGTTAGTTTTTTTTATGAGTTTGGATTCGGTGAAACTTGTGGAAATGGGAAATATGAAAGTAGAAGACGAAGGATATGTATGCCCCCAATTCAAAGAAGTTTTGTGATAAGTCTAAGCAGACATTAAGGGGGTGTATTGGAAATATAATGTCCATTTAGATGTAGGAGTCGATAGATTATACTTAATTTATAATATTTAGTTTAGATGAACACAGGTCAGGTGTTATTAGAGTTAAATAGAGTGATTAGATATGGGTGGTTACATACCTATCCTATTGCGGTGATGTATAAATACGATACCAACTTCTAATAAATATGCCTCATTTTTACCTCCTAGTTGTACCTCTTTTTTATTGATGTCTCTTCTAATATATTATTATGCATAAATTTGATACTTCAATTGGATACTTGTCTTGAAATTTCATAATTAAGGGCAAATTCGACTGAAGATGGGGCTTGTAAAAATTGAAGATAAAATATGTTTGGACTGGGATTAATCAAGGATTGAGCATAGCTTGCTTCAAATGGGCTTTGTTGGGGACTGAATCAAGAATCTTGCATCCATCCCATTTATCTTTCCAAAATGTGGAATGGACTGCTTTATTATTTTCATAAATAAAAAGTTTATTGAGAAGTAAAAAGTGGGATACAAAGGGGGCAGAGCATGCAAGAACCAGAGATTAAAGAAAAGATAGGCCCAAATCTATCACTGATTTTGGAACAAAACAAAAATTTAATAATCCAAACCTATCAGTGATTTGGGTGACATTGTGTGACAAGAGACGGATGCGATTTGAGTTATTTAGTGATCCTCTCTTTCTTCATCCACTTCTCCAGGGCAATTGGGTAGATTTGGAATTTGATTATGAATGTAGAGCCATTGATGGATATGGTCTTTGAAGTTTGTTGAATCCTCAACCATGGTGATTATAGTATTTTTTATAGTATCTATTTCTCATGTTGAGAAGAACCGCAACCAAAGTTTAAGTGTGGAGCTTAGATTCTTTTGAATTGTTCTGACTGTGACTTTGAATATGGATGAGATTGTTGTTGGCAGCCTCCAAAAGATTGTAACACACAATAAAAACATCCCACATTCTAATGATATAGCCAAATGTTTCGTTGTAATTCTCTCTAATTTCGTTGATTTGATTGGTCATAAGATCTTAATGCTTGCCAGGAGATCGTGCTAAGCTTGACCAAGACTGGTGTTATGCAAAATACCTTCCGTCATTTCTTTTAGACTATTGAGAAGCTTAATTCCATACTAGGACTGTGTATTTGTAGCAGGGGCTGAAGCTTCACCATGTTCTCATTGGCTTTACATTTGAAAGCCATTGGAAGGCTCCACTTGCTAAATGGTGTTGAGTTTTTTTTACTGGGACTCCTTTCGATGTGTAGGTTGATTTCCAAGTTTCTGAAATGCTCCAATTGATGGCCATGCATGGAGTTGGGAGTGGCGTGAGAAGGCTGGGATCTATTGTCCACGATGAATTTCCTCGCATGCTAGAACATTGTGTAGATAGAAACGTCCTCCTTCATTGCAAATTTGCTCATCTTCGGACTGAGGAGAATGATTGTTGTGGCCACTAGAGACCTTGACCTCCATGCAATTGTAGAAACATTCATGTTTGTTGCTGTGAAAGTCAGCATTGGTTTGCACATCATGAGTATTTTTTACTAGCCTAGCACGTCGCCTCATTTTTCATGTCTGGTTAGACATGTGCTGAGAATTTCTGATGTGGATGTCGTGGTAGTGAGCTTGAGAGTTGTCAGCAGCTGCATGGGCATGCTCAGAGAGTTCTTTTTTTTGTCAGACCTTCCACATCACCTAGGATGGTTGTTGCACTATTGAGAGCAAGAAGGATGAGACGTAGGTGGAGATGGATCAGAACACATCTTGTGCAGGCCACGCAGCTTGAGGGAAATGAGAAAGTGGAAGATCAACTTGAAAACCATGGTTGGAAAGTGAATGTGCCACCAGCTAGGACAACTACGCAGAAAAAGGAACATAAGGAAACAAAGGACAAGTGTGTGTGAGGGAGAAGAAGTGCAAAAGGCTGATAGGAAGGGCAGAAATAAATAAGTTGGGTGGAGAAGGGAGAGACGAAGTATGGAAAAGGTAACAATGAAAAAAGGGGAAAAAGCCGTGTAAAGACAGAGACACTTCACATGTAAGAGGAGGGGAACAGAAATTTGGAAATGGCAAGAGTAAAAGGAGGCAAACATCAAAGAGACAAGAAATGGGTAGTTCCTTGAGGAAAAAGCATGTGAAATCCAAGGCCTAAAGAAAGATGGGCAAAGCTGGAAAAGGAGGTGTTGGGCATGAGGACGAGAATAGTAAGAGTGAAATGAAAATGGAAGGATGAAGTAGAGTGACAATGGCTGTTCCAAAGGAAAATGCAATGAGTAAAAAGATGAAAAAGGGAGAGAAAAGCAAAGCATAATTAAATGCCACCAAAACAAGTGTCAAGAAGAGGTGAGCAGGTAAACTTGGAGTTTGAACATTCCTTAAATATTATTTCTTTTAATTCTTGCAATTCGCAGTTATGGATGATGTCATGCGTATTGCCCATAATGGATGGAGTGTATGAGCTTAGGCCAAGGTTTGCAATCCAATCCATGGCCTTGTTGCCTTCCCAATAGACATGAGTAATCTTGGAAATTTTGAAGCTTTTGATTAGCTTTGAACCTTCCTCTATTAGACTTTGAATCCTCCAATTTTGATTTTTTTGCAAGCAACCGTGTTAATAATGACAAGAGAATCTTGTTCTATAATTCAGTTGTCAATATTATTTTCATGGGAAATAATGAGACCCAGGATGAGACATTTAGCTTCCACGATGTTTTTGGAGTTAATTCCCGTATAAAGGGTTTTGTAATCCACCACTTAACCTTTGTAACCTACTTAGTGTTATATTTTAATATTTTTAGTTTTATTGTTGGTGGGCCCCAATTTATCAAATTTTATTTTGAGAGTGGGCCAATCACGGAGATTGCTGAGTTCATTCAGATTGGCATCTTTGTTTTTGAAAATTTCAATGGTCAACACGACTTTCAACATGCAGCTCTTGATTTCCTTCCATGATTGATCTTTGTGTTTGTAAGTTTGATTTTCTTCGAAAATTATGGGATTTCTTTCAAGCTGGATTTTCCAAGTGATAAAGCTAAGAGCCATGTCCCATATGCTTATAAGAAGATTCAAGCCTACGTTACACTTTCAGGCTTGAAGATGTGTAGAGAGAGATTGGCTTAGATCCCAACTAGAGTTGAATATATTGAGGAGCTTATTCCAAATCTTAGAAGCATACGTGCAATGTAGGAGGAGATGATCAACATGTTCATTGTTGTTGAAGCACATGACACATCTTGAGGGTCCTAGAAAACCCTTTTTTTTTTTAGCTGTCTTCCATTAGGATTTTTCCATGTGTAGCAAGGCAAAGAAAGGCTTTGGATTTTGTCCAGGTTTTTGAACTCCATATTTTTGCCGAAGGAAAAGCCTTGGAAGATGGGTGAAGGGTAGCAAATTGTAAGTTGTAGCCCTCTTTGATAGAGTAAAGTCTTGTGCCTTTCAGTTCCATATTAGAGAGTCATTTTCTAAGCTCTAGGGAATACAAAAGCATTGAAGGAGGTTTTTGAGTTTTTTATGGACATCATTTTTGAAAAGTTTTCCAGATTCTGACAGTGTGATCATTGGTGATACTTTCAGTCCAATAGTCTTTTGACTTTGTGACCCCATTGGTTTTTGCTTTCAATGTTGGCTATGCTAATGCTCGTGTCTGATTGCAAATGTTGTTCGGTAAGCCAAGTGTTCTTCCAAAAATTTGTGGTAGCACCATTTTGAACTTTTCTAAAGCGACCATTTAGAAGAAGTTTCCTGGCTTCCTTGATGCTATTCCATATTTTGGAACCTATGTGAAGGTATTTGGTGGTGAAAGTTCTTTTTGAGCTCTTTGTAGTATCCCTTGACAAATCTGCCCTTAAATGTCTGATTTTGCTTGATTGGAATTTTGTTAGACAGTTGGGATGTAAATTGTTCCCAAGCTGATGTAGGTTTCTGATTTTGTTTCCCTTCTCGATTTGATGATGTTATGAGTAAAAGAACTAACAAGTCAATGGCAAATGCTTGCTAATGTATCTAGACTGAGATGCAAGTGTTCTTTTGACATTTTCAAATGCAATTGATGACTGAAAACCATAGTTACCATGTTCGAAAAATTTGGTTTGTTCGGAAGGGGTAAAAGGTTCGGAAGTTCGGAATTTTGAAAAAAGTTCGGTTCGGTAAGTTCGGAAGTTCGGAATTATATATATATATATATATATATATATATATATATGCAAAATATTTCAATCTACTAAGGAATGAACATTAATTTAAGTTTAACACTTGCAAAAATGAGAAATGCATAAGAATTTCAAACTTGAATTACATTAAAAGATAGCAAAATATTCATAGTTTAGAGCCTAAGCTCAAAATTGATATAGAACTTAAGTTTCAAACATTTGCAACATCAAACCCAGCTTCAAAATCAAAACTAGCACTAGCACTAGCACTAGCACTAGCACTAGCACCACCGTTCATTCATTCATTCATTACTTCAAAGACAAAATGTACATTCAAATCTAGAATAAATCATCTCGATTGCCCACAAAATCATGAATGCCACTTCCATTATTTTTCAACTTTATCATTTACTGACACTTTCTCTCACAAGGGCTCATTGGTGCATTGAATCTCACAGAGTGCATGCCTTAAGGGGTGCACTGGGAATGGGGTGGGATCGGCTTGTGGCACTTTGCGAGAGATATTTTCATGCTATTCTATCACACATACATCCCTTCATGCAGCCTTCATACCTCCTATGATGTCTCCTTGAAATCTTGAAACCCTGAAATATGGCTAAGTTTGAAACCCTGAAACCCTGGAATCTGACTGACTCTGAAATATGATAGGATCCTCCAAAACCTAGAATTTGCATTATAGCTCCTAGCGGTCCGAAACCCCTCTCAAACATCCTGAAAGTATATAAATAAAATATAACTTAAAGTAGAAGTTTACATTTATAATGGACATCTAATTTCTTATACTACTACATTTATAATGGACATCTAGTTTCTTATACTTAAATGTTTATTTTATTAATATACTGTTGGGTTCGGAAAAAAAAAAGGTTATTCGGTCAAGTTCGACTGCACAAATTCGGTCCATGCCATTTGTTCGGTTCGAACCAAACATGAGCCATGTTCGGTCGAACATGGTAACTATGCTGAAAACTAAACAAATATGCACCTACAACAAACTGACTTTTTGCCAAACAAATCATATGCAACCTCCAACTCAATGGTATATCTTCAATATGCTTCCAAACTGATTACAATCTTTGTTTACAATTATTACAACAGTTTGCTCTTGAGAATAGAGACCATACAATATCAAATAATGTAAATGAACCTGGTAATGCAAATCTGATTGCAGCGCCTCTAGCATGGAAGGATGCCACGATTTCCACCTTCAAACACCTGGAAAATATTGTATGCAACTCCAAATGAATCGCCTCCTTCCCAAATTGGAATCGCTGCCTCAAATGATGAGATCGCTGCCTCAAATGATGGAATCGCTGCCACCAAGGAGTAGCACCCAAAAGGTGCACCTATGACTCCAAATGTGGGCCACGATTTTATTCTAAACAATAATCTCCAAACCCCTTGTAAACCCTTGTGATAAATGATGTGAAATTTTTTCAATTATGCACAAATGAAACTCCTGATGTGAAGTTTCCAATTAATAGCAATCTTCAATTGATCTCTCACCACCTCAGAATGCATAAACACTGAAGATTTCACTTTCTCCAATGCTTGGTACAGCTGAAACCCTTGTCTCAAATGCACGAATTTCAAAGACACCAATTTGCAAAGTCAAATGCTCATGAATGAATTTGTTTTTATCCCTTTTTTTCAAGATGGTCGATCCCTTCTAGCGGCTTCCAATTTCATTTTATATCATTTAAAATAATATTAAATGTGTGCACATTAATTTTATCAAATAATTTAATATTTAGCCTCCACAACATAATTAATTAATGCACTTTAAAATCACTTAAATGAGGGTCATGGCCCCATTGGACATAAAGTGATTTTAAAACATTATAATTACACTTCATAAATAATTATTAATAAAGTAATCATTTTATTAATAATTAAAATAACATAAGTCCACAAATAATAATTATTTCTCAATTCCTTCTGAACTTGGGAGTTAACCCTTATGTCCACTATGCATCCAACTCCCTTACTAAAAATAGTAAGGGTCCCTCTCTATCAACCACTGATTTACTATAAATAGTAAATCCCTCATTATCTGATCAAATCAATGGTACAAGGGATCAACACTGCAATTGTACCCTGTTCAAGTGCCCTACTAGAGATAGTACCCTTGACTTTCCTGAAATAGTCACTTATTATAAATAGTGTGTGAATCTGAATCGGACAAAGGCTAAACTTGAACTCTGAATGGGAATACTCCTGCTCTGCCAACTGGAACCCTCTAACCATCTGCCTTAGCCTACGAGGGCCAATAATAGGCTAATCCAATCATAAACCAGGGTGAACTAAAATGGGGACATTACAGTCCACCCTCCTTGAAATTGGTTGCCCCTACGCAATCTCTCATCTATAAGCTCAATGCACCCTGTCTGAAGATAAACCACAACTCCACCAGGATCCCATGGGTAGAACTGTGTAATGTCCTTACTATCCCCAATCAATTCCTGCAACACCAGCCCCAGGACCTACCAAACTGAATCAAACTCAACAACAGGTGCCGCAAGAACATGAACAGCAAGTGGAAGCAACTCTAAAGACTGACAATACTTGCTTCCCAACACTGCACAGGATACGCTGTCATACACATCATCTAGCTCATGCGCAACTGAATTTTGCATTCGAAAAATGTCATGTACATGAGAATCAAATGAAAAACTATATGCACTCCTCACCATGTACACACCATAAAACTCCTCTGCGAGCACTGTCTGAAATCCTGATGCACTGGTAGGATCCCAAACACCATAATCACTCAAGTCAAGGCTAGGGTCAAGAGAGTGATCAACGCCAAACTCAAAGAGTGGATTGTCATGCATTTGCCTCAAACAATGGATTGTTCACAAAGTGAACCTCATCACTATGCTAATCTAGACTATACACCTCTAAACCCCTGGAGCCATGTGAAGTGTCATACTCCTCCTGAATCATCTCGCCCTTCTCTCTAAAAAGAGAAATAGAGCGCAAGCTCCCCTTTGCAAGTCCCCTCAATACATAGTTCTTGCCCTATAGCTCAAATATCATTTCCATTTTTTCAATATTGAGGGTAAACTCACCTATGTCCTGGAGCCACCTCATACCCGACACTACATCCATCTCACCCATGTTGACTACATAAAAGTCATCCTGTAACTAGTAGTCACCTAACATAAGTGTGAGATTGCAAATCTGCCTAGTGCAAGTGAGGGTATAATCGTCTGCAACACGAACACGGAATCCAACGAAGTCCTCTATTTGAAGTCTACCTCTACTAAAGAACCCTTCATCAATGAAATTATGTGTGGCTCCTGTGTCTAACATAGCAACACATCGTTGTCTATCCATTGATCCCCTTATCCTGAAGGATGATTCCCTGTGTATTGGCAGATAATGCCAACGGGGACAAAATAACATTAGGTCCAAACTGTGTAGAGGCTTTTTCAACCTCATTCTCCTCTGTAGCAGCTTGCTGGTCTGAAATATCAGACTCATCATCCTCATAGTACACCCACATTATAGGATTAGCTTTGCCCTTTGGCCTCAAAGGACGATAATGGCTCTTATCATAGGGTGCCCTACACCAATAACAAAGTTGTTTTGCTCTCAATTCTTCCCGAGTAGCCTCATCAAGTTTTGTTGGTGCTTTCTTTTTGGAATCAGCAACTAGGGGTGGACTCTCATCTGTAGCTTGTGTGCTAGATTTAGATGAAAATTGCTTTTTTGGAGCAGCAGTTTCCATTCTACGAGCTTTCCTCATGGCCTTCTGCAATGAAGAGGGATCAAATGCCTTGATCCAACCTCTCATAGGCTCGTAAAGGCCCTCCATAAATAATAACACAAGTCTCCTCTCTGAAATCCCTGTTACCATGACTGAGAGTCTTTGGAAATCAACAATGTAGCTCTCCAAGCTACCCACCTGTTTAAGCTGTGCAAGCTCTCTGAAATAAAGTTTTGGATCTTTTTTATCAAACCGCTCGATCAACCTATCTGTGAATCCCTGATAAGTAGTGATGAGGTCATGTTGCAAAGTAATCATCCCATGATGCCACCAATCATGGGCTACCCCATCCAAATGTAATGCTGCAAACTTAATTGCATCCTCTTCTGCCATAGGACAAAGAGTCAAGAAAGTATCCAATTTACTAATCCAAGCTCTTGCTGTAACCTTACCGCTGCCATCAAAAGTAGGGAGTGTGAGCTTGCTAGTGGCATTTTTAAGCTCATTATTTCGGTTCCTTGGCCTTTTATCTTACCTTGGCCTGCTATGCTCTCTCTTTTGACTTATGAATCGGTCAAAAAATAAATGATCCTTAACTTTTTATGGTAATAAATCCCACTCATCATGCATTGTCATGACATTATCTGCAAATGCTACTTCTTCCTCTTCTACATTCCCTTCTTCTGGTTCATTCCTCAAGAATGTAGGCGTGTAGGCCTATCAATGGTGCGTGTAGGTGCTCTTCTTGCTCTTGGAGTTCCAACAATACTCCCATGTTTTTCCTGTTCATAATTGTCCCCTGGGGATATGCATCTGCTGAATAGTTGTTTTAAGCTACTGCAAGACATTAGTTACCTGTTGTTGTCTTGTTGCAATACCCCTCAAAATATCTCGTCTCCCTTTCATTTCTAGGTGGGCTACCATTTCCTCTGCCCCCCATTGTGGCCTATTGTGTACCTGCGATTTGATTTCTTTGTTGTTCTACCCTTCTGCGGGTATAATCCCTGTGTGGCCCAACTTCTGGTGGTTGCATAAGGCACTTTAACCCTCTAGGATGGCAGGATCAAGGCTCTAATACCACTATAGTATCCCTTGACAAATCTGCCCTTAAATGTCTGATTTTGCTTGATTGGAATTTTGTCAAACAATTGGCATGTAAATTGTTTCCAAGCTGATGTAGTTTTCTGATTTTGTTTCCCTTCTCGATTTGATGATGTTATGAGTAAAAGAACTAACTAGTCAATGGCAAATGCTTGCCAATGTATCTAGAATGAGATGCAAGTGTTCTTTTGACATTTTCAAATGCAATTGATGACTGAAAACTAAACAAATATGCACCTACAACAAACTAACATTTTGTCAAACAAATCATATGCAACCTCCAACTCAGTGGTATGTCTTCAATATGCTTCCAAACTGATTACAATCTTTGTTTACAATTATTACAGTAGTTTGCTTTTGAGAATAGAGACCTTACAATATCAAATAATGTAAATGAACTTGGAAATGCAAATCTGATTGCAGCACCTCTAGCATGGAAGAATGCCACGATTTCCACCTTCAAACACTTGGAAAATATTGTATGCAACTCCAAATGAATCGCCTCCTTCCCAAGTTGGAATCGCTGCCTCAAATGATGAGATCGCTGCCTCAAATGATGGAATCGTTGCCACCAAGGAGTAGCACCTAGGTTTGACCCAAAACGTTCCTTCAAGCTCCGCCTATGACTCCAACTGTGGGCCACAATTTTATTCTAAACAATAATCTCCAAACCCCTTGTAAACCCTTGTGATAAATGATGTGAATTTTTTCCAGTGATGCACAAATGAAACCCCTGATGTGAAGCTTCCAATTAATAGCAATCTTCAATGGATCTCTCACCACCTCAAAATGCATAAACTCTGAAGATTTCACGTTCTCCAATGCCTAGTACAGCTGAAACTCTTGTCTTAAATGCAAAAATTTCAAAGACGCAATTTGCAAAGTCAAATGCTCATGAATGAATTTGTTTTTTATCCCTTGTTTTCAAGCTGGTCGATCTCTTCTAGAGGCTTCCAATTTCATTTAATATCATTTAAAATAATATTAAATGTGTGCACATTAATTTTATCAAATAATTTAATATTTAGCCTCCACAACATAATTAATTAATGCACTTTAAAATCACTTAAATGAGGGTCATGGCCCCATTGGACATAAAGTGATTTTAAAACATTATAATTGCACTTCATAAATAATTATTAATAAAGTAATCACTTTATTAATAATTAAAATAACATAACTCTATAAATAATCATTATTTTTCAATTCTTTTTGAACTTAGGAGTTAACCATTATGTCCACTGTGCATCCAACTCGCTTACTAAAAATAGTAATGGTCCATCTCTATCAACCACTGATTTACTATAAATAGTAAATCCCTCATTATCTAATCAAATCAATGGTGCAAGGGATCGACATTGCAATTGTAACCTGTTCAGGTGCCCTACTATAGATAGTAACCCTGACTTTCCTGAAATAATCACTTACTATAAATAGTAAGTGTGTGAATTTGAATTGGACAAAGGCTAAACCTGAACTTTGGATGGGAATACTGCCAAGTAGAACCCTCTAACCATCTGCCTTAGCCTACAAGGACCATTAATAGGCTAATCCAATCATAAACCAGGGTGAACTAAAATGGGGACATTACACTCTTGTTGTCCAAATACTTGCCTTTTAGCATGGTACGCTAGTGTTTATAAGTGTTAATGTTGTGTCTCCATACCAATTTTGCAACAAGCGCCAAATTGAACCTTTTGGTGTTTCTTATGCCGTCTCCTGCTTGGTTATATGGTTTACAAAAGTATCCTAGGCAAGTTGTGTGAATTTGAAATTCTGTTATGTACCTTGCCATATAAAGGTTATAATCATTTTATTAGTTTCGATAATAATAATACCTATGGGGGAAGTCATGAGAGAAAGCTAGTAGATGGGGTTAGCTTAGAGATAAACTTTAATGAGAGTGAGTCTTTCTACAAACGAGAGAAGCTTTCCCATCCAACTGCTTAGCTTGCGATGAATCTTATCAATGATGAAATTTAACATTTACTTTTTCCTTGTACCTTTGAAAAGAGGAAAACCAAGGTAGGAGTCTGGGAGGGTAGCTTTTTCAATGCGCGAGATTATGCAAAGGAAATTTTGTTGATTGGGACTAACATTAAGGAAGATTACCTTAAATTTACTTTTGTTAATAGACCGTCTAGAGGTTCTTTCACAATGTTGAGCATATCTTTGATTTGTCTAACTTCTAGGAGAGTGGGCGAGGCAAAGAGCATGGTATCGTCCACAAATTCCAAGTGAGCGTGGCCATTTCCATTCAAAGTGGATTGAATACCTTTGATGTTGTTTATGATATTGAGAGCCTCAATGTGTCTTCCAAGAACTTTAGCCTTGTAGAAGAGGAGATAAGGAGAAAGAGGGTCTCCTTGTCGAAGACCTTTGGAAGAATTAAAAAACCTTTAGGTGAGCCATTGATCAGAATGGAGAACTTGGGGGTAGTGTAGCAGCTTTTCATCCATGTTCTCCATTTGTTATCAAATCCAAATCTTTGCAGGATACCATCTAGAAATGGCCAGTTAATTATCATAGGGTTTGGAGATATCCAATTTGATGATCATTCTTTTTCTTTTGTCAACGTTGAGAGAGGATGATACAATAGATTTCTATGATTTACAATTATAGAAGCCTCTATATATAACCTATGATCCAAATTTCTAGTGACCATAGTTACCAAGTTCGTCAATCCAGATTTGTTCAAGATGGGGAAAATCCGAAAATGCATAATTCTTGAGCAATGATAGGATTCGACCCTATCAAGGAGAGCTCAATAAAGCCACTCATACGTGTAAGGAGGAAGAGTAGATAGGTGAGGAGTTAGAGAGAATGAGGTCTGTGTAGAAGAGTGCAGGTCTGTAGTAAAAGGTCTGCAGTAGATCTGTGTGGTTTTATGAAGTCTTGATCAATAAAAGGAAGTGATTTTCTTGATGATAAAAGTTCATTGTACTCCTATTGTGTATCACTATATGTCTATGATGCTAATTGAGCATTGAAGTCTTTAGAGCATGACTGTACAAGGAAACTCAGAATTCTGTATGCAAAAAGACTGTATCAGTGAGGGAGTAGTACATATTCTGAACTACATGGGATGTATTTGATCCTTGATAAGGTAAGATCAAACTGTATATCCTTTGTTTGCATCATTGTTTTGGATTGAACAATCACAAGGTGGTAGTTTAGTCAAATTATGATCTTCTCGGGTTCAAGAAAACTATTACAGTCATCTACAGTCGCACACAGTGGACTTAAATCACGTATAAACTATTGTATGAGCTCAAGTATGAGTTTGTAGAAGTAGGGGGATGCTGTCAAGACCCTTGTAAAGGTGTTAGTTAGGTTGAAAAGCCCATATACTGTACGATCAATTCTTTAGAAACTCTCGGGTTCCTTTTTAACTGTGTAAATCTGAGACAGAGATCGAGAAGAGATAATAAGCTATAATTTTGAAAATATCCAACCAAAACATCTGAGACTTGATATACAGTTGTTAGGAAACCTCATTCATATTATACAATTGGATTTTGATATGAAGGACTGTGTCTAAAACAGAACTGTGTATGATAAGATTATGAATGCGTCATCAAGTGAGGGTTTAAGAGATCAAAAGGTCTATATCTTCTAATAAGAGACTATCTAACACATTGAAATCCTAGATGAGGGTATTATGATGTGTTGCGGATGTTTATAAGAGATTTTGATCATGATAAGAACAATTATTGCAGACTGTGTTCAAACAGGCTTATAGGTTTTTGTGAAGGTAAGGTTTTTAAGTTATCAAGGAAGGAATAGTCTTTAGACTAAAGGATTCCAAGTTTGTAGTCAAGATTGACAAGAATAATAGGACATGTTTTAAGAAATATAAGGGTGATAAAGGTCAGTATAGAGGAACCATTGCACTTTATCGGACCTTAAACAGTCAAGAAAGTCTAAAGAACTGTGAATTAGGCAGAATTGATATACTAGAGAGAGAGAGAGAGAGAGAGAGAGAGAGATCAGAGACATTAAGCAAAAGTAAGAATAGACAAAGTGCATCTTGATAAGACTTGGAAAGTATAATCTCATTGGTCTTGAGAAACCAATCTAAAGAACTTAAGACTATTTGGATGAGCGTATAGAGAGAGGACAAAATGATTACAGACCTAGTGACTCAGTGTGATTATGCAGACCTCTAGTATATTGTGAAGATAGTGTGAATCAGACTACAAATAAGAAACCTAATAAGGGTTGTTGAATCAAGAATTGGCTATAAACTCAAATAGACAAGGTAATGAAATTGATCAAATGATCTCAAGGTTATAGTGAGCGGGTCTTGGGCCAAGTTGTATCAGTCTAAGCCAAATAGAATTAGAATTGTTCTTGGATGGTGAATACAAGTTGTGGAATTGTCATCAAAATCCATAAGCAAGGTGATGTGAATTATATTAAGGCTGCATGCTGCCAATTTCTATGCAAATAGTACACCGAAGACCAAGTATGACCAAACTATCTGAGATTAAGAGAGGAGCTAAAAGTTTACCAGGAAGAGAGTTCAGGCAAGGATAAATTTTATTTTCAGCATTGACAAATTGGACGGCTTCCACTCAGGGGATTTTTGACGATGGTCAACTTGCTGTGTTGGAAGAGGTCCGATCAATGAGATTCCCAATCTTAGTAGGCCAGAAAATTTAGTTGCTTGGAAGAACTTCAATAATTAAGGCCTCCAATTTCACATGGGACGAACTGACTTTGAATCTAACTACTCAGTTGGATGCCTGAGAGCAGTATTTACGTTATAATACCGATATACAAGTATCACATAATCTCTTGGGTGTAACTCAACACCCATGACAAAACTAGTTAGGACGGATTGCCATGCCTATGGTAGGTTGTTGATCAGTCTCTTACTGTGGTGTTGTAGAGAGGAATAATTCAAAATTGTTGTATCCATATGACTGCAATTACTCACTGCCCATTTGCAAATTTCATAATTTTTGCAAACTAACATTTTTTTTTTAAGTTACTGACAATTAGCTTTGGCCACCCCATTATGCAGGTGACTTACAAATTGTAAATAAGTAATTACAGAATTCTGTTATAATCTATTGTGCAAGTTGATTCAAACGAACTCTGATCACACGAGTTTGGGTACCTGTTTGTTTAAGTGTATTTGAGGAGTGTCAATCAGACCCTAGGTCAGATTCTAACACAATAACACAGATTTATTTAAGGATCAAGGGTTATTCTTCTTCTTCCCAATCATTGGCTTCTTTCCTTAATTCCCCTGAAGATGGATTCAGTAGTGGGATCTGAAATATCAGACAAAAATAATTATACACGGTTGAATCCAGAAGAATTTTATACGATAGTAACTGCAATTAGACTAAGATTAAAACAAAAGACAAACCACTTCTCTATTTCTCTGTTTTTGTGCTTGAATTTTTGAGAAAGATATGGGAAAGAGTGCAGGAGCATGGATCTCTTCATTGTATTCATTGAAACAAAGTAAAATAGAACCAGAAAGTAGCATAGTGTGCTTCTATATACACACCATCAATCTAGCTGCAATCTAACAAGCAATAGAAATAAATTAACTTTTCCTAGTGTTGTTCCTGGATCATGATGTTATCCTCACATGTATGCTGCTATGTCACATTGGTGTCATGTTTTTGGAGGTGTGCTATTTACTGATAAACTGGACTACAAGTCATTTGAACTCGAGACTTTGAATGATTTTCCGTTTCAGCATCAAAGACTTGGTGGAAATTTTCTGTGCACTTGTCTACTGATAATAATGGCTATATTATTATCCCTGAATAGTTTCTTTGAGATTGCTATGACATCCTCGACTCTTCTAACAGGTACTGGTGTGTTCGAGAGATGGTTTTGTTTATGCTTTTCATCTGGTAAGGTTCTGTCTCTATCAAATATGCTATGTTTTCATCTGGTAAGCTTCTGTCCTCTTATCAAATATGCAATCATTGACAACACAGAAATATCAATCCACATATGTTTAATTTTCAATCAGAGATCAACTAACGTTTTCTCAGAGTTTCTTTTTCTATTCAGCTTGGTAGCATCAATATGTGAAACCATGAATCTAGAAAAGAATGTTACAACCTATAAGATTGGAAAGATAAGAATTTTTGCAGTTTGTCTGGTGCTACAGTGTGAGATTCTTGATTTTGAGGTTTTTGTTTGTAAGAAAAGAAATCTACCCATTTGCCAACCTGTATATTGCTGTCTAATTTTTTGACAAACTTGATACATATTCCCGAGTCTCCTCTCATAATATCATATGCATCTCTATATGATTTGAAGCTCCAAAACAGTCAAATATTCAAATTCAAGGCCTGTAATTATGATTTTACAGATTATGCAATGACCACAGATTCTAACAACTTTTGCGGCATCATTTAATTTGATGCATATTAGATTTGTTCAGTTTAGCGTTTTAGCTCTAGAATAATTGATACTCGTAAATATGGCTTTCATTATTTCTAGTTTATCATCCATGAGTTGAGAACCACAGTGGATAGCTGTAATGCTGGAATATAAATGTGGATTAAATTGTTAGAATCTGCTTTAGTGTTTTAAAAACTGAGATCTCAAAGTCTACAAATTCAAGGCTCTTTATATTTCTTCCGAAACTATAATTGGTTCTAAATTTTTTCCCTCCCTAATTAGAGTTTCTGAAAGGATTAGTACAATAGTGATTCATTTTCTTGGTTGTCTTATGTTATTTATTTCACAAGCTGCAGTTTGACTGAAGTCCTCATATCTTTGAATGCAGAAGCAAGGCAACTGTCTGTGGAAGCATTTCATTGGGGAACCCATTACTTCGTCAGCTTATGTTGATGAGACAATTGAATTGATCTCACAGCATGAAAGTCAACAGGCGACTGTATATAGGTATACTGTCTTAACTTTGGCTTCCCACGGAGTATTGACTAGACTAATATTTTACAAGTCTCCATATCATATTTCTCTTTACAAATTCTAACTACATGCAACACTTATTCTTTATCCCAGGTTGGTATGTGTGTGCAGTTCCTCAGGAACCATTCATGTCCTGAAGGTCGATTCAGATGCCTCCCAAAGGTACAGTGTTGCAGCTTCTGCTGATTTCAGCAGTTTAGGAGGACATAATGTGTCTGTATACAATACCAAGCTTACTCAGACTGAAGGAAAATTAAAGAGTAGTGGTCTTAACAAGTTTTCTACAGATATGGTTGGTAACTGTAAATACCAAGACCTAAATGTGCAGCCCATATTTAGTCACGAATTAGCAAAATTGAAACTTCCAGGAAAAATATTTTCATCGCCTGTTATGGTTGGTGGCCGCATATTTGTCGGTTGTCGTGATGACCATGTTTACTGCATTGGCATATTATTTTGAAAAGAAGAATATTTATCAAGGTCAGTTCGGCATCACTTAGACAAAGTATAGACAAATATAGCATTCATGGTCCTACATACAAGGAAGATTATGGTATTAAGAGATATACACACATCCTTCAGAGTAAGGGACGGAGACAACCGTTTAGTGGTAGTCAGCAATGCCAACATTCCATGTGTAATTTTCTGGTATCTGGACCTTAGATCGAAAGGATGACTCTAGTTAGTTAACAAGACTAATTGCATCCATGCTACTTTTTTACATGTAATTGGAGACCAGGAAAAATTATGTGGTATTCATACCATCGGTTGAGGTTGAGGTTGCACATCTGATGAGAAAGAGAGTTTAGACTCGCACCAAAAATCATCCTTACCAGTAAATTGTCTGCCTAATTAGAGAATTGAAGATTATAAGTGACTTTTCAGAGCTACCACTGTGATAAAAAATTCGGACCTTCATTTTGATATTTGCTGCTGTATAAGAGCATGTTATATCTGAAAATGGAGTTGAAATGAGAACTGTAATAAACTGTAATTAGAGCTTTCATTTGTATGGAGTAATAAACAGAAAATAAAAAATTATAGTTCTGATTGAGATGAAACTGACGAATACGGCTGGAAATTTATTCTTTTCTGTATGGGGAATCTCCTATGAAGATAGATTGAAATGCTTTGTTTATCAAGGTTGAGTGTAGTAAAATTTGGTGTTTGTTTAGGATTTGATAATTAACCCTTTGTGAATTATAATGCTATTGCTGCTGCTATGCATCCTTTGTGAGTTTTCGTCGAAGGCCGAGAGCAGTAGCACACAAATGGACCCCTGCATTATCACATCGATACGAATTTCAAGTCTTATGGAGATTCAACTATTTGAGTTATTTGTCTTTTAATGACCTTATTAATTATGATGCATCAGTTTTTTGGTGCTTTATTCAGTAGTGTCAGATCTTTCTCATAACTAAAAAGCTTCCAGAAACACACTGATTTTCTTGTCAACTCCAAACCCTATTGAATATCCACTGAGCCCACCTCGTGCTATGATTTTTTCTGTTAATGCCCAGCCTTTTATGTCAGCGCAGATTTATATCACTCAAAACCATCAATGGAAAGTTAAGTCATGCTCAATGGAAAGTGGCCAGACTCTAGGTAATTCATAGAAAACCTAGACTAACGATATCCCTCCGCAATTTAGAGGGGAAACACCCTTGTATGATAGGAATGTTTTGAGGCTTTTGCTCACTTTTTCAGAAAGTGGGAACATTTTTCATTAAATTTATTATGGCTTGAATTTGAAAGGTAACCTAGAAGCAAAATAGTATGACCGAGAATTGCTCGAGGAAAACTTGATAGCATGAAAAACAGGGGCAATTCGTTCCTATAGATAAGCTTGATAAAACCTGCATGGATATTAGTTGTACAGCACGAGCAGCTTAGGCACTGAAGTGAAGAGGTAGCCAAAGAAGTAGAAAGGATAAGAAGCGAGGCTGGAACAGTAGGCATTGATATAATAAAGTGGAAGAAGAGGCTTTCAGACTTCAAAAACCCATGCACTGAAATTTGAGCTGCAAACAAATTCTAGGGGGAATTCTTGGAAGAAGATGAGTTGTGCAAGTTTCCAGAAGTTATACCAAAAGTGCACTTTCCCGAGGAAGGGAAAGAAGTGTAGCACCAGAGTAAATGTTGATAAATTTTGCCAAGTAGTTTGATACTGTCAAAGTCTTAAGTGCAAAGTAGGGAGGCGGCATGGACCTGAAGAGATAGGAAGTATAATGGGAAGCAGGAGCACATAATCAAACTAACAAATTGGCACTAAAACATCAAAAGACTCGTTAAATTGAATTGAATTGAAAGGGAAGAAATTCAAAACCATGTCAGAACCTCAGAATTGAATTGAATGGAAACAAAAGGAAAGGGAAGAAAATTCTAAACCATGTCAGAACCTCAGGTGCAAATGACACATGGCATATGCATTGGACGTGTTGCACTTCATTGATCCCCATGTTGACATCGTGTAATTGTAATCCTATGTATATGTATTTACCTTGATATATATTGATAGGTACTACTGGTTTGAAGATTTGACATTATTGAATGATGTATATAATGGAAATGTTTCTAGAAGAATTTGAAATAATGTTATGAGTTAATTTAGTTGTGTACGTTTATAATATCTTTGCAAAAGTTGTTGTGAGCCTCAAGTTTGAATGATGTGCATACAGTTATTTAGTGTTCTTAAGGAATATTAGGGAATGATTTTTTAATCGAACAATTTTTGTTAATAATATAATATATTGCCTTTGTGATATTTTATGTTAAGAGTATCATGTGAGTGTTTCTTCTTATTGATTTGAAATGAATGTTTCTCCTTGAGTTTCTGCAATAATATTAATAGGTGTGCGCTAGTCGTTGGATGTGTTCTCTAATGATGGGATATCAAACCATTAAGAATCGTATCTATATGTTAATTTTGAGGATTGCCTTGCCACTCTGATGCACTTTTTTTGAGACTTGTTGCAAAGGATAGTGTCTTATATGAGAGAGATGTGTTGGTGGGTCCAAGTATCTACTTAAATGCATGGTGGTTAGGTCAAGCGCATCAAGTGGTAGGACAAATATGATCAACAAGGGATTTTAATCTATTGTAGGCTAGCTTGAGGGAGTTGTCGCTTTTATTTTTTGACAACTAATATTTTGGAGATGTTAGTATTTTTTCGGTTATCTTGAGGGAGCCTTGTCCTTGGTTTGTCACAACTCTTTTTATATATTATTTGAAACATTGTTGTGTAAAAAAATGTTCTTCAAACCCTTGGTAAAGATGATAGTAAATCTACTTGCAAAAATTGTGGGGTATGTGATTTTACCATTCTTCTTTACAAAATCCTTTTGAATTTTTCAAAATATTCCTTTTTCATCGGCCAAATCAAAGTGATAAAAGATGCAACGCATGGGGGTTTCTATAGCTCCTTGATTGGCCTTTGTCCAACATCTTCTTTTGATTAAAGAGACATTTGAATGAGTTTAAAGGTTCATCATGGAGGGAAGGGAGAAGCGATAGTGGAAAATAAGATGAATATCCAATATTAGAAAATTTGCAAGTTGCATTAGTAGTTATTTCTTATGTTGGGATATTTGTTTGCCTATTTGTCACTTCCCTCTTTGCATGAATACATGTACACGAGGAAGAAACGATCGCCAAGGAGGAGATACATGAATGAGCTATAACAGTAAGTTGATTAAGAAGATATAAGATTTAGATGATGACACTTATGTATAGTAAGCGATAAATTTTAGTTCTTAAAATGGACAAATATGCATAATTTGTCTTGTTATTCACTATGTATTGTGATGTAAGAGTATTTGGGTTCACTTGTAATCTTGCATCAACAAAAAATATGTTAGTTTAACAAAAAAATTAAGTGTTGTGTTGCTCAAGTTTGTTATAGCACGTGTCTTGTTAGAAGTTTGCATAAGCCTTTTGTATTGCGCAAACCTTCTTTGCGTTGTTTTGTGTCGCCTACAAGTGCACATATGTTTGTAATGGTTTGAACATCTTTTAGTGTGCACAGTTTTATTATTTGTTTTTTTAAATGAGCTTGTGAAGCTTTCCACAATAAGTTGTGTTAGATTTTTGCACAAGCATGACATTATGAAGATCTGTGGTACATTTCCATTACTCTATGATCCCTTGAGTAGCAAAGAGTTCATTTAAAAGTTGGTGCTTTACTGTAGAAGCAGCCCGAGTTGATGAGGTTTCTTGGAGGAGTTGGATGTTCATTGCACAAGTCGTGCATTGAATTGGAAGTCATGTGGAGCGCATACTATAAAGTGAGGAATTGTTTTTTAGTAGACATGAGGATCATGACACAAGGGATTTTCAACACAATTGTTGGTTATGAAGTCTTGTGACTTTCTTTATGTGCACTTGGTTTGGGTGCATATATCCTTGTGATATATTGTGGAAAGAGCCATTGTTGATTGTTTGACATTTAAGCTTGAAAGACATGGAAGTTGGTAAGGATTCATTTAATAATTGTGATGTTATTGTAATGCATTAAATTACAATGTTTTACTATGCCTTGGAATTGTGAAAGACATTTAATATTGGTAATGCACTAAGGTGTGTTAATGCTTTTAGTGGGGTAAAAGCACTTAATGTAAGTAGGCAGGGCTTACACATTTATAAGCATGCCCCTACATGTATCCCAAGGGATTGCCTTTTCAAATGGATATAGGTGTGGAAGATTAGATTCTGGAGTTCTATTGAAATAACTAAATTTTCAAAGATTTTTTAGTTAGCAAAGAAAGATTTACAGATCTAACATTGTAACGCATCTTGTGAGATTGTGGTGTCATTGTCTGTTGTATTTTCTTCTTGTTGAAGTATAATAAAAATTTGTGTTTTCATGCATTATATCGCACACTCCTTTGTGTATACTAAGGATTGTGTGGTCTACATCATTTATCAATTGAGACCCCTAATTGCAAATACATCGTTTTATATCAGAGCAAGGCTTTAATCCTTGTTATTTAGTTTTGTTTCCACATTTGCTAGTGTGGGTAGAAAGTAGTTGCAAACATCTTCCAACAAGATTGTTGGAAAGTGGAACTGAAGTTGTTGATTTAAGATCATCATTTGGTACAAGGATATAGATTTTTAAAGAAATGGCATGCAAAGGATGCTTAGGTGGAAGAAGGGTTGGACTGCATCGAGCACCAAGACTAGCATGAGAGAAATGCAAGCTCAAGTGGAGGCTATGAAAACCACACATCATTGAGATGAAGTGGTGGATGATGAAAGTGATACTGAAGTCACAAAAGCACCAGAGGATTAGAGTGTATGGGTTAATGAACATAAAGATCAATGCTTGTGAGTTGTTGCAAGACTAAAAAATAAACCAAAGTTAGATCGTAGAAGGTATTATGAAAGTCTTGAAGAGCTCATTGACTAGATCATTGAGTTAGATAAATGTTTTTACTATGAAAGCATGGAAGATTCTAAGCAGGTAAAGTTCATCAACACAAAGTTGAAAGGTCATGCATCCTTATTGTGGGAGCATGTTCTAACTGAGAGAGTGCACAAAGGCATAAAAATAAGACTTGGAATAGATTCTGTGAAGAGAAAGGTTAAATTCATTCATATGGACTATAATATGAGTTTGTTTTAGAAGCTTCAAAACTTGCGATAGAGAGATGAGTGTGAAAGATTTACACTGACGAGTATTATAGACTTATTATTAGAGTATAGACTTGTTATTAAAGTGGGTCATGTTGAAGATGATTTTTAGAAGATCCCAGGGTATGTAAATGGATTGTGCATGGCAATTTAGGTTGAATTTGGGATAACTAGATTGTGGTTTGTTGAGTAAGCCTATCAGTGCGCACTAAAGGCAAAGGAAAAGTTATCGTGTAAACGAGGAGTAATGTGAGGGAAATGATGCTTCAAACATGGACATGGAAGCAGTAAAGGTTGTTCTACATAAGTGCAAGAAGAAGAGGCAAGTACTTCACAATGCAATTATACTAATACCCAAAAAGGTGGGGTTAATTTCAGAGGTAGAGGATCATGTGGATGATGTAAATGGCGTGGATTCAATCATACATGTTTTAAGTGTGGTGAGACTGGCCATAGAGCATTTGAATGTCCTCATATGTATACTAAAGAAAACAAAAGCACTGACATGAGTGCACATATTACACAAGCAAATGAATAAAGTGTTACATCTATTCATAACATAGATGAATTGGAGACTAGAGAAGCTCTCATGATGAAGATGGTATTGTTGAAACTTATAAAAGAGAAAAATAGTCCTACTTAGAGAAATAATTTGCTCATAACCATTTACAAATATGGAGGTAAATGTTGTAAATTGATTGTTGAGAGTGGCAACATCAATAATATTGTTTTATAAGAAATGGGAGATAAACTTGGTTTGAAGATAATTTTGCATTTAAATCCATATAAGGTTTCATGTTTGTTGAGGGGGCATCAAGTTTTGATGGATGAACAATGTTTGGTAAGTTTTTAGATTGGTACATAAAAAGATGAGGTCTTGATTTAACTTTTTAGGGTTTTACACAAGTAATTTTTGTGTTTGGTTAAAACGCTGAGATGTCTAAATTCATTAAATAAATTGCAATAATTAAGCACTGATTTGTTATGGTATTTGACCTTCTTTGACCTTCTCAAAATAGTAATAAATAGGCATAAATAAAGACTTATCTGGAAAATGACTGCCACGGATGATCTAGGTTCTAAAAATTGGGGTTTGGACAATTTTGAGTGTCATCAACATGATTCTAGTGTTTGTCTACTCATTGGACAGTAGCGCCCTATATGGATAGTAGTGCCATGCTTGTGTAGTGTGCTTAGTGTGGGCTAATGTTTCATTTGCAGGACTGTTCATGTTTTCTGGGAGCACCTGTGCCTATGTCTTTAAGTCATATTCCATGAAACTTAGAGCTCTGTGTTGTGCCTGAAAAACATTATTTAATGTGCAAACCCTAATCCTCCTTACAAGTATGGCATAAACAATAACTATGTTTGTTAGTAGAATAAGCTAGGCATCTCAACTCCCCATTGTGAAGAAAGTTGCTTACATACTAATACTTCGAAGATGGATCAAATTCGATGTAGTTCTCCACCTAATGCTTGGTGCAAGTGAAAGTGAATGCTAGAATAATAGTGGACTTGGATGCCTTGAATTTGCTTGAGCTTTGAAATCTTTGAAATTTAGGTCTAGGCTAATGTAGGTGGTAGTATGTAGAAGGACAAAATAAGGATAAAATACCTTAATTTTGCCCAACTTTGTCTTTGGTTTGAATAACTTTTGCATCTAGTGAATAGAGGTCAATTAGACTTGTATTTATAGAGATTTGTAGTTTGTGCAAATAAGAAAATGTGCTTAGTCCAACCTTAGAAGGGCCACACATTTGAAAAAGTATCCGTCGGGAAGAGTTAGGGATAAGGACAATAGCGTCCAGTTGGGGACACTAGCGCCATGTCACTGTAGTGTCCCAAATGTGGTGCTAATGTCATATTGGTAGACTGTTGAGAAATTTGGGTTAAAATCTGAGAAGATAGTTTTCAAACAGTGTTTTGGTTGATTGTAGGTGACTGTGGTCTACACAATGACTGAAAAAGTATGTCTAATGCTCTAGGATAGGTTTAGGGCCAAGCTACAAATAGGGTAACTCAATTGACACTCTTAGAATCTAATTACCACTTTTACGTGATTACATTTGCCCTCGTCGCCCCCTCCTTGCCGCCTGCACCCTTAGCCCCCCCGCCCCCATGCACCTCTTAATGCTAGAAATGTAGTAAAGCGAAATGACTAGTATAAAGGGAAAAAAGTGTACCTGGACTTACCTTGGAAGTGAAGCCCATGTAGATGAGTCTGAGTACATAAATCTACACATGTATATGTGGAACATTATCCAAAGCAATGTTCTGCAATGAAACATGCAAAAATCAATCTTTAAGAGATTATCAAAAGCAAAAGACTATGCTGAAATGAAGTAACTGAGTAACACTGAGTAAAGAGAGGAAAGGAACGAATACACCTTGTTGGGTATGTGAACCAATCTATGAACCTAGTGGTAACATGTGTATATAATGATTATATTGTTGAATAACTTGAACTAAGATGATGGCTTGTGCAATCCTCATATGAGTGGCTCAATATCTCAATCCAGTTTTGACTCCATCATTACCCACTCCTGCTCAGTGGATCCTCATCTCTATGAATAGCTTGGATAAGACTGTGTGTCTAATCTACTCAAGTGGGAGGCTCAAGAACTCAAGTGGTCCATGACTCTATCATTTCCCCCCTATGTGAAGTAGATGCATCTGTAACTGAACTACACAAAGTGTTGAAAGTATTTGAGTATAATCTAAGTATGTATTTGACTCTGCGACCACTCAGGTATATTAGGCGGCTTTGAGCCATTCAAGAATGCCAACCATTGTAGATGGAGTAAGGCATGAATTTGGTGACAACCTAGAATGTGATAGGAAGTGTATACAACGTAGAGAATGACATGGAGTTTGTCATTCCATCGGATCAATCTGTGTAGCTGAGTATATGAAAATTGTCTCACACATGCCCCCAATTTGGTATTTGAGTATATTGAATCTGAATCGAGTATGTAATAGTTGAATTTATGTAACTGAATTGAATGTGGGAGTGATCATGTCATGCATGATACCCCTAAATATGAGCAATTGGTATGAATGAGCTGAAATGAATGTATATGAGCTAAATCTAAAGATTACCAAACATGTGATTGTATCTGTTCAAATTTGTAATGTACATGGTGTACTGGTCTAGTCAATCTAGACTGTCTTGAAGCTGGGGCTACTGGATATTAGTGCCATATAATGGACAATAGTGCCATGTGGTGCTAGTGTCCCAATCTAGGTGCTAATGTCTACCTGGGCTAATTTTTGAGTGATTTGAACTGACTTCTAAGTCTTTGTTTTGTTCTGTGTCTGCCTTGTGTCTGATATCTAAAACTAAGCTTGTGTGCTTAAATATATATGTGAATAACAATATAGGAGCTTGATCTCTGTGACAAACTCTTGTGAATGGCCCCTCTTTTGAGGGTAGTTTTGGAATATGTGTAAGAATTACCCTCTAAAGAAGTAGCTCTGCAAAATGTGTTAGCTGGAGCATGTGCATAATATTCTAATATAATATACAAACATAACATCAGAATGTAAATGAATTTGAACAAAAGTAATATAAGATGTATGTTGTAATCTAGCATTGCACAAGGATGTCAAGATAAATGTAATAAATGTTTATAGTAGCAAATTTGAGTAACTACCTAGGGGGATGGGGCATGATGTTCATCATGACACCCAATTAGGAAGGGTAGATGCATGAAGTCCCTCATGGCATCAAAAACTTGTGTGTGTGTGTGTGTGTGTGTGTGTGTGTGTGTGTGTGTGTGTGTGTGTGTGTGTAACAAGCAAATACAAGTGTCATGGTGTAGAAATATACAAAGAAGCATACATAAAAACACGTGAGATACACAAAGGTAGGCCAAAAGACCACAATATAAGGGACATGGACAAATGTCACTAAATCTGAGATTAAAAACATAAAAGGACATGTTCAAATGTCCACATATGCAAACAAGTAATTTGGCTTAGAGCCACATAGGACATGGTCAAATGTCTACATATAGAAACAAGAAAGCATACACAAGTGACATGGGCACATGTCCAAGGCATACAAAAAGAGAAGTGGTGTAGAGCCAAAGAGCAATGGCATATTCAAATGCCCTCAATAATAGAAGAAACATATGAAACACAATCAATTCTAATCTAAGAATTAAAACTGAAATCATGTATAACTATGTATTATAAATATATGTAAATGTTAGGATGCATATATACTGAGTGTAACTAGTGATAGTCGATGAAAAATCTATGTAATGAGTAGCAATGATCAATATCAAGATGTTTCAATGCATAAATTGGAATGTATAGTATGTAAAGATAAAATTTGTTAGTAGCAATTGTGTATGAGATGCCCCAAGTTGGTGAATGTATCAAATGTATAAACTTGGATCGGTATAAATGCCCCTAGTGGGTAGATGATAGCTAGTCTAGATCAGTGTAATGGACTAGAGTGTTGTCTGGAATCTGCAAGCACTCTACAAGAACAAGTGAATCATGTGTATGATAAAATTGACTGTACTAGGATATCTAGCAATATGCAATATTTGGCAAGTAGTAGAAATATAAACATAGTAATGCATACAATCTGTAAATTTTTTTGTGGTTTGAAATATTTGAATGTTTTTGTATTTTGACATGTTATATTGTTTTTGTGTTTTTTGAGTATAATCCATCTACAAGTAAATGGAATTAAACTATGTACAAGGAGAGAGAGAGAGAGAGAGAGAGAGAGAGAGAGAGAGAGAGAGAGAGAGAGAGAGAGAGAGAGAGAGAGAGCATGTACAAGGTTAGGAATCATACTAACTTAAGAGTCTCATGGGAGACTCACTATCACTATGAGCTATGTTGAAAATAGGAACGACAATTTCTCGTGCAGTGTGATTGCTATGTTATAGTTAAATGTTGTTGCAGTAATAATATGTGTATTGTCCTCATCAAAATCATAATATTGTTCTACATTGAAATCATAATAATCTGGTGTGCTAGAAATAATTGCCTCATACTTTGGAGTTGAGCTTTCTAAATTGTGCTTTGGAAGATTGATTATGATTTTGCCCTTTGAAATTGTGGTTGTAGATATATGGTGATGTGGAGGCTCGTTTGCTAGAAAACTTGTTTTGAGAATGCTTGTTTGCTTAGCATGATTTTGACTGTGCAACTTAGGATCTTGTTCTTTTTTTAACATGTCCTATGTATTTGGATGTTTTGCCTTGATAAACTGTATCTGTGACTGATGTGCTTTAGGATGTTCAATAAATTGTAAACCTTGTTGACCAATATTATCAACTGCTAGAATAGGAGAAGTGATGCCTTGAGCTTGTTTGCCCAAACCTTGACCATGATAATCTTACTATTGTAGATAATTTTGACTAAACCCACACCATATTGAATGTTTAAACTCATTTTGGAGAGTTAGATTTGCTTGATGTATATGTGTTTTTTGTATTGTTTCTTGATCTGATTGTGCTTTTGGAACTTTTTGTTGTTCTGAGTTATGCTTTGGTAACCATTTTTGTATTATTTTTGAATTTGACCTTTTTTTAATTGGTAGATGTGCCATTGTATGTTGTGTGGTTGAAGTGTCACTGTGTGAGTCATTTTTATCCATTATCTATTATTTTTTTTCCCAATGCTAAACATGAATCGGTGTGGTGCCTATGCATTCTTGATATGCACAAAAATATCCAAATCTCCTCATTGGGTGTAGAGGAGGTAGGTTGATCAACTTAGCTTTAATCATTTTCCTTAATGTCTCACTTGAAATCTTATTTGACCCTTGAATGATTTTTGAATAATTGGTTGTAGATGTACTTTGTTGTGATTTCATGTTCTGATATGTAACATTGTTTGCCACAAATTGACTAGTTAAAGATGTATAAACACGATTTACACTAATGTGCCTTGGAGGCCTTTGTCTTGTAAATTAATTTTTCAATATTGTAATCTTGTAATGTAGTAGTTGATTTTGATTTTGTAAACTTTCAATTATCTTTCTCATACTGATAAGTTGATCACATAGAGTTTCACAATTGCAAACCCTAGTTGTTTTTGTTTGAACATGTAGGCACACACCCTGTAGGGAAGAGGTGTGAATATACTGAGTAGGGGGATTAGTGAAAATATTATAGGCCGCTTCATCTTGTGGAGGAATGATAACATAGACCTAGTTAGAGGGAAAGTAGTTATCACCCTCATGGAGATGAGGATAAGGATATTCTTTTCTCTGGATACGATATGACATTAAAGCTTGAACATAGTTGTTAGCTTATGTGTTAAATATTCTATTTGTGTATAGGTTTGTTAATGGAATTCCATATAGGAGAAAGATAACATGTTATGAAATATGACATATATTGCAATTGATATAAAACATCATCTATACATGTGTTTATGTCTTCTCTGAGTTCATTCTGAATTAAAGAGAATGAACTCAGAGAAAACATAAAGTATTAGAATTTACAACAAAAAGTGACTAATTTTTCTATCATTATGATCATTATTATATGAATTAGAAGATATATGATTATGAAATCTAAGTTTTGGAAATAAAGTCTGAGTATAAATAGAAAATGATACAAACCCTAAGTGTGTCTAGGGTTAGGTTTTTTTGAATCTAGGTTTTCTTTTCAACAAATATAAATTATATTCAAATAAATTTAAACCCTAATACAAAATTGATTTAATTAGTTAGGTTGTTTAAAAAAATAGAAAATCAAAACTATTCAGCCTTAATGTATTGTAAAAAAATTTGGATTATTCAAACTAAGATTTGAAGCAATATTCTAAGTCAGGTTCACTAAATGATTTAACCTTTTAGGGTTTTACACAAGTAATTCTTATGTTTGGTTAAAGCATTGAGATATCTAAGTCAGTTAAATAAATTGCAATAATTAAGCACTTATCTGTTATGGCATTTGACCTTCTTTGACTTTCAAAAAATAGTAATGAATAGACATAAATAAAGTCTCATCTAGAAAATGACTGTCATAGATAATCTAGGTTTTGAAAATTGGGTTTTGGATAGTTTTGAGTGTCATCAATAGGATTCAGGGGTTCATTTGCTCATTAGACAGTAGTGCCCTATATGGACAGTAACATCATGCTTGTGTAGTGTCCTCATTGTGGCACTAATGTCTCCTTTGAAAGATTGTTCCTATTTTATGGGAGCACATGTGCCTGTGTCTTTAGGTCATGTTCCTACACGCGAGTTATGTGTTGTGCTTGGAAAACTTGATTTAATGTGTAAACTCTAATCCTCCTTATAAATATGGTATGGACAATAATTATGTGTTCATTAGTAAGATAAATTGGACATCTTCAACACCTCATTGTGAAGAGAGTTGGCTACATACAAATACTTTGAAGAGAGATCAAGCTTGATGTAGTTCTCCCACCTAGTACTTGGTACAAGTGCAAGTGGATGCTAGAATGAGAGTGGACTTAGATGCCTTGAATGTGTTTGAACTTTACAATCTTTGAAATCTAAGTCTAAGGATGTTGTAGATAGTAGTATGTAGAAGTAGGGTAGAATAGGGATCAAATACCTTAATTTTTCTCAACTTTATCTTTGGTTTGAATAACTTTTGCATCTATTTTCCATCTAGTGAATAGAGGTCAATTATACTTGTATTTATGAAGATTTATAGCTTGTGTGGATAAGAAAATGTGTTTAGGCCAACCTTAGGAGGGGCACACATTTGAAAAAGTATTCGTTGGAAAGAGTTAGGTCTAAGGACAATAACACTCAGTTTTGGACAATAACATCATGTGGTTGTAGTGTCTCAAATGTGGTGCTAATATCTTATTGGTAGACTACTGATAAAATTGGTTTGGGATTTAAGAAGACAATTCTAGGACTGTGTTTTGGCTGATTGTAGGTGATTGTGGTCTACACAATGACTAAAAAATCAAGTCTAATGCTCTAGGATAGGTATAGGGATAAGCTAGGAATAGAGTAAATCAAGTGATACTCTTAGCATCTAATTACCACTTTTAGGTCATTATAGGTTTTATGTGACATAATGCCAATGGATGTTTGTCATATTTTGTTTAGAAGGCCTTGGAAGTTTTGACCGCAAGGTGCAATATGATGGAAAATATAATTATGAAGTGAAGAAGAGTCCAAAGTGTTGATGGTTTTGGTAAAAAATCTCAAAATAAGTGAAGGAGGGTGCATGTTATGCATTGATTTCTAAGTCAACACAAGAGAGGACAAGAGCAACATAAGAGGGAATAGTTCTGTGTAAAGCAAAGAAGATACTAAGTGATTTTGAGGAGATTGTGTCTAATAAACTTTTAGATGGATTATTCCCAATAAGGAGCATAATTCATTTCATAGATTTGATACCTAGTTTGAGTTTAGCAAACAAAGCAACACAAAGATTGAATTTCAAAGAAAATGTAGAGGTGCAAAAAAAGTTCAAGAGTAGTTAGATAAAAGTTTAATCAAAGAAAGTTTTGAGCTTGTGTTGTACCTGTAATATTAGTGTTTAAGAAAATGAATAATGTGCATTGATTCTAGTGATATTAAAAAAATAACTATTAACTATAGATTTCTATTGGTGCACATGGATGATTTGATGGACTGCTTAAGTGGAGAAAAATATTTCACAAAGATTAACTTGAAGAGTGGATATCACTAGATTTGCATAAGAGAGAGTGATGAATGGAAAGCAACATTCAAGACAATTATATGAGTGGTTGGTTATTCTATTTGAGCTAAGTAATGCACTGAGTACATTCATGAGATTTATGAATGAAATTATTAAGCCAATTTTGGATAATCTTGTCATTGTGTATTTTGATAACATTTTGATTATTAGTAGAATAGAGGAGGAACACTTTTGACATCTGTGCAAAGTGTTACATAGGTTGTGAGATGAAAAGTTGATCATGAATTTAAATAAATGTAATTTCATGCAATTTGAATTGTTGTGCTTTGGATTTGTGATTTCTCAAAAAGGTTTGAAGACGAATCCAAAGGTGTGAGCTATATTAGATTGATCATCACCACATAGTACATTTGAGGCACACAATTTTTATGGACTGATAAGTTTTTACATGAAATTCATTAAGTATTTCAATGGTATGTATGTAATAATCACTGATGTGGTTAGAGAGAGAATATTTTGTGTGGACAATGAAGTCAAAATATAGTTTCCAATAGTTGAAGAAGAACATAATATAATAGTAGGTGTTGGCATTGCCAAATTTTAGTAAGATGTTTCAAGTAGATTGTGATGCAAGTAATAGGACAATATGAGTGGTATTGTTTTAATAAGGAAGACCTATCTTATACTTCAATGAGAAGTTAAATGATGCAAAGTAAAAATATTTAGAGTATGATCTAGAGTTCTATGCAATTGTGCAAGCACTAAGGAAGTGTAGACATTATTTGTGGCTTAAAGAGTTTGTATTGTATACAGACACCAAGCATTGTACTTTATTAATAGTCAATGTAAATTGAACCAAAGACATATGAAGTTCTTTGAATGCCTATAGAGTTAGTCATTCTTATTGAAACACAGAAGTGGACAATCAAATAGTGGCTAATACATTGATCCATAAGGTTATTTTGTTGAATAAATTAAGAGTGTAAGTCATAGGATTTGATCTTATAAAGAAAAAAATATAAAAATGATGTAGATTTTCAAGATGCATGAAAGTCATGCAAACCCAGTGGGTAGTGATAGAACACTATGGTTAGAGTATTTTGTTCAAGATTATTTATTGTTCAAATGAGTGCAATTGTGTATACCAAGAGGTTTGATGCATGAGAATTTGATCAAGGAAAAACATAGTGGAGGTTTGGTAGGTCATTTTCGTTACAACAAAGCATTGACACAAGTGACAAAAATTTAATTTTAGCCATGAATGAGTGTAGATGTGCACTAATTTGTTCAAGAGTATAGAGTTTGCTAACCAGCAAAAAAGAAATCAGAATGCAGGGTTAAATCAACATTGCTTATTCTAGAAAACCCGTGGGAGAATATAAGTATGGATTTTGTTTTAGGTTTGTCTAGAACACTAAGAGGAAATGATTTGGTATTTGTGA
Organism: Torreya grandis; assembly: GCA_037957365.1. NCBI lineage: Eukaryota > Viridiplantae > Streptophyta > Pinopsida > Cupressales > Taxaceae > Torreya > Torreya grandis. The sequence continues at coordinate 2,423,161 of JARHVA010001150.1, read as the reverse complement.
TAGTTGTGTTAAGCATGAAATATACTGAGAGGGGGGGGGGTGAATCAGTATATTATATATCTTTTTCTTAATTTGATTTCTTTTCTTTAACCACTCAATCATACATTCAAGATATGCAATAAAATTGAAATAATAAATTCCACCACATGAGAGAGAGAGAGAGAGAGAGAGAGAGAGAGAGAGAGAGAGAGAGAGAGAGAGAGAGAGAGAGAGAGAGAGAGACTATATTTTTACGTGAAAACCCAAAGTAGGAAAAACCATGGAAAATAATCTCAAGTATATGAATGAGCACCAACTCAAAATATAAAGTTCGCAAGCACCAACTTGCAGGAGCACTAACCCCTTTGCTGAGCACCAATATAATAACTATTTGTGAGCACCAACCCCTTACAAATATTTGTGAGCACCAACTCACAGGAGCACTAAACCCTCTTGTGTATAAAACACAACTATCTTTCAATGTTGCTTACTCAATAAATGATATAACTCTAAAATATATCCTACTTTTCTCTCTTCAAAAACAAATACAAACTATGCACTCTCTTGCATATCACAAATGGCTTCTCAAGCATTTATTTATAGCTTTCCAAATGACCTTTGGCATTCACCCTTTGTGGCCCTTCAATCCTCATAGAAAATGGTGCCAAAATTGCATGACCCTTCGTATCCTTGAATTTAAAAAGTCGTATGGTGACCCTTCATAAGCAAAAGAGTCCTTTCCTCTTTTATTTTTATCTTGGTGACTTTTCATATTCCTCAAAGTGTCCCTTCATGGAAAAATGTGTCATACCTCTTTTATCTTCACATGGTGACTCTTGGAATTTCTCAAGATGACTCTTCGTGAGAAAATGCATCCCATTTCTCTTTCATCTTTTATCCTATGACTCTTTGACATCTCCATGGGCTCTCTTTTGACTTATATGCAACCAAAAATATATTCATTAATAATAAATAAATATTAACACACATTAGCCAAGATATGAATATTAAAAACACCATTAAATGCAATGGGGCCTTTATCACCAGTAATTCTAGACCTTTGATATCAATGACAATAATTTCAACAATCTTCTCCTTTGTCATTGATGGCAACCTCAAACTGAAAGTGCCACATCCTAAAACCTGCACATACTGTCATCTAAAAAATATACAGTAACTCCCCCTTACTATAGCAACCTATACCTATTTTTGCACCTGTACCTATACCTATTATTCTCTCCCTTTGACATCAATGACAAAGGGCCTACCTAGAGCTAACACTTAGCTCCCCCTCAACTGATGCTGAACCTCAATGGCAGGAAGTAAAATAGATTACTCTCAACTTCTCTCACAGATACTCAAATGTGTCTTTTGGTAGTGAATTTATGAATATATCTGTAATATGCTCTGTAGTATAGATATACTCCATCTTAACTTGTTGATCTGCAACTTGCTCTCTCAAGAAGTGATATCTAATGAGAATATGTTTTGTTCTTGAATGCATCACTAGATTCTTCAAAATATTTATAACACTTGTGTTATCACAAAAAATAAAAATAGGTTCATCATACTTTACCTTGATATCTTCCAAAGTTTGCTTCATCCAAAGCACTTGAGTACAACACAATACTACTATAATATATTTTGCTTCAACTATAGAAAGTGATACTAAATTCTGCTTCTTGCTTAGCCATGATACTAAGCTATCACCAAGGAAGAAAGCTCCTCCACTTTTAATCTTTCTATCATCCAAGCACCCTGCTCAATCTGAATCTATATAAATAATTAAAGTGAAATCTCTACCTGTGGAATACCATAATCTATAATTTAATATCTCCTTGATATATCTGAATATTCTCTTCACCAATTGAACATGACTATCTTTTAGAGATGACTAATATCTTGCAACCATACCTAATACATGCTTGATGTCTAACCTCGATGCTGTTAAATATAAAAGACTACCAATTATAGATATATACAAAGATTGATTTGTAACAGATGAATATTCATCCTTGCTCACCTTATTTTATATACACATTGGTGTGCCAACTAGTGCACAATCCTCAAAACCAATTTTTTTCAACATTTCCTTGGCATATTTATTTTGAGATATAAAATTTCCTTTATCTGACTGAAGTATTTTTAATCTTAAGAAAAATGACAATTCTTCAAGCATAGACATCTCAAATTATTTTTGCATATTATCAAAAAATTCTTTTATCATCTTTTCAATATTTATTTCAAAAATGATATCATCAACATCTACCACAACAAACAATTGATGCTCACCTTCTATTTTGATGTAGAGATTACTATCAACAAATCCGCTCTTAAAACTTTGATCCTATAGGTACTTATCAAGTCTTGCATACCAAGCTCTGAGAGCTTGTTTCAATCCATACAATGCTTTCTTCAATCTGCATACATGGTTACTAATATTTAAGAGAATAAATCCCTTAGGCTGCTCAATGTAAACTTCTTCTTCTAGATTCTCATTCAGGAACACATATTTGACATCCATCTGAAACACTTTAAAAATTTTAAACATTGTATATGAAAGAAACATTCTAATAGCTTCTAACCTTGCCACTAGTGCAAAAGTTTCTTCAAAATCTATTTCCTCAATATGAGAATATCCTTTACATACTAATCTTGCTTTATTCCTAGTCACTTCTCCATTTTTATTCAATTTATTTCTATAAACCCATTTTGTTCCTATCACATTGTAATTTTTTGGTCTAGGCACTAATTTCCAAGTATCATTCTTTTCTATCTGATTTAATTCTTCATCCATAGCCTTAACCTAATGCTTATCATGTGTAGCTTCTAAAAAATTTCTAGGCTAAATTTTGGATAACAAAGAGAAATTAAATTGCTCAGATTCACTTACCATCATTGTTCTAGTGTGAATTGCTTCATTTATGTCCCTAATAATGTCACTTTTATTATGATTTCTTTGAACATATTTGGATGGAGTTTTGGTGCCTTTTTCTCCTTCTTCTCATCTTCATCTGATTCTTTAAAACTTTCATCTTCAACGATTTTAAGAATGTCTACTGGATCACTGATTCTCTATGTTCCATCTTATTCTATCTTGACGCTTACACTTTCAACAATTTTCTTGGTTCTTTTGTTATAAATTTATAAGCTTTACTTTTGCAAGAATAATTAAGAAATATACCTTCATATGCTCTGGATTCAAACTTACCAAGTTTTTCATCAGTTCTTTTTATGAAACATCTGCTGCCAAAAACTTTGAAATAATCAACTATTGCTGGTTTGTCTTTCCATAGCTCATAAGGAGTCTTGTAACTATTGACTCTCAATAATGTTCTATTCTGAATATGCACTACTGTAGTAACTACCTTTCTCCAATATTTATCTGCTATCTTAGATGTATTTAGCATTGTCCTCGCCATCTCCTGAACTATTTTATTTTTCTATTCAACTACTCCATTATATTGTGGAGTTTTATCTACTGAATAATGTCTCTTTATTCCATGGTCTTCACAAAACTCAATAAATTGATCAGACATAAATTATTCTTTTTGATCTGATCTTAGACACTTAATCTTTAAACTGGTTTCATTCTCAACTAATACTTTAAATACTTTGAAATTTCTGAAAGCTTCTGATTTTTTCTTTAAAAACATTACCCAAGTTATGCATGAAAAATCATCAATAAGTAAAATAAAATATTTCTCACCTTGATTACTTTGAGTTCTCATAGGTCTACAAAGATTAGTGTGAACAAACTCTAGCATCTGAATAGTTGAGTATTCTTTTGTTTTGAACTACTTTCTAGCTTGCTTTCCATGCTGACAAGGTTCACAAAGCGTGTCAGATGGCTTTGTAATCTTTGGAAGATTTTTGACTGATTTTTTCTTACTGATATTGACAAGATTGTCAAAATTTATGTGCCCCATTCTCTTGTGCCATAGCCAACTTTCTTCAGTCTGACTCAAACAACATCTTTGACCTTTGATGTCTGATAGCATATACAAATTATTACATGTTCTTTGAGCATCTTCAACCAGCATATTTGAATATTTTCTTCTAATTTTACAACCTTCTGTATAAAAATTTAATTTATGCCCCTGATCACACATTTGACTTACACTCAAAATATTATGCTTAAGACCTTTTACATACAAAACATTTTCAATTTTAGTTCCACCATTATCCAAACTTAGTGTACATTTTCTAGCAATTTTGGTAGCAGTATTATCTCCAAATTTTACTGTGCCACCATTGATGATATTTAAAGATATGAACTTGATCTTATCTCCTATCATGTGCCTTGAATATCCACTATCAATTAACCATGACTTTTCTTCATTTCTTGCATGCAAAGCAGTTTGCACCATCATAGATTTTTTAGGTTGTTTCTTTTGCCATGAACCTATTTGAACTTTTTTCTTGATGAATGGAGCCTTAAAACTCTAGTCCTTCTTGACTGACTCAAACACACTTCTACAGTACCAAGCTATGTGTATGAAGTTATTACACTTATAACATATTATGAACTCTTCATTAAAGCCTGATAGAGAAGTAAAAGAGTTTTGAATTTTGCTCGACTCTGTATGACTTTTCTTCTCTTTATTTATAAAACTGTTAGCTCTTTTTCAATATTTTATTTTTTATGACCATATCCATTACAATATAAACAATAACCATAAAAATAAGATCTATTTTTGTATCTCTGACCTGATTACCTTTTATAGCTCTGTTTCCTCCAGCCTTCTTTGTTTGAGATGTCTTCTGTATTCTTAACTTCTTCACTTTTTATTTCTTCTTTTGTAAAAGCTTCAGTATAGCTCTTTCTTTTTTCCTTGTCTGTAAAAGTAGTGACCTCTGCTTTCTCTTTTTCAAATCTAATACCTATCTTATCTAACATTAATATTTGATTTTATAATGTCTTATTCAATATATTAGTGCTATTCTCAAATTTTGAATCATTGGCTACTCTATCATTGATTTATTTATTTGTTTTCTCAAGATCTATTTAAAAAAAAGTAATTTCAATAACATGCCTTTCACATTCTTTACTTAATATTTTCAACTGTGCTGTTAGATATTCTTCATTCTTCTTAGCTTTCTTCAAATTGTGTTTATAGATCTTCAATTATTTCCTTTGTCTGTTTTTCATTTTTCTTTATCTGGAGATTTAATCTTCGGTTCTTATTTTTAAGAGCTTTTAACTCTTCTAAGGCACAAATGAGTTCTCCTTCCAGATTCACTTCAGCTTCATCTTGTTCTTATTCTTGATCATCTGTACTTTTGATTTCAGAGGCATCTTCATATTTGGCCATGAATATAATCTCTTCTTCTTCTGAGTCACTGACTCCACTATCTTCAGCTAAGCTAAGATCTTTAGAATACAAACTCTTCTTCTCGAATCCCTTCTTGAATTTTCCTTTAAAATTCTTATTGTATGTAGAATTTCGTTCTTCATTGTCATCATTAACCTTATTTGGGAATTTAGCTACAAAATATTCAATCTTTCCACAATTAAAATATTTAAAAGATAATTTTCTTTGATATTTACCTGTGCCCTTTTTCGTTTTGTGAATGAATAGAGCTCTATTGTCATCTTCATCATCGCTAGAATTATCACTTGATTCTTGAATTTTAGCCTTCTCTTTTTTTGATGTCTTGAAAGACATTTCTCTCTTTGAAGGTTTATCATGTTCAGTCTGCATCTTATATGCTGTAAGAATACCATGAAGCTCGTCCATCTTTAACTTGACTAAATTCTTCATCTATTTAATTACCGAAATTTTTGCATCATATCTCAATGGTAGAGATCTCAAAACCTTTTGAACCACAGTCGATTCTTCTAAATTTTCTCCAAGACCTTGAATATGATCAACTATTTAATCAACCCACAAGAGATAACTTGCTATATTTTCTTCTCTTCCATCTTCAAACTCTCAAACTGTCTTCTGAAAGTCTGAAGCTTAGCTTGCTGAACCTTTCCATCAACTTTGTAAATATTCTCAAGTTTACCCAAGTTTCATGAGAAAATTTAAATTGCATAACTTTAACAAATTTAGATTCACATAAACCACATAAAATAACATTTAAAGCTTTAACATTATTTTTACTTGCCTTCTTTTCTACCATAATAGTTACAAGTGTCTGTGGCTCTTCATATTCCTCTACCACTACTTGCCATATGTTGAATTCAAGGTTCATCAAATAAGTCATGTTTATGCTCTAAAAAACACAATTCATCCCATCAAACAAAGGTGCCTTATTTATATAAAATCCTTCATGTGATCCAACCATCGTACGTTTTTGATCTTCCTTCAAGCTATAAAAAATATCTTTTTCTTAATCTAATTTCTTTTCTTTAACCACTCAATCATACATTCAAGATATGCATGAAAACTAAAATAATAATTTGCACCACACAAGAGAGAGAGAGAGAGAGAAAGAGAGAGAGAGCAGATTTTTATGTTAAAAGCCAAAATGGAAACAACCATGGAGAAAAATCTCAAGTATATGAATGAGCACTAACTCAAAATACAAAGTTCACAAGCACCAACTTGTAAGAGCACCAACCCCTTTGCCGAGCACCAACTCAACAATTATTTATGAGCACCAACCCCTTAAATATATTTGTGAGCACTAATCCATAGAAGCACCAACCCCTATTGTGTATAAAACACAACTATATCTCAATGTTGCTTACTCAATAAATGATAAAACTCTACAATATCTCCTATTTTTCTCTCTTCAAAAACAAATACAAACCATACACTCTCTTGCATATTACAAATGACTTTTCAAGCCTTTACTTATAGCTTTCCAAATGACCTTTGGCATTCACCCTTTATGACCCTTCAATCCTCATAGAAAATGGTGCCAAACTTGCATGACCCTTCATATCTTTGCATTTAAAAAGTCATATGGTGACCCTTCATAAGCAAAAGTGTACTTTTCTCTTTTGTCTTTATCTTGGTGACTTTTCATGTTCTTCAAAGTGTCCCTTCATAGTAAAATGTACCATACCTCTTTTGTCTTCACATGGTGACTCTTGAAATTCCTCAAGATGACTCTTCATGAGAAAATGCATCCCATTTCTATTTCGTCTTTTACCCCATGACTCTTTGACTTCTCCATGGGCCCTCTTTTGACTTATATGCAACCAAAAATATATTCATTAATATTAAATAAATATTAACACACATTAGCCAAGATATGAATATTAAAAACACCATTAAATAAAATGGGGCCTTCATCACCAATAATGCTAGACCTTTGACATCAATGATAATATTTCCAACAAGTTGATAGATTTTATGACACATTTTATGGCATGTAGGAAAACTAGTGATGCAACAAATATTGCTAACTTATTTTTCAAAGAAGTAAAATTGCATGGTTTGTTACGCACCATAGTTTCAAACATAGATGTGAAAGTTGTTGGGCATTTTTAGATGAATTTACAATTCAATTTAGCATACCATCCTAAGATAAATAGACATAGGTAATCAACATGGGTTTGGGTAATATTTTAACATGTTTAATTGAAGGTAAGTCATGAAAACATGAGAGTATTCTATTGCAGGCTAATAAAAATTTAGTGAGTATAAGTACAAGGAAAACACCATTTTAAATTTTTTATGAGTCAAGTCAAAGATATGTGACATGAAAATCAAACAAAAGATAAGTGCTCAAGATGAGGATTTTGTAGAGCATATGTGGAAAGTGAATAAACAAGTGTGAAAACAATTGGAAATGATTTCATTATAGTATAATCACACCAAAAATGTGAAGAGAAGGGAAGTAGAATATCAAGTGGGAGACTTATTTTTAGCACACTTGAGAAAAGAGAGATCACACTTGAGAAAAGAGAGATTTATAAAGGAGACTTATGATAAACTATATTGAAAAAATATTGGTCCATGTCAAATTTTGTGAAGGTTTTCAAGGAATGCATCTGAGATATAATTTCCTAAAGGGATAAATGTATCACCTATTTTAAATGTAGATGATTTGCATCCCTATTATGAAACATAGAGTAGTGAAAGTACAAGTGCAAATTGAGAAGAAATAGATTAGATATTTCATATGTCTAAGAAAGAACATGAATAAATAGAAGTGATTAACATGCGAGTTAGAAAAACAAAGCACATAAAAGAATATACATAATGTCTGGTAAAGTGGAAAAGATGAGACATAAAAGATGCAACATGAATTAGTGCATCAAATGTTGCAAAATAAGTGTTTTCTTGAAATTTTGAATTAATGTGGTTATTAACCTTAACTCTGATAATTTGAATAGAATATAATAAAATATTATAAATGAAATTTTGATAAGAAGAATGAAAGTCAAACATTGAATTCAAAAAAAATCAATCAAATGAAAGAAGACTGAGAAAAAGGGAAAACCTAGTTATTTACTATCTAAGATGTGACTATATGAAATTGATAGATGGCTAGATTTGATAAACATGTATTGATCCAAAAAGTGCACAAGGATTGAGACTTAAAATGATGGACATAATCATCAAACTTGGGACAAGATTGATTGCCGCTATTGTCCTAAGTTGATAGATCTTATCCTCTACTAAAAATTAGGAAAATCAAGTCATGATCATTCACGATAGTTTAAGTCATGCTTATTTGTAGAGATTTGACTTTTGGATGTATATTGAAGACCTGCAAATGAATTATTCAAAGTTAAAACCCTAATATGGTTTGCAATGATAGAAAACCTATAAATAGAAAAAGGAGGAGTGTAATACATTGAGTTGAACCCAATCACCCCCGTGATGACTGAATGTTTCCTATGTATCCAATACTTCAAAGAAGGAATTCAAACCCATGTAGTTCTCTCACTTAAGAGTGTTTTGTGTAAATTTTCTCCCTTAACTATACAAATGCATCTATAGATGACTAAAATACTTGATCATGATTTGATTTGGATTAGATAAAATAGGCTTTAGACTTGGCTGAGAACTGCTTCAAATAATTAGAATTAGAATTGAGAAGAATATGGAAGCTTTGTTCAATGTGTAGTAGTGTAAGTGTGTATATGTATTGATATTGCTGAGTGTTATAATAGATGAATTGAGTGTGCCTTTATATCAATCCAAAATGGGAAAACCTCATGTTACCCATCTTAAAAACATAGACCAAACTATAAGGGAGGGTTTAAATTTTTAAAATGACTGTTAAAAAAGGCTAAAGACAAAAACATTCCATAGGGGACAAGAACATTTGCCACTATTGTCCTCTATTAGGCATTTTAAGGGAAACATATGAATTTTGGGTCTAGGATGTTTGTACATATACGTAGAGATATTTCTATAAGTTATAATATTTCTATAGGTACCATATAACAATTTAGAAAATAAATAGGCCCATGTAGGTTCTTAGGATAAAGTGATGTGGTTTAGGATAAAGTGATGTGGTGAAATAGGTCTAAATTAAGAGTTTAACTTAATTAAAGTGAAATGTGGTAAAAAATAACATTATCAAGTATTTGTGACCAAATTTTAGTGACTATAATAAGGAATATCATTCGTAGAGTTCTTACAATCACATGAATAAGAACTCATATTTATTTTATTACCTAGGGTGGATGATGCATGAGCATTTGGGTTCATGTGCAATCTTGCATTAACCAAAAATATGTAAGTTAGGTAAATTTGTCTTAAGTGTTATGTTGCACAAGTTTATAATTGTACTCATGTCTTGTTTTAAGTTTGTGCAAGTCTTTAGTGTTGTACGAATGTTCTTTATGTTGTTTTGATCTACCTATGAGAGCACATACATTTTTACTATTTCATGCATCTTTTAATGCTCATAGTTATGTTTATTATTTATCTAATAAGTTTGTGAAGCTTATTTAAAAATGTTCTATTAGTCTTTTATGCAAGCACAATAATGTAGATATTTGTAGTACATTTTTACCAATTTATAATATCTTTTTATATCAAAGTGTTCATTTAGAGTTTGGTTCTTCATTGTAAAAACAATCGACTTGATTCGGTTTCTCAGAGATGTTGGATCTTCATTGCATAGGGCATGCATTGAATTGTAAGTCATGTGGAACACATGTGGTAAATTGAGTTATTTCTCTTGAACAAACACAAAGATCATAATACAAGGGTTTTTAAACATAATTTTTGGTTATGAAGTATTTCATATTCATGAAACTTTATTTATTGCACTTAGTTTGGACACATACATCCTTGTGATTTGTTCCGGAAGGAGGCATTGTTAACTTTTTGGCATTTAATCCCAAAAGACATGGAAGTTGATGAGGATTCATTTAATATTTCTTATGATGTAGTACATTATGATGCATTAAGTTGTAACATCTTATTGTGCCTTGGAATTGTGAGAGACATTTAATATTGCTAGCACACTAAAGTGTGTTAATGTTGTTAGTGGTGTAAAATTGATTAATGTAAGTAGATGAGTCTTGTACCTTTATAAGCATGATCCTACACTTGTGCTAAGGGAATGATTTTTTGAATGGATATAGATATCGAAGATTAGATATTGGAATTTTGTTCTTAGATAACTAAATTTTAAAATATTGTGAGTTAGCAAGCAAAGATATACAAATCTAATGTTTACATGCATTTCGTTATGAGATTATGGTGTCAATGTTGTCATTGTTTTTGTTGTATTTCCTTCTTATTGAAATAAAATAAAGATATGAATGTGTTTTCATGTATTTTATTGAATATTCAAATATTCATTTTAAGGGTTGCATGGTCTAAGGCATCTCTTAATCGACACCCCTAACCGTAACTGCATCAGATTGGATCATTGAATTGGTGACAAGACCTATATTAGGTTGTTAATCTCAAAATTTATAGGTTTTTATGCATATGTTTCACCTTTAACATAGTGATTAGTGAAGTCTTATAAAACTAACAATAAATTATGATTTGTGACAAGTTCATTCACTACTACAATTCATCTAAATAGTGTCCAAAAATTTGGTTAGATTAGTGTCATCCATTCATTTTTCTAATTTTTTTTCTTGTTATACATGCAACATCAACACTATTGTCACTCTATTAGCATCTAATTTTCATTGACATTATTTTTATTGAAATTAGGGCTTCTTTGTATACCTTTTGTGCATAAGACATCTCAAATCAATGTTATTTTTTCATTTTATTAATTTGAAGAGGTGTGGTGGTAGCAATATGATTTTCATGAAGCATTAGATTTGATTTTGGTGTAGGATAAGTGGGTTGAGTTTTGTGAATAAATAGGTAACTTAATTTATTTTTAATTTTTAAATAAATTAATGTTGTAGCACATGAATATGCTTTTTAAGTATCACAACTTTTTTCTATAAACCCTTAATTGTTCAAAAAATTATCTTTTGTGTTGTAGATATAATGTCATCATCAATAGTTATTCTAAATCTAGCTATCATAAATTACTTATACAAAGTTCTTTAAACATTTTGCAAAGCTCTTCATTTATCCCAGGTTCATCTCTTACAAATACATCATTAAAATAAGTGATTATACGTGCATCCCATGAGTTTTCAAGTAACTTAAATATTGCTATGGAATTTTAAAAATTGTTTTAATATTGATTTAAATGTTTATGTTCCATAAATATTTAAAAGTCACTTTTTAAATTTTAGTTAGGGAGAGTTATCCCAACCTCATTGAGGTAGCGATGGAAGTAGAAACACCAAGTGAGGAGGGCTCATTGGAAGAATAAATAGAAGAGACCATAGTTTGAGATTAATAATGAAGTTTGTGTATGTTGTATTGAAATAAAATCATGCCAATGTTGATGTGTATGGATGTTGTGATGACCTAAATTTAATATGTCAGAAATATCTGATAATGAATATTTAAATAATGATGATGTTCAACTAACTTGAAGAATAAAAAAAATAAAGTGCAAGTTCTTGTTGTGCCATCATGATGATTAAATTCATGTTGGTAACACTACAAAGTCACACAAAAAATATTTTAAAGAAGATTTATAGCCTTAAGTGTTCAAGTGTTGGAGGAAACAAGTTCTACCTGAAAATGTTAATGAAGATGATTGAGAAGTGGGCGTTGGGATTATAGATATGGTAGACCATATATTTTACATTATTCATGATTATCATTATTATGGTGATGATTTGGATGATCAAGTTGGTGATGGTTATTAAGAACATAATCTTGATGATAATCGCAAAGACATTAAATGAGGGATTTTTTTTTGAATTTGATCAAAACTCATTTGTTTATACTAAGGCATTTGAGAACATCAATGTTGGGTACTATATTTTTTTGATGGACTTATAATCAAGGTTTGGATGGTCAAGCATCACTATGCATGGTTGTATGAGGTTAGATGACAATTCATATTTTATATAAACATAACTATGTCTGATTTATCTTTTATTTAATCTAATTATAGTTTTAAGAAAAATTAATGTAGCCTCGTAAAAACTAGTTTTTTGCCTAATTAAAATACACTTAAAATATTTATATCAAGAGGCACAACAAAGTTCATAAAATTTAGGGATTTTCTAGTCAACTATGATGGACGCACAAATGAATTTATTCTATATAAGAAGGAATATTAGTGTATTATTAGTCTTCCTAAATGTGAGTACTACAATATGGAAATGGAGTTAGAGGCACTACCATTCTAAATAAGGTGTTACAAATTTTCCAATAATTCCTATGCTCAAGTGTCTTTTCCACTACATGCCACTTACAGGGTTAGTGATATGAAATTATTAAAAAAAAATAAAAATGATGGAGTTTGGCATGTTCCTTTAGACTCATATGCAATCTTCATTGTATCGACTTTTCAAAATTTTGTGTTAATATTAAATTTCTTTTCACGTAAAAGATTTCAACAGTTTTATTGAGAAATATTAGAGTAATGTTCATTCCTAACATTGTTTATAAAATAGGTGATTATATTCAAAATATATATCTAAAATGAGGATTGAGTAGTGTTGACCCAATTTTGCCCCTCAGGCAAAATCTCGGTCACCTCCTACACCTGCTTCGTAGGCCCAGTCATTTCAGGTTGCAAGGTCCACTTTCAGGTTTCGACAGCGCCGTTGCAGAGAATAGGCAGCGAAAGGCAGAATCTCCGAATGTTCACGCAAGGAGAGAAGAAGGGAAAAAATGGAGCGTTCAACACTTAGTCAAAAAAGAGAGGCAGAAAAAATGCAGAGGGCGGCAAAATTGCCGCTCACTACAAGGGCGAGTAAAATGAGCCCGCCTACAAAGAAAATGTAGAGGGCGGCAAATTCGCCGCCCACAACACAAAGAAAAAGTGGACATCAGCTGACGTCGGCAATACTGCCGTCGTCGGCACCTTACAGAGACCAACGTCGACAGAACCGTCGATGTCGGCAGAAAAAAGGCAGGCACAAAAGTCAAAAAAGCCCACCTATGGCGGCGAATTGAAAAAGCCCGCCCTATGGCGGCAAAATTGAAAACCCCGCCCGATGGCGGAGAAATTGAAAGGGCCGCCCACAGCACAATTATGCCGATGTCGGCAACTTAGGGGAACCGACGTCGGCAATACTGCCGTCGTCGGCAAATTATCGGCCGACGTCGGTAGGTATTCCTACATGAAGTTCATGCAAAGGGCGGCAAAACTGCCGCCCACTACCAGGGTGGCAAATTTCACTTGCAGTGCACAAGAAAAAACCCGCCCAGTCGTCGGAGGAGAAGACCAGCACGCAAAACGAGGCAACAAGTATAGTCTTGGCAGACTTGTGATGTCATCAATAGTGTTTTTCACGCTTTTAAATGAGACTTCTCTTGGCTTTCCTGCTATAAATACAAGGACTTAGTCATTTTTCAAGGGATCTTCCTGACTTTTGTAAAGAGCACTGCTCTGCAAATTTCCCACCTGAATCAATAAAAATATAGTTTTTACCTCTTTCTTGGATGGATACTTTGTGTATGTTCTATATGTTTAATCTGTGTTCAGTCATTTCCTCTTAAATGCTCTCACAAGTTTTAAATACTAATGTATCAGCTATCTACAGAATGTCAGTTTGCAGCTTACAGGTGAAGAGTTCCATCTAGGGTGCAGAAACAAAGGAGGTCACTTACAGTATGCATTTCACAGCATCTTGGTGAGTCTCTATTTCCTATATATTTTACTAAAACCTCCCTGTCATCCCAGCAACCTGATCTTTTCTACCAAGTTTCAGTGTAGAGCATACTTGAATTTTCCCTGATTCTGAGAGTGGATCTGGAAGGTCACCCCTTTATTTTGGTGTATCACCTCTTTTAGAGTAGGCTGTTTGTTTTCATGCTTTTCTCTCTCCCTTTTCATCCCCCCCAGTATATACCTATATACCTATTTTTGCATTCCCTGAAACAAATAAGATACATCAGAGGGAACTAGCCCATATCTAGAGACTCTCCTCTCCTGCTTCGCCGTCCCACAGGCGAGAAAGGGGTTTCCATGTTGCGGGGAGAGGGAAAGAATCTGTGTTCCTGTCGCTGGGTGCACTTTCCAGTCGTCAACAGTTTTGGCACGCCTGGTGGGACAATATTTTTCAATGCAATAGTATTTCAAGATTGATGCTGGTCCTGCTACAGTGTTTTTTTTTAAGATTTCCAGCATCTGGCGACTCCGCTGGTAAGAACTCAGTTCTTTATTTTTTAGACCAGTTACTTAACTTCTATGCCAAAAGTTACCACCAGGTCAGCTTCAAGAAGGGTCCCCTTTGAGTTCGTTGAACTACCTTTAAACTCTGCTAAAAGACTCAGGTTTGGAAGAACTCGCCCTTATCCACTGATAAATTCTCCTAGACCTGTTGCTAGGAACACCAACCCATCTCAGCCACAAATACAATCTGTTCCAGCCATGGCCTTGCCTTTTGCAGCTTTTCGTGGTGAAAGCCCTTTAAACCTCCCACGCTATGATTCGATCCCCAGAATAGCTCTAAAAAATGTGCCTTCTTTTGATGGAGTGGGACCTATTACAATTGTTGAGCATATCAAAAATATTGCCAACCTTTGCAATATTCACAATGTAACAGAAGAAAATATTGCCATCAGACTGTTAGCCTTATCTCTGAAAGGGAAAGCTCTCGACTGGTATGGCACCTTGCCTGTGAATTCCATACATTCTTGGAATGAATTGGGAACTCATTTAACTGATCATTTTGGGGAAAAAAGTGATGGCCTCTCTCTTGCTGAGCAGCTGACAACTATAAAAAGAGCTCCACACGAGTATATGTAGGACTTCAATACGCGGTTTCAAAAGACTTGGGATAGAATTCCCATCCTGGTAAGGCTGACCCCCAGCTACGCTTTCTTGTACTATCTAAAAGCATTGAATAGTGACATTGCTATGATGATCCAATCTATGGGGGGACACATACTGCCATCTGCATATGACATAGCCATTGTGGCTGAAAATTGCTTAATTCAAGCCGGGAAAATCGCCCCTAGGCCTCATATGCCACTTTTCCCAGAATCGCTGCCCCCAATTCAAGCAGTCGCTCCCACAATTGCTCCCCTACCTGTCATTGAGAAGCCAACTGCTGTTCCATCCAATGAATTAAGTGAAGCTAAGGGCCTATTGCAGAGCATGTCAAATGAACTTGTTGCCCTTAAAAGGCAGCAAGCTCAAAGCCACAAGCCAAACCAGAGTTATCAAAATTATGGCCATGCCCCTAGACCCCCCTTTCAAAATTATAACCAAGGTCAGGGGCAGCTCACTACAACCAAGCCTTATCAAAATTATAACCCAGGCCCTCCTTCGTCATCTAAAGCCATGGTACCTACTCAGAACAATCTAGTGCAGGAGCAGCCAGGTTGTTCAACCATGGGACAAGGTCAACAGCAAGCTGTCCACACGAATGACATGATGAATTTTTTCTAGAATTTGGAAAATCAGGGTGCTGATTTTTCTCAATTTTTTGAGTTCCCAACTCAAACCAGCACAAGCAACAATCAGACTCAGCCGGATTCTACCCTGATAAATCACGAAGAGGGCGAGCTCTGTGCAATTAATCATGGGGGCACTGCAGGCAATCATGCTGATTGCATTGTGGCCAATACGAGATTTAAAAGAAGAGCAGTTGGAGAAGTGCAAGCTCCCCCTCAGGCAGCAGCGAATCCTCCACCACACCCTTTTCAAAAGGCTCCAATTCCCAGACAACCATTTGCACCTCCAGCTCCTCAGTCTACAGCTCCAATCGGGATCAGCCCAAAGGAAAACGCGAAAGGAGTCAGTCCCCAAGTTAATATAGTTGATCAAATGAAGAAATTGCATGTGAGCATTTCTCTATGGGATTCATTGTCTCTTTCGGGACAAAAAGAGGTATTGAAGAAAGAATTGCATGAGCTAGATCGCCAGGCTATCCCAACATACACTAATAACGTCCTAATGATGAATGGGTAGCCTTCTGCTCCAGGTCAAGTAAAGAAAGAAGAAAAGACTCCCCCTTTTTATGTATCTTTGATCATAGGAGATTTCTTAGTACATAATTGCATAATTGATAGCGGGGCTAGCACTTCAGTAATGCCTAAATGCATTGCTGATAAGATGAGGTTAAAGTATGAAGCAATGAATAAAGGAGTCTTGCAACTAGATGGGACACCCGCAAAGACAGTCGGAGTCCTGAAAGGGTTGAGTTTAACATTGCATGCCTGCCCGACATTCTCAATCCCTCAAGATATAGTGGTAGCGGACGTTCCTCCATATTTTGCAATCTATTTGTCTAGGGACTTTACGTCCAAGATAGGTGGTTATCTAGCAGCAAACTGGTCATACCTAGTTTTTAGAACCAAGTATGGGACCAAAGTAAAAATTGAATCCGAGCCACTCTACAAGGACCACCTAGAGCCCTATTCACCCAAGGCAGCGAATGTCAGTTACACTATCATTGATCCAGAAGACTCTCAAACAGACAAGTCCTCATCTTCTGCTCTTGAAGGAGTCGCAGATCTACTCTTGGATGAGTGGGGAAGCGATAACTTTGAGCACGATCCTTATAAGTTTATTGAGGAGGCAGACCTTGGTGTCTATTGCTTGCATGAAGAGAGTGCCGTCATGCCCAATATAATGAAGGAAAACAAAGAAGATCTTGGCCTGTGGCAGCTATACTTTGACGGTTCTAGAAGCAAACTGGGCACTGGTGGTGGGGCAATGTTAGTCTCCCCTTCTAAAGAAAGGTACTTTTCAGCTTTTTGTTTCCAGTTCTCTTGCACATGTAACGTTGCAGAATATGAGTATTTGATTCATGGACTTGATTGGGCAAGAAAGAGAGGGATCAAAAAATTGCAAATCTTGGGGGATAGTGAACTAATAGTGAACCAAATCAGAGGCCTGAACCTGACCAAGAACTCCTTACTAAAATCTTACAAGCACAGAGTCTGGGACTTGATGGAGGATTTCCTTGCTCTTAACATTACCTCTATCCCCAGGGAACAGAATAAGTAGGCTGACAGATTGGCAGCTGTTGGTGCCCAATTTGATGTTTCAAAAGAGATAAGCAGGGGTTGTGGTTCGCGCCATTTAAAAGTGGTGGTCCGGCCTTCAATTCTAGACAATGTTACAAATTGGTAGGTCTTCGAAAGTGACCAACAGATAGCCCTTTTCCTGAAGGAGGAAGCTGAGTTTGTGGTCCACAATCAAGTGAAATTGCAGCAGCAATATGGAAATCAGATTGTTCAATTGAAGAACAATAAACTCCCTAAGGGTTTGGTCACACTTGAAAATATTTTCAATGGAGAGGACCAACTAAGAGATGACAAAGCATGCATCACTACCGAAGAGGAGAATTATGAAAAAGTTGAAATCTTCAAGGACAAGTTACTAGCGCTTGGTAAGGTCTGCACGTTCCAAGAAAGGCAAACTTTCATTCTACTGTGTCAGGAGTTCGCTGACGTCTTCGCCTGGAATTATAGCGACTTGAAAGGCTTCGATCCAAGGCTCGCCCAACACACCATTGAATTAGATGAAGGCGTAAACCAGTCACACAAAAGCAGAGGCCTATTAACCTGATGGTAGAGCTCCTTATGCAGAAAGAATTGGCCAAGTTGATTGAGTCTGGCATTATATTTCCGATCAAACATTCCTCATGGTTGGCTAATTTGGTTCCAGTTAGAAAGAAAAATGGGGAGATCAGGCTGTGCGTCGACTTCAGAGACCTTAATAAAGTCTCTTTAAAGGATCATTATCCCCTTCCAAATATGGAGTAGATCCTCTAAAAAGTAACTGGTTTTGAACGCTTCTCCCTCCTGGATGGCTATTCGGGATACAATCAGATTCTGGTGCGTGACTGCGACCAATACAAAACAACCTTCACCACTAAATAGGGAACGTTCGCCTACCAGAAGATGCCTTTCGGGCTATCCAATGCCGGTGCTACCTTCCAGCGAGCCATGGACATGGATTTCAATGGTTTGATAAATAAGAACGTGCTGGTGTACCTCGATGATATAACGGTTTTCTCCAAAGAGGCAGGACAACATATGAAGCACCTCAGGCAGATTTTTGAGAGGTGTAGGGATTTTGGCATCTCCCTAAATCCAAAGAAATGTGTATTTGCGGTTCATGAGGGGAAACTTCTTGGCCACATTGTGTCCAAGGAAGGTTTGTCTATTGACCCAGAAAGAGTCCGCTCCATTCTGGAGATGTCCCTACCAAAGCACAAGAAAGGCCTGCAGAGTTTCTTTGGCCAGATAAATTTCATTCGGAGGTTCATTCCAAATTTTTCTAAAATAGTTAAACCCCTAACCTCCTTGCTAAAGAAGGGTGAAGAATTCAAATGGACAACGCCAAAAAAGGATAGCTTTGAAGCTATCAAACAGGCTTTGACCCAGGCTCCCGCTCTAATCAGCCCCAACTTCAATAAAGACCTCAATCTCTATACCTTCAGCAACGGAGAAGTAATATCTGCTATTCTTACCCAAGCAAACAGTGATAACCTCGAGCAACCACTCACCTTCTTCAGCTAAGGGTTAGAGGATTTTGAAATCAGGTACACCTACGTAGAAAAACAAGTTCTGGTAGTGGTGTGCAGTTTGAAAAAATTCAGATATATGTTGTCAAACAGCAAGATTCATCTCATGGTTCCACATCTTGGTGTCAAGGATTTTCTGACCAATCAAGACTTAAATGAGAAGAGAGCGGGATAGATCACCAAGGTGATGGAGTACAACATAGATATCAAGATCTCCAAGTTGGTGAGAGGAAGGGGCCTATGTGAACAGCTAGCCACAGATTTGAGACAAAAGGGTGAAGACAGCTTGCTGATCCATGATGCAGCCACTGCAGAAGAACCAGCTGTCATAAGAGATTGGACACTGGACATGAGGCATTTTCTTCTTACGGGTGAATGTCCACAGGGTCTCGATAGGGCCGAAAGAAGGTATTTTAAACTTCAGTCCCTTCCCTATGTTTTGATTGACGAAGTATTATTTAGGAAGGATCTCTCTGGGGTTCTCCTGAGATGCATTGACTCCAGTCAGACTAACAAGGTTTTGGCTGAGTTTTACAATGGGCCAGCAGGCGGACATTTTGCCCCTAAGACCACAGCAGCAAAAATAATGAGAGCTGGCTATTTCTGGCCCACTCTCTTCAAGGATACCCATGCCTAGGTAATGAAGTGTCAGAAGTGTGCACTCTTTGACGGAAAGCAGTGATTGGCTGCCATGCCCCTACAGCCCATTCAAGTTGAACAACCATTCATGCAGTGGGGCCTGGATTTCATAGGGATGATCAATCCTCCCTCTAGCACTGGACACAAGTGGGTCCTGACTGCTATGGATTATTTCACCAGGTGGGTGGAAGCCATTGCTTTGAAGGAAGCGAATGAAAGCGCAGTCCTAGATTTCTATGAGGACTTAGTGACACGTTTTGGGGTCCCAGCCACTATAATCTCAGATAATGCCTTGGCTTTTCTGGGAACCAAAACTAGTGAATGGGCGCTAAGGTATGGTATATACCTCAACACTTTGTCAAATTACTACCCGTAGGGGAATGGACTGGCTGAGTCTACTAACAAAAATTTGATCAAGATTATAAAGAGGACCATGGAAGAAAATCATAGAACTTGGCATGCCAAGTTGAAAACAGCTCTATGGGCCGATCGAATCACTCCAAAAAGATCAATTAGAAATTATCCATATATGCTTGTGTATGGAAGGGAAGCAAGGCTTCCTATCTCACTCGAATTGCCAGCGCTGGACCTCGCTCATCAGTTGCAGCTAGAAGAAGGAAGCAGCATGGAGGTCAGATTGTGTGAACTAATGGAGCTCCAGGAGGTAAGGAACCAGGCCATGGTCTCTATGATCAGTCGCCAACATCAGGTGAAAAGGCATTTCGACAAGAAGTCTTCGTCAAAAAATTTCACCGAAGGAGACATTGTCTTAAAATGGGACGAAGATAGAGCTAAGCTCAAAAAACATGCAAAATTTGATGCCCTCTGGAGCGGTCCTTACATGATTACTCAGTGCAAGCAGCATAATGCTTTCCAGCTCTCCAAGTTGGACGGTGAAGAATTGCGTATCCCAGTCAATGGGATACACCTGAAGCATTGTCACTAAATTTTTGGTTCGGTTGTACATGGTTTCCCTTGTTTTCTTTCCTGTTTTCCCTAAGTGCAGTTTACACAGTTAGTTGTTTTTAGTCTTGTGTGTTTCCCTTTGTAGTGGGGGTAAATTTTGTATTTTTTGATTTTGGAATCTTCAAAGCTATTGTGAACTCGCTTCAAAGTCACCATCCGAATCCGCACCCAATGGATATGCAAGGCAACTGGGTTCTAAGCATAGCAGACACGCTTCCCCTGTGAGTCGCCAATTTGTTGACCCAATTTTGCCCCTCAGGAAAAATCTCGGTCACCTCCTACACCTACTTCGCAGGCCCAGTCATTTCAGGTTGCAAGGTCCACTTTCAGGTTTTGACAGCGTTGTTGCAGAGAATAGGCAGCGAAAGGTAGAATCTCCGAACGTTCACGCAAGGAGAGAAGAAGGGAAAAAATGGAGTGTTCAACACTTAGTCAAAAAAGAGAGGTAGAAAAAATGCAGAGGGCGGCAAAATCTCCGCCCACTACAAGGGCGAGTAAAATGAGCCCGCCTACAAAGAAAATGCAGAGGGCGGAAAATTCACCGCCCACAACACAAAGAAAAAGCAGACATCGGCCAACGTCAGCAATACTGCCGTCGTCGGCACCTTACAGAGACCGACGTCGGCAGAACCGCCGATGTCGGCAGAAAAAAGGCAGGCACAAAAGTCAAAAAAGCCCGCCTATGGTGGCGAATTGAAAAAGCCCGCCCTATGGTGGCAAAATTGAAAACCTCGCCCGATGGCAGAGAAATTGAAAGGGCCGCCCACAGCACAATTCTGCCGACGTCGGTAGCTTAGGGGAACCGACGTCGGTAATACTGCCGCCATCGGCAGATTATCGGCCGACGTCGGCAGGTATTCCTACATGAAGTTCATGTAAAGGGCGGCAAAACCGCCGCCCACTACCAGGGCGGCAAATTTCACTTGCAGTGCACAAGAAAAAACCCGCCCAGCCACCGGAGGAGAAGACCAGCGTGTAAAACGAGGCAACAAGCATGGTCTTGGCAGACTTGTGATGTCATCAATAGTGTTTTTCATGCTTTTCAATGAGACTTCTCTTGGCTTTCTTGCTATAAATACAAGGACTTAGTCATTTTTTAAGGGATCTTCCTGACTTTTGTAAAGAGCACTGCTCTGCAAATTTCCCACCTGAATCAATAAAAATATAGTTTTTACCTCTTTTTTGGATGGATACTCTGTGTATGTTCTATATGTTTAATTTGTGTTCAGTCATTTCCTCTTAAATGCTCTCACAAGTTTTAAATACTAATGTATCAGCTATCTACAGAATGTCAGTTTGCAGCTTATAGGTGAAGAGTTCCATCTAGGGTGCAGAAACAAAGGAGGTCACTTACAGTATGCATTTCACAGCATCTTGGTGAGTCCCTGTTTCCTATATCTTTTACTGAAACCTCCTTGTCATCCCAACAACCTGATCTTTTCTACCAAGTTTTAGTGTAGAGCATACTTGAATTTTCCCTGATTCTGAGAGTGGATCTGGAAGGTCACCCCTTTATTTTGGTGTATCACCTCTTTTAGAGTAGGCTATTTGTTTTCATGCTTTTCTCTCTCCCTTTTCATCCCCCCCAGTATATACCTATATACCTATTTTTGCATTCCCTGAAACAAATAAGATACATCAGAGGGAACTAGCCCATATCTAGAGACTCTCCTCTCCTACTTCGCTGTCCCACAGGCGAGAGAGGGGTTTCCATGTTGCGGGGAGAGGGCAGGAATCCGTGTTCCTGCCGTTGGGTGCACTTTCCAGTCGTCAACAAGTAGGAGAAAATCAATATTATAGATATAGTTTGCAAATTAGAAAAATAATTTCCTATCTCTTTCATAGACTATAAAACCATCTATTAGTGCATTTGGTCAATGATATTGAAATTAAGAGTGTGTTGATGTGTGTTTTAAACACACCCTGGAAGGTGATGGTATTAAACCCTTTCACTATAAGATCACCAAAGATAACCCAAGGCATGAGTTGCAATATTAAACTCTCCTATAGAGTCTGCTTGGAATAGTTTGGTGAATTATGTAAAGGTTACCACATTAGAGAGATAATTATTACATATACACTTCACATCATCTCAAAATGTTTCCAATTTACTAAAAATAGATATTCAAAATGATTCCTAAACACTGATTGAGAATCATATAAAATAAACACAAAAGTGAGAGAACAATAAGGTACAAAAGGGAGCTTCCAAATTTTATTGAGATGATTTTGCTTGAATGAGGTATTTTTTGAATTAGAATATCATTTACTTATAACTGTATAGTCCAACATCTGATCAAGCTAATAAAAATATGGAAAATGGTTTAAGTAAAGGTTCATGATGAATGTAATCTTGTAATGTCCCCATTTTTGAGCTAATGTTTGGATGGGACCTTTAGCCTCTTTGTTCCCAAAGGCTAAATATTAAAGGAGTGAACATTTATTCTTCATGAATTTTTTTGATGGAAGGAAATGGACTTTAACTATTTTAGGGCAAAGCATTTCTTTAGAGCATCTTCTATATTTTTAAAAATTAAAAATAAAGGTGGACTCTCCTCTTATAATTTGGGTGCCACTTGAAGGAAGCATATAAAAGGAAAATGAGAGATCTTATGGAAGGGTAGGCATTTTGATATTGTGTGGATCGATCAAGTATGTCAAGCTTGATATTTAGTGTGGTTGCCTGGATAATGTCACCCTTTGAGCATTGCAGTACTATCTAAAAAGGTTTTTTGTAACACCACTTTGAAAGGAAAATTATTAATCTTTTGGAGATAAATTTATCAAGTTTAGATTGTTATTTTTTAGTGAATTTTGGAGGTTTATGATAGCTATGATTTTCCAAGAGTGGAGTGAATGCCTATGGAGGAGTGGTGAACACTTTTGGAGGCTTAGCAAGGAGAATTTCATGAACGAAAATGTAGGTTTCTATTTTATTAATTTTCTACCTCATTTTAGAAAATATTTTATAAGGGTTTGAAGTTGAATTTGCTTAAATCAATCATAACTATTTTATTAATTTTACTAAGTGCAATGATTCCCTGAGAGGGTATTATCATCATTTTGGAAGGGTTTTAAGCCTTGGTTTCTGTCCAAGGCAATTCACCAAGCATGAGGAATATTTGAGACCCTAGTTACTGGTTTAGGGGTCGTTTGAGGGTGTTTTACAGATTTTATTCTTTGCTCCTTGTGGCATGAGGGTTTTGGAAGTTGAGGCTAAGTTTAAATAACAAAATTCAAAAGGAAAAAGGTACATCTTGTTAACTTTTGCTTATTATTCCATATTTCATTTAATTATCTAAATTGGGAATAATTAAGATAATTAAGGTTCTTATTTAACAAGTAAATCCAACACTATGGGCTTAAATATTACCATGGGAGAATACACTTTTGAGGGAGAATTTCATTTAATAAACTATGGTAATATTGAGGTTGTGTTTGGGGTTCCATGGTTCCAAACCATTGGTGAATACACATGTAATTTGTAAGAACATAAACTAAAGTTTATGACAGCCAATAAGGAAACCATACTTCATAAGTTGACAAAGGGAACACTCATGGTGGTAACCTCAAAAAGGATGGAGGAAAATTTTAATAAAGGGTAGGTTGTACGGGTAGACGAATTGTTTATGCATGACACAAGGTCTGATTTTAATTCTCCCTTACTTCACAAAGATGTGAAAGTCATAATTAACAAGCACAAGAAGGTGTTTGGTGATATTCCACATGGGTTATCCCCAAAAAGAGTCTTTGAGCATATGATCAAATTAGAAGAAGGCACGAAAGTAGTAATCACTACTCCCTACCACCACCCTTATATCTACAAGAAATTAAAAGGGATATCCAAGAGTTACTCAAAATGGGGCATGTAAGACCAAGTTCCAGCCCCTTTGCTTCTTCATTTTTACTTGTGAAGAAGAAGGATGGGACCATGAGGATGAGTAAATATTATAGGTTATTGAACAAAAAACCATAAAGAATTGGTACCCAATACCAAGGATTAATGAACTCATTGATAATTTACACGGGGTGGTTTATTTCTACAAGATTGACTTGAAAACTAGTTATCACCAAATTCGTATGAAGGAAGAAGATGTGAAAAAAATATCCTTTTGTTGTTACTATGGGCATTATGAGTTTTTGGTCATGCCTTTTGGTCTCACTAATACTCCTGATACTTTCCAATCATGCATGAATTAAATCTTCAATCAACATTTAAGAAAATTTGTGCTTGTGTTCTTTGATGATATATTTATTTATAATAAAGCATGAGAGGAACATTTGCATCATTTGGACATTGTTTTAGGCATGTTATAACAACAAACACTCTTTGAAAAACTATATAAATGTGAGGCTGCTACTTCTAAAATTTTATATTTGAGGTATGTGATCAATGCTCAAAGGGTTCAAGTGGATCAACAAAAGATTCAATCCATTCTTGATTGGCCTCATCCCACCTCTATATCTCATTTAAGGGGTTTTATTGGACTATGTAGATATTATATAATGTTTGTCAAAGGATTTTCTCAAATTTTTACTCCTCTTACAATTTTAACAAAAAAGGTGTTTTTGTGTGGTCTAAAACAACCTTGGAAACTTTTGAGAAACTCAAGACTGTGATGAGCTCTTGTCCCATGCTAGCTGTTCCTAATTTTTCCATTCCCTTCACATTAGAATGTGATGCTTTATTTGAAGGGATAGGATCTATCCTAATGCAAATGGGACAACCCATTTAAAACCTAAACCCTAAACCCTAAACCCTAAACCCTAAACCCATTTATTTTAAAAATAGGAAGCTCAAGGAAGGATAAATAATTTTTTTAATTTATGACAAGGAGATGTTGGATATCATGCATGACTTATCCAAATTATATAAATTTATGATTTGTGAAAGGTTCATAGTCAAAACGGATCACAATAGCCTTAAATACTTTCTCACATAAATATATTTGAATGATAGACAACATAAATGGGTGAGTAAATTACAATCATATGATTTTAATATCGAGTATGTGAAAGGTAAAAATAATAAGGTGGATAATGCCTTGTTAAATAAGACATATTAATGTTCTTTGAGTGAGTTAAAAACCAATTGGAAGGCTGTAATTATAGCCAAATATGCCAAGGACAGATTAGCTACCAAAATTTTTGAAGGTAAGGTGATTGAAAATAGGTACAAGGTGCACGAGGAGTTGATTATCTACAAGGATAGAATTATTTTGACCCCTTTATCCAAGCTTAAATATCAGATTATAAGTTTTTCTCATGATGATACTATGGTGGGTCATCAAGGTTATTTCAAGACTTAAAAAAAAGTATGAGAGTGATTTGTTTGGAAAGGTTTAAAGAAGGATATATATGATCATGTTAGGGAATGTGTGGTATGCCAAAAGAATAAAGTAAGGACTACTTTTATAGTTGGTCTATTACAACCCCTTGCTATTCCAGACAAAAAATGGGAAAGCATATCTATGGACTTTATCATGTGATTGCCTATGTCACAAGGTAAGTGTGAAATTTTTGTTGTTGTGGATAGATTTACAAAATATGCCCATTTCATGGAATTTACAACCAATTATAATGCTCCTTATACAGCAAAATTTTTTTTTAAGGAAATATTGAGATTACATGGGCTACCCAAAAGCATTATAAGTGATAGGGACAATAGGTTTATGAGTCACTTTTGGCAAGAGATTTTCAAGGCAACATATACAGAGTTTCTCCCTAGTACAAGCTATCATCCCCAAATGGATGGGAAAAATAAATTGTAAATAAATGGGTGGAAGGATACTTTATAAATTATATTTAAGGGTATTAAATATTTTGGAATAGGTGGTTGTATATGACATAATTTTGTTACAATACTTCTCATCATATGTCTAGTGGTATGTCTCCTTTAAAAGATTTGTATGGTTATGAAGCTTTATCATTTATTGATATTATTTTGGAGGATAGTAGAGTTCCAGGTGTAGTAGATTGGGTACAATAAAGCAAAAAAAATTTAGATCAACTCAAAAGGAATTTGTAGCAGGCCCAAAATCAACAAAAACTCTATGCGGACCATCATAGAAAGAAAAGGCGATTTGAGGTAAGAGACATGGTTTATTTGAGATTGAAGCCTTATAGTCAATCATCCATCAAAATAGGTGGAGCATAAAATTTGAATCCATGTTTCTATGGGCCATACACAATTATAAGAAAGGTAGGTGAATTGGTATATGAGTTGGATTTACCTGAAGGAAGTAGAATCCACAATATGTTTCATGTATCATGCCTTAAAGAAGCCCTTGGAAGAAAAATCATTATTTATAGTGATTTTACACCTCTTGATGATGAATGTAAGTTAGTTTTGGTTCTTGATATTATTCTAGAGGTGTGTGAAAGGAGGCCTCAAAATCACACTGTCACAAAATATTTGGTACAATGGAAAGATTTACCTTGTAAGGATGCAACTTAGGAGTGGGAAGCTATATTTAAATACCCAAATCTACAATTGTTTAAGGGAAATAAATTTTATGGAGGGAGGACTATAATGTCCATATTTTTGAGCTAATGTGTAGATGGGACCTTTAGCCCTTTGTTCCCAAAGGCTAAAGATTCAAGGAGTGAAAAGGGGAACATTTTTTCTTCATGAGTTTTTTTATAGAAGGGAATGCACTTTATCTCTTTTAGGGAAAAACATTTATTTAGAGCATCTTGTGGTATTTTTAAAAATTAAGAATAAAAGTGGACTCTCCTCTTCTAATTTGGGCACCACTTGAAAGAAGCATATAAAAGGAAAATGAGAGATCTTATGGAAGGGTAGGCATTTTGATATTGTGTGGATCGATCAAGTATGCCAAGCTTGATTTAAAATGTGGTTGCTTGGATAATGTCACCCTTCAAGAAATATGGTACTATCTATAAAGTTTTTTTATAACACCATGTTAAAAAGAAAATTATTAATCTTTTGGAGATAAATTTATCAAGTTTAGATTACTAGTTTTTGGTGAATTTATAAGGTTTATGATAGTTGTGATTTTCCAAGAGTGGAGTGAACCCTTGTGGAGGAGTGGTGAACACTTTTGGAGGCTTAACAAGGAGAATTTCATGATCCAAAATTTAGGTTCCTCTTTTATTAATTTGTTACTAAATATTAGCGAACATTCTACAAGGGTTTGAAGGTTGAATTAGCTTAAATCAATCAAAAATATTTTATTAATTTTACTGAGTGGGATGATTCCCTGGGAGGGTATTATCATCTTATTGGGAGGGGTTTTAAACCTTGGGTTGCTTTCCAATGTAATTATCCAAGAAGGAGGAATATTTTTGAGACCCTAGTTATTGGTTTAGGGGTCTTTTGAGGGTATTTTGCAGATTTTCTTCATTGCTCCTTGTGGCATCAGAATTTGGGAAGTTGAGGCTAAGTTCAAATCAAATTTTTCAGAAGGAAAAAAGTACAACTTGTTTAAATTTTACTTAAAGTTATATATTTTGTTTAATTGTCTAAATTTTGGACATTACAAATATCCATAGCATCACCTTTTCAAGATAAGTCACCATAAAAAAATGTTAATAAAAACACATTTATCCATAGTGGTTAGATTAATAAAGTTAACTAAAGAAACAAGTCACAATAGTATCTTACTAACCTAACTAAATTCATATAAAATAGTCATAATTCATACCATAATCACAGAAACTCAAAAATTAAAAATAAAAATATTGGAAGTTAAGGAAGTATAAACATGTATAAACTTATGAACATCTAAAATATTTTGAAACTATCAATGTTTTCAATTATCCTTCTTTAAAAAGATTACAGTAGGTGTTTATATATCAATAATTTTCCCATGCTTATCATCAAAAGACCATGTTTTTAATAAAAACTAAGATTCTTCAAAAATACAAAGACATCATGAGAAAGAAGGGGATAAATCCCATAAAACAAAAATTTCTCAGTTTGGGACCACATAAACACAGACCCTATCTACTCTATTAGAAATCATTGGGTAACATTTCCACCCAAATGATTTTGCATTTCTTGATTTTCAATTTTTATTTCTTAGAGGTGCATGCTAAAGTGTTCATATTATTGGATGGGATCTGCCTCATCTTGATTTAGTAGTACATGCAAATTTACAACAACCTCTCTTAATATGAGACAAAGCTACAATTTCATGTAAACTTACAACATTTCTATGTAATTCAATGATTCCATTTAATGCCTTTAGGGATATAAAAAAAGAATAAAATAGTAATATTAAGTATTAGCTTTCCTTTCCCTCTATTGATTTTTTAGTAGGGCCTATGAAGTGCCAACCTAAAAACTACCACTTTGGGGAGTGCCAACCTATGAAGTGTAAACATGGGGAATACCATTATGAGAAGTTCCAATATGGGAAGCACTACTTTGTTGAGTCTATATAATTTTGATGCTTTCTTGATAATCTTCTTCTATCCTAAATAGACTGATAACTTGGATTGAAAAACATGTTTGTCTTGGCTAAAGGGGTTGTATGGCTAGCTAAATGGGTCTATAGTGTACCCCTCATAGTGACTTCTCATTCTATATTTTATTTTGCATATCTTACCAAGTAAATTACCTAGATGTTACCTCCCATTTTTTCTTCATCAACTTTGTTTTTGAACTCATTCATAAAATTAATTAGTTTGGTTGAGAATTCAATGAAATAATTCTCACCTCCTAAAATAATAGCAAATTTGTGTTAATCACACTATTAATAGAGCCAAAAATAGTGTCCATATCTTCCATACATATTGTACCGATATCTTCATATAGATCATTTAATTTTGACATGGCCCAAAATCATATAGGCTCATAATTTTTAGTTGTAGAAACATGTTTTTCTTGAAAAATTTGGCTAGATTTTCCATTTTGGCCTCAAACTTAGAAATATGATGTAAGTACAATTTCACCTTTTATATCTAAGGTGTGTTTTTCCCCTTAGTCTAGAAACTAACAACTAAGTGTTTAAATAGAGATTCATGTTCATCTTTTACTTCTTTAGGGATAGCCTTAAGCATTGATCCCTTTGTCTTGGTTTCTAGTATCCATAATTTTTGTTTCATCCCTTAGACAACCATTCTTTTCTATTTCACAAGTAGTAGTGAGCTTAAACATAGGGTCCTATGTAAAATCATCCATCTCCCCTGATTTTCCCTTCCTCTTCCTTTTCTAAGTGAATAAATCCTTCTTGGTTTCATGAAAAGTTGGAGTTTCCTCCTTGGTGATTTTCCTTTTGGTTACTTATTTGAGATTTATAGTAGGTTTTTAAAATTCCATAGTCACATTCAATTCATCAACTATAACCATTACCTTCCTTTGGCCTTTTCCAATTAGATATTCTCTATCTAGTCTCCTACTTGGGAGATGGAAGTGATAGTAGGCGAGGGTTGTGTGGTCAATGTGTTTGGTAATGGATACAATGGGGAAAGGTTGGGAACTGGAGTTTCAAGGGAAATCATGATGAAGGTTGTGCATGTATAATTGGAAACAAGGGTCTATGTTTCACTAGGAGTGGGAGGTGGTGGAGTATTAGTTACAAATGGAGGAGGAGAAGAGATTATGGTTTCCATCTACGTAGTGGCATGATTGGATGAAAATTAAACTTAGATAATGAAAAAAGTGAACATCTTCCCCTTTATTTGATGTTCCTTGGGATTTGATATGGAATGTGTAATAATATTGAGAATCCCAGCCATAACATTAACTTTTGAATTTGGCATAATTTGTAATTGGGTAAACTATCAACATTTTATTTATGACTAAGTCCACTAGAGGGACTTGTCTATTCAATGACATTGAATTGACTAAAATGGAGGACATTGGGGTCATACTATCAATGATAAGTGACTCTATTTCTTGCATGATGGGTGGAAACTAGATAGTCATAGGAAAATTAGTCATTAGAGGACACTATGTTGAAGTCCTCAGTGCCAATTGTCATTGATGAACCTTTGTTACTTGGTATGGCTATCTAAACTAGATTGCTAGTTTGAGGAGTTTATAATGGTTCATATCCAAGTGGAGGAATTAATGGAAAAGGATGGGAGTAATTACAACCTATTCCATTATTGATGTGGAAACAAGGGAAGGATTTTTTTGAAACCACAAAAAAAGAAGGAAACTAAGAAGAAGTGGGAGAAATTGATTGTGTTACCTCGTGAATAAGGTTTGTCTTCTTGGAGAGATTTGGTGGAGGTAGAGTTGAAATACCTTTATTCTTAGGATGGCCTATGTTCCCTGTGAATCATATTTCACTTCATATGTTCTTGGTCTCTATTCCACCTACATAGGCTACTCTATTTGAATAGGCATGAAGACTATACTTGTAGTGTTCATATTTATCTCAATGTATTTTTTATCCTATGTATTGACAAAGACCAAATTATGAGGATGGTGGATATGATTGTGAATGAATTCCTCTATGAAAGGCCTTTGGAAATATAGATGTTGATTACTAAAAGGAGATGAGTTTATAAAAATTACACCAACACAATATTTGTCCCCATTGAAAATAGGGATGAAATTTTTTCGCTCTAGAATGTCAAGAAATTTAGATAAGTGGTATTATAATATTTCAAGGTATAAGAAAAGAGATATAAATACTTTTCAAAGTCAAGGCTAATCATCACTAGAGCTTGCATAATAGAGTTTTTGATATCCTAAAATTCTGATCTTGAATGAGGTGCCCATTTCACCTTTGCATATTTTTAAAGCATACTGTTAAGGGGTTTGACAATCTCAACAAAACCATAAATTAATTTACATATGAAATTTATTTTTGCAAAAAAATATTATAGTTCTTTTTTACTGTTATGAAATGGTATTCATGAAATTGTACTTGCTCTTTTAGGGTTGATTGAAATTCTTTATTTTATGATGATGTGGTTGA
The DNA here is from genome assembly GCA_037957365.1 of Torreya grandis. Taxonomy (NCBI): domain Eukaryota; kingdom Viridiplantae; phylum Streptophyta; class Pinopsida; order Cupressales; family Taxaceae; genus Torreya; species Torreya grandis. The sequence goes on along the minus strand of JARHVA010001150.1, from coordinate 2,391,727 downwards.
AAACATTACCTTCAGTGACACTAATAACAATTTTATTAGGATTCGAAGAGATGGCATACCTTTTACACCTCTCAAATAATTTATATAAGTCAAGTATGTGATCTGACCTACACTTATAGAAAATGATTAAGTCATACATGTAAATAATTATGGATTTACCAATAAGACCTTGTAAATCAAAATCCATAGCTTGTTGGATGGTGACTTATGATTGATTAAACTAAAAGGCATCCTCTTGTATTAAAATGTTCCCTATTTGGTCATGAACATTGTTTTGACCCTATTCTCTTGATCAACCATAATTTAGTTATAGCCTGAAAGTTTGTCTATAAAATACATCATCTTATTTTTTTAATATATATTTGATTTTGACCAGAGCTACAAACTAGTATGGGACATAATAAAGGACCCAAATACCCAAGTGATTATCTACTACATATACTAGACATACAAATAATGGCCACAACCATCTCAATAATATCAACAACGACCACCACCAACCTTGAGACTAACCAATGGCCATTAATGGCCCCAATAATATAAACCACAACCATAACAAACCTCATATGCCTTTCCCAAGGTTTAAACCTAGGTGGGGATTGAAACAAACAAGCCACTTAACCAACTCATCCACATCTCATTGGTGAAAACATACATCATCTTGGAGCCACTAACCATCTAAATTACCTCATCAAGAGATGGAAAAGGATAGTTGTATTTTTTTGATGCTCTATTTAGGTTCTTAAAGTCAACACAAAGTCTAGTTTCCCCATTTTTATCATGAACAGTAACTCAATTACCCACCAAAGTACACTAAAAAATTGAGTACATAATTTTGTTGTAACATTTGAACTTATTTATGGATTATAGGTTCAAGGATGAAATTGACTAGTCATTGTCTCCGCATAAAGGTTTTTCCCCCTTGATTGAGTTAGATGGCATGTGTTATGATGCTTGAGTTAATTTTTTTATCATCGTATGTCAAATAAATAAAATACATATACTATATGAGCAACTAACATAGACATTTCATTTCAAACTTAGTACAATCAAGGCTAATGTTGACATTGCAAGGTTCCTTAATTGATCCTAGGTTTATGGTATTGGACTAATGGCCTAAGAATTCCTATTGTTTATATATTTTAGTCCATATGTTTAGGTCAAATATAATTTATATTGAAACCATTCCCTTTGGGATTAAATTCTCCCTAAAATTTATGATCCCATCATTCTTGAAATTACTATCCATGTGGTCATCTCTATCTCTTTTGCTTATAACATGTGCATTAAAAACACTAGAACTACTCATGAACTTAACAATACATCAATCATTATCAAATAATTGAATATTATCAACATTATCTAGGATTGAGGGGTTAGAAACTAATTTTATTGCAAATTTTTGTAGCTTAGAATCACTTAAGGGGGATAAATTTGTAGCTGATGCTACCAAGGAATCTATAAGTTAGTTTCTTTCTATTGTAATGGGGATAACTCTAAAAACATCAAATGTTTCAATGAAATTCCATGTCCTATGATTATATTATTTAAGTAAGAAAGTTTTCACTAGAACTTAATTTTGACTTGTTTAATTACTAATTTTGAGCCTCTAAACACTTGCAATTATTTGACCTTATGTTTAAATAAAAATTTAGTTTTAGAATTAAAGCTTGTTACTCTAATATATTATTAATGAAAGGGAATTGTAACCTATATGCAACCGTATTTTGTTTTCCATGTGGATTAATCAAAAGGATTCCTTATCCTGAACCTTGTTTAGAACAAGCCCCATCAATGTAAAGGGACTATAAACCTGGTGAATCACAAATTTAATCTTGTTTACTACTAGTGGGTCCAATGGAAAGGGTATAGATTCTTATGTCAGATGACACATTATTTACCTTTTAATTTATAGAATAGTATTATATGACCATGGATTTCATTTTGGGATTATATATATTAAAATTTTATTGGTAAATCCTCTCCAAGGTAGCCACATATAGGAAAAGTTTGTATCCATATAGGCATTAAGTGTTTTAGACCAATCTTGACTTAGCAACGTTCCATAAGCTTTGGGAATCTATACTACTTGGATGTATATGATTTTTTTAAGTCTAGGTTCTGATGCTAATTTCATTTGGAAGATCAATAACTCCCCAACCACTTTAACTTTAGATTTGTCTAGATAAATGATATGTTTATTAGATTTTATTGGGGTTAGGATTAGTTTTATACAAACTCATGATGATATGACATTAACTAAAGCTCCCAAATCAACTAAAAAATTATGAAAGTTCTTCAAAAATATCCTTATAGTGATACAGAATGGAGGAAATTCAACCTTGTTCTTATGAATCATTACATTTTAATGTGTTACCTTTTATTTATTTTGGACTCGTTTTTAGTCAATGATTTTAGGATCAAGTCATATTGTTATGTGATTTGGGCCAATTTGTATAATGTAATATTTTAATTGATCCATTTTATATCCTAAGTTATGTTATAACCACCCTTACCAATAAAAGATTGTGCTTCTATGGTGGCACATTTGTCACTACCCTTTAGGGGTGGATGATCATTGTTCACTTTTGGATCAGGTGGAGTGGTATCGTTATTTAGAGGAGTAGACATTATTAGAGGTTTATAATGTGTCCTAATTTTTAATAAGTATTTATTATTTATATACTATTGAAAATCATGAATCTCATTTATGATTTCCTTTAGTTCATTATCTTCTTGACCAGGGAAATCAAGGGCCTCAAGTATCATGGTAGTGATAGCAAACTTAGTGGTACTAAGGGAATCAAATGTGTTCATATTTTTTTGGGGTTTTGGGATTGTTGGAGAGTTGTCAATGATGTCATGTTGATGTTATGTAACTATCCTTGTAAGTGGATGAAGTGATTTTATAGCCTAAGAAATAATGACAAAGCGTGTAATGTGCTTATCTTAGTGTGCTTAAAGGAGGCTTGGTTGATATTCAGTGTTGACATGGATATAGATGTTTAGGGATGAGTATGGAGTATTGATCATGTGAAAGATTCCTATAATAGTTTTTATATGTCTTGAGTGTTTATGTGCATGAGTGTATTTCATCTGGTTGATCATAGTTTTCATCTAGACACTTTGGGTCTAGTGGCAAGAATTTTGAGTAGGAAGTTTGATGATGTCACCATTTCCATATGGGAATGAGTCAAGGAGAGTTGGTCATATGGTTGTGATGACATTAGTCCCTAGTTTTTATGTGCCATATCTCAAGTCATGCATCAAAACATGGTTAAATATATAAGGGTACAAAGTTGGTTTCTCAATCAAAATTTAATGTTTCCCCATACTTAGCCAAATTTTCAAAGTGGCAAGAAGAGCTAAGTAAACATATTGATAAAGTTATATCTCACACATGTGGATGTTTCAAGAGATGGTGATCATATGGGTTTTTAAATTTTTTATCTTGGTTTATTTTCATTAAATTTTAGATCATACACTGAAGTGAATCAAAAGATACACATTTGCAAAGTTGGGCTCCTAGGCAATTTGAATATGTTTTTCCATAGCCAAATTTGTGTGACAAGAAAGGATAAGTAGGCATTTTTATGGTGCTATTTATTTCATGTGTGAAGGTGTCAAGAGAAATTGATCATATGGGTTTGTTTAATTTTGATCCTAGTTTATTTATGCTAAATTTTAGATCATGCACTAAAGCATGGAAAAAGTTATGTAGGAGCAAAGTTGGTCTCCCACACAAATTCTAAGCATAATTGGTTCTGTGATAGAAGATTTTGAGAAGGCATTTTAATGGCAATATATCTCACACATACAAATGATTCAGGATTAGTGTGTCACATGGTTGAATTATTATATGTAAGGAGATCATCGAGTCTAAATTTGTGATCATGCATCAAAGCATAGAATAATTTATTAAGGTTCAAAAATGACTACTCAAGCATATTGAAAGGGTTCCCATAGTCATTTTTGCACATGTTAAAGTTCAAGCAAGATCGATAATACGTGTTACTCCAAGAAGTCAAGAAGTGAGATGAGGATAGGTGTATGATATTTAATAACTAAGTAAAGGTACAAGATAAGGATCCAATGGCCAAAAAGTGTTTGTACAGATTGATCAAATGATGATCATTGATAGTTAAAGACTTGGTTGATCCATAGAGATTGATGGAGTGTGTTGAGTCAACATTTCAAGATTGCATGAGATGAGGTTAAATTGATTGAGGTTTAACATTTGGAATTGGTGGGATATGTGTTAAATATTGAACAAGATCAATAATGTGTATTCAATCTAAGCTAAGAGAACATGAGATGCGAGCATTGTGTTTGGAGGTTAACTATGACTGTTTGTATTTGAATATTTGAATTTGTAAAGGGAAAAATAGTTTCTAGTTTTTAGGCTATAACATTTAATCTAGGATGAATTTGATCATGCAGTAAAAAACAAAGTAATAGAGGACTCTAAGGTGCATCTAGAAATATAGATTTGAAGATATGAAAGTGAGTACATTCAAAGATATAGTGCTATTATTATTGAGTATGAGCGAAGGTGAAGAGTGATAATCAGAGGTCCATCATTAGATGTTAAAGACATCCTTGTAAAGGTAGATGTGTTCATAAGTGTTGTTGTGGGTGATCAACATCTAAGGGGGTTGTTTCCTCCTTGCAAGGTGAAACTTGCTAAAAGTCTAGTTGTTGTGGGTGCTCAACTAGATAGGTGTAGTAGCTCCTTGTGGGATTGTAGTCTCACAAAAATCAAGAATGGTAGTTCCCTGATCAATAGCTTATTGGTCTAAATTAATTATTATTTTATAGGATAGTAGTCTAATTGTAAGTCCTAGTGGGTTTTATTCCCCAAGAGGGTTTCCCATGCATGTCATGTGTTATGTGCTTGATCTTGCATTTTCTTTCTTGATCATTGTTATGAATGTTGTGTATGCCTCATAAATGTATGTATGTATTGATTAAGAGTTTGGAATGATTGGAACTAAAGTTAAAATATCTAGGCTCATTGATTCACAACCCCTCTTAGTGATTGTACCTATAAAAATTGGTATTAGAGTAGGTCCTTTGGAGGAAGCCTAATAGCTTGAAGGTTATCCTAAGTCGGTACAAATATGGCTAAGTAGTTGAAGAAATAAAATTAATAATGGAAGGATGTGCTCAAAGCACTTGAAGAACATATATCTACTTTGAAGAAAGATGCCAAAGAAGATGATAATATTATCAATGATCTCAAAATCCGACTAGTAGATGCCAAGACAAGTTTGTGTTCAAAAGAAAAGGACATCATGTTTGATAAAGAAGATGACAACAAATAAGAAGAAGTTGATCTAAAAGCTGAGCTAATGGGTGCACTTGGTGAACTAAAGGAGCAAAAGAAGAAGAATCATAAGATGATAAATATGATCAAAGGTATTGAAGTACAAGTTAATTCTCTTGAGGGGAGTTTTATAGAACAAGCATGTAGAATAAATGATGACATGGAGAAAAAATCTAAGAATGAGGAGACTATACAAGTTCTCATAGGTCAGTTAATGGCTAAAATTTTAAGTATAAGAGCTAAATAGGAGGAGTGTATTCAATTGGAAACCAAGCTGGGTTCATTGATGGATGAGCATGAGAACTTGTTATCAAGATAATCAAGATTGAAGAAGATAAAAATAAATTAGATTAGGTCAAGAGTAATGAAATAAGGTCTTTTAGACAACCAAATGCTTCAAGGTATGCTAGTTTATTTCATGGTCATTGTTATACATGTAATAAGTATGGTCATAGAGCTAAGGATCATAGAATAAAGTCAATCAAGTATGGACATTCATGGAGCTATGAAAAGAGGAGTTTTTGGCCAAAGATTGATCATAGTTCAAATCCGTCAAAAGGTAGGAATGATGTTATTTATTTTAGTTGTCATAAGAGTGGAAATATTGTTAGATTCTCTCCAAATAATGTTAAGATATCTTCAAGGTATGTCAAAGGATATAGATCTCCTAAAAGGTTTGATAAAGTATAAACTCAGGTATGGAAGCCAAAGGTAATCATTGCCAATTCTTCTAGTCATAAGGTTGATAATAAAGTTAATTCAAAGGGATATGTTGTAGATCAGTCTAAACTCAAAGGTCAAGTAGGTAAGATGGCTGCAAAAGACAAGAAGGGTCAAACTATGGTATGGAGACCTGAGGCAATAAAGATTAAGAAGACTAACCCTATTGAGTCTAAGAGTCTTGATGGATTGTTTGCCAAGGTGGAAAAAAGATTAGAAATAAAGGAGAGTCAAGAGTTTCTATTGACAAAATTTATTGACAAATTTGATGAAAAAGATGAAGTCAAGGATTTAGTTAAAGTTAATTAGGGTTGGAAGTCTGATGAGATTATGAAGATATGGGACTCTCAAGAGTTTTTGGACTTTTAGTCTCTTTATGTCAAAGGGGTGTCTATAGCTAGGCTTCAAAGAGACATGTGTCAATTAGAGGAAGCTTGGTGGCTATCAGATATTGTTTAATGAGATGGTATGTAAACAAATTATGTTTTTGCATTTTTTTATATATCTTTTGTTGGAGAAAATAAGCTTGTGAATAATCTCAGTGGTCCTATCTTGAGAAGGAGTTGGCTTGTTGATCATGGTTTGGATGTTATGGTATAAAAGTGAGTTTCAAACATCTATCCACATATCAATTTGTAGTAGATCCTAATTATGTATGACATCTAAGTTCATAGTAATCTTAAGATGAGGTATCTCTATATGAGTATTGACTGTGATTGGATAGTATTTGAATACTTGTTGAAGATGTCATGTTCCTGATAAAATCATGAAGTTAGGGGGAGATTTGTAATTGGACAGGTTCTAAGATCAAAGGATTGAGTAGTTGAATATAAGTAAGAAGGTGTGAAGAAACATTTTTGTGTGCTCAATATGATAAATCCAATCAAATAAGGTCTTTAGTTAAGGGGGAGAAATAAGTTCATGTGTTTGTTTTAGAGGTTTGTGAAGGAGTTGTAGTAGAAGGTTAGAATGGATGGTTCCAGGTGAATTAATGAGATTGATGAATTTTTAAGAAGTGTTTGGTGCTTATAAAGGTCTATGATATTATTTTTTATATGCTTTAGGTGTTTTGTGGTCTAAAGGTATGTTGAAGCCAAATTGATGGATTTTTAGTACTCTCGCTTTTCTCAATTTTTGGCTTAAAGACAAGCAGGCCTAAAATTGGTTATAATAAGTCATGGTCCCAAATATGTGAAGGATAAAATATTGGTCTAGAAGTGTGTGATGGGTGTATTTAGGCATGCAATAATATTTAGAGGTGTGACTTGACCAGAAGGAGGTTTGTTGACCTTGTTTGTTTTGAGATTATAAGGTTTTGGGCTATGTTAGAAAAGTGGTTTGCCTTGTGAATTGAGGTATGTGGATTTTTAATTTTTTTAATGGGATAAATGGGTTATAAAATCAAGCTTCACATAGATTTTAAGGTTTTTGGTTCTCAATTTATTCAAGTTTTTGTCAATATGGAGGGTTAATTGGCTAGTAGGTTTATGAAGGAAGTATGTTATAGAGGATGATATTGGTGATGAAAATAGGTTTGATAGAGGGGGAATATGAGAGTGATACACACACACACACACACACACACACACACACACACACACACACACACACACACACACACACACACACACACACACACACACACACACACACACACACACACACACACACACACACACACACACACATGTATATATGAATTTTTAGGTCTTAAATATGTTTCTACTAAAAAATGTGGGCTCTGTAAGTTCTAGGTAGGGCTACAAGGAGGCTAGATAGGCCTAGCTTGAAGAAGAGTGTTGTTTGATCATATTCTCCAAAAAAAACAAGGTATGTTTGTTTCAAGGTGAGTTATCAAGTTGGTTAAGATCATGTTTCATATTTTTAAAGTGGCATGAAGTTTTATTGGTGGTCCTTGTAGTAGCTTGAGAGAGAAGGCTAGTAAACATATGTGATGATTCGTCATAGTGTGTGGAGATCTGAAGATGCTCAAAAGGTGCATTTACTCATAGTTCTTAGGGGGAGTCACTATCAGATGTTTCTTGATGAATTACTTTAGTTTTTTGTATTTTTGTGTGTTCTTTCTTCATTAGTTGTAGTGCTTGATTGAAGAGAGTGTTGATATGGAGCAAGAGGATGTTGTCAAGGTAAGCTGAAGTAGGCTCAAGGTAAGGAGGAGTTTGTATCATATTTATAAGATGGTAATTTCCTATTTTATAGTATTTTTAGGTCCTCAGGATCATTTTTTTCCCATTTTGTCATTGTGTCAAAGGGGGATAAATTTATTGTTGTGGGAGTGCTTGAAGAGAGAGAAGGTGAGCTGTATATTGATATATATGATAGTTGTTGACATCAACGACAAAGGGGGAGATTGTTGAAGATTTTTTATTGATTTCATGGTGATGTCATGGATGTGTCCTTGTGAGTGGATGAAGTGATTTGATAGCCTAATTAACAATGACAAAGTGTGCAATGTGTTTGTCTTAGTGTGCTTAAAGGAGGCTTGATTGATCTTCAATGTTGACATGGTTAGAGATGTTCAAGGATGAGTATGGAGTATTGAGCATGTGAAAGGGGTCCTATAATAGTTTTTATATGCCTTGAGTGCTTATGTACATGAGTGTATTTCATATAGTTGATCATAGTTTTCATCTAGACACTTTGGGTCCAGTGGCAGAAAATTTGAGTAGGTAATTTGATGATGTCACCATTACCACATGGGAATGAGTCAAGGGGAGTTGGTAATATGGTTGTGATAATATTAGTCCTTAGTTGTTATATTATATATCTTAAGTCATTAATCAAAGCATTATTAAAGATATGATGGTGCAAAGTTGGCTTTTCAGTTAAAATTCAATGTTTTCCCATAGCCAAATTTGCAAAGTGACAAGAAGAACTGATTAAGCATATTGATGAAGTTATATCTCACATGTGTGGAAATTTAAAGAGAAGTTGATCATATGGGTTTTTTAAGTTTTGAGCCTAGTTTATTTTTTCTAAATTTTAGATCATGTATTAAAGTGTGTCAAAAGATATGCATATACAATATTGGGCTCCTAACCAGTTTGACTGTGTTTTTCCATAGTCAAATTTGCATGTGACAAGAAAAGCTAAATAGGCATTTTAATGTTGCTATATATTGCACATGTGAATGTGTCAAGATAAATTGATCATATGGGTTTATTTAGTTTTAATCCTAGTTTATTTTCACTAAATTTTAAATCATGCATTGAAGCACAACAAAAGTTATGTAGGAACAAAGTTGGTCTCCCACACAAATTCTAAGCATAGTTGGCTTTGTGACAAAATATTTTGAGAAGAAATTTTAATAGAAATATATATCACACAAATAAAGTATTCAAGAGGAGTGTGTTATATAATTGGATTATCCTATGCAAGGAGATAGTCTAGTCCAAATTTGAGATCATGCGTCGAAGCACATAAGAAGTTATTAAGGTTCAAAAATGGCTACTCAAGCCTATTGAAAGGGTTCCTATATTCATTTATACACATGTTAAAGTTTGAGTAAGATTGATGGTACACGTTGCTTCAAGAAGTTAGGAAGTAGTAAGATGAGGATAGGTGCATGATGTTTAATGATTGAAAAAAGGTACAAGATAAAGATCTAATGATGATCAGGTGTTTGTATAGACTGATAAAATAGTCAACATTGATAGGTAAAGACCTTTTTGATCCACAAAAATCAATAGAGCATGTTGTGTCAACATTTCAAGATTACATGAGATGAGATCAAAGGGAATAAGTTTTAACATTTGGAATTCGTGGACTATGTGTTAATGATTGAACAAGATCAATGGTGTGTATTTGATTTGAGATAAGAAGAGACAATATGTGAGAATTGTGTTCAGAGGTTAACTGTGACTATTTGTATTTGCAAAGGAAAAAACTAGTGTTCGGTTTTTGGGCTATAACTTTTGATCTAGGATGAATTTGCTCATGTAGTAAAAATCAAAGTTATAGAAGAATCCAAGGAACATATACTAATATATATATTTTAATATATGAAAGTAAGTACAATCAAAGATATTAATCTTAGAAGTTGACTATGTATTCATAATTATTATACAAGTGACCTGAGAAGGATGTTTGAGCTTGTGTTAATGTTGTTTCGATGTCTCATGATGAATTTTATATTTGGGAGTGTTTTAGACTCTATGAGGATGCTATACATGTATTTTTTAGGTATGATAAATATATATTAAGTATGAACAATGCTTAATGAGGTTATTGTATGTTCAATAATGGTGTTCCTATGTATAAAGTCTCTATTTGAGTTGATTGAGCATATGCATACATGAGATAAGATGACTATGATCATTTGAGGATGTCAAAGGGGACATAAATATTGGACCCATATATTTAAAAGTGATCTTGTGTTCTTTTTTTGCTTGATGGTGTGTTAAATGGGTGAATAAGTCTCTATGAGACTTATAAGAGCTACAAAGGCCTTATTAAAAGGTCTAAATCATTAAGGGTGACCCATAGATGCTATGACCAACCTATGAAATTTATATTGAGTTACGTTTTCATGTGATAGTTACCTTAAGGTTTAAGGAATGCCTAATGGCTGACCAAGATGGTGATTATCATGATTTCTCTATAAATAATGAAATCAAAGGTGATGATTTCTAGACTTGTAAAACTTGAATGAGGGAGTGCGAGTGTGAAGCCAAGAAAAGGAGATAACCATTGAAAGAGAAGGTATAGGTTAGTGAGGACCAATGGAGAGTGAAGAGGATCAGACTTGTTAGTCTAATCAAGGTGATGAAGGTGATCACATAGGTCATTAGACCTAATAAGCCTAGAAGAGGCAGAATGGGTGAGTATTCTCAAGAGGTTGTTTGAGAGAGACTTAGCAAAGAGTTGAGAGAGGATTGTATGTGTGAATTAGGAAGTTAAGGAGGGGTAGAGTGTCCTATGGATGAGTTAATGAGCATATTAGTTTGAGGAATATTTGTATGACCTATTGGTCATAATTTTATTAGTAGAATAATGCTCTTATTATTTGAGTATGAGTGAAGGTGAAGAATGATAATTAGAGGTCTATCATTAGGTGTTGAAGACATCAGTGAAAAGGTGGATGTGTTTATAGGTGTTATTATGGGTGATAAACATCTAAGGGGTTTTTTTCCTCCTTGTAAGGTGAAAATTTCTAAAAGTCTAGTTGTTGTGGGTGCTCAGCTAGATAGGTGTAGTAGTTCTTTGTAGGATTGTAGTCTCACTAAAATCAGAAATGGTGGTTCCTTGATCAATATCTTACTGGTCTAAATTGGTTCTTATTTTATATGACAATAGTCCAATTTTAGGTTTTAGTGGGTTTTATTCCCCAAGAGGGTGTCCCACGTATGTCATTTGTTATGTGCTTGATCTTGCATTATCTTTCTTACTCATTTATATAAATGTTGTGTATGCCTCATGAATATATGTATTGACTGATTAAAAATTTTCAAGGATTGGAACCAAAGTTGAAATATCTGGGCTTACTGATTCACCCCCTCTCAGTGATTATACCTCTAATAGGGATCACCTCATATCCTTCCATCTCTTTTAGGAAAATATAAAAGTAATTAAATTTTTTAATACAGTCTAATTCCCCATGTTGATCAATGTTATGTACCCTAAATTATTTGGGTAAATTAGTTTCACATAGGTTAATCTTAGGTAATTTGTTTTGTGACAACTCAAGATTTTTATTAAGATGGTTGAATGGTCAATTTTATCTCTTGTAGGTAATGTTTTCATTTGAATTTAGCCACCAAAATTTCTAAGTTACCTTTGAAGTCCTAGGAAATTGTCACTAAGATTTTGGACCATCCATTGTATGACATCCAACTCATTTTTTATGGAGTGTTGTGGTGCACTCTAGACATTATTAACAATAAGGGATTTGCTCTGAACCTATATTATCACTTCTACATTTGGCATAATGAAGAAATATAGGGGTTGATTTGGTGTCACTTATATCAATGGAATTTGATATATGACCAATATAATATTTGGCATTGGAATTCTTTTATTGGCATTTGGGATTAGGTTCAAGGCTGAGAGGTTTGGGTTGATATTTTGGATTTCTATGAGCATTCAATATTATGTGTTTAGCTATCAATCTACCTTAATGGCCTCAACATATGACAGTGGTAAATATACAATGATGGGATCACTTTTGATGAATAATATTATCCAAGGATCCAGGGTTTTATTCTACATTTCAAGTGATAACTAAGCATAAAATATACACAACATTGTAATACACTTGTACATCTTTTTAAATATCATGTTAAAGGCCTTGATTGTATCATTGGGTTCCTTATTCATGATATAAAATTATTGGTATAACACATGGGTCAATAATTTATACAAATTGAGCTAAAAATATATTTCTAAATTTATTACACCTAGGATTGAGTTCTTAGGGAGATTTAGAAACTAGTCATATGCAACATCTTACAAAGTGAATGGATAAATTATACATATTAGTCCTCATGTTCAATGTTCAAGAGTTGTAAGGCAAACTTATAAAAGGTTGTGTGCTCTTCAATGGTACACCCTCCATTATGTGTGAACTAGGAGAGGTATCTCTTTGGATTCATGGGTAGACCATGGACATCCTTAATAATATTCATGGTTGATCTTACTAACCAAGCCATTGGTTTGAAAAGACCTAGAGTGAAATGTGGGGGTGAGCTAGGTTGAGTCCTAGATATTTTGGGTCTTCCTCTATTAGGCCTAGGTATTTGATGTGTATCCAAGGGTGAGAATAACAGGGAACCTAACTTAGAATTAGACCTAGTGATGCATGAGGGGATATCTAGATTGTTTTAGAACTAAAAAATGACCTAATGACTTGGGGTTTGAGTGCAATGCTGAGTTTCATGTCCTCCTTCTAGTGCCAAATTTCATTTACCTATTGATATGTGTTTTAAAAACACCATATAATGTGATGCGATTAAATATTCTTATTTGAGAAACACTGGAGACAACCCATCAAATGAGTTACAATATTGGACTCTCCTGCATATCCTACTTGGAAAAGTTTGGTGAATGATGTAGAGGTTACCATATTATAGACACCATTTTTGCATCTACCCTCCACTTTTTCTCAAAAATTTTCCAATCCTCCTCAAAATGGATATTCATAATGATGCATAAATACTAATCAAGAATCAGATAATATAATCACAAAAGGGATAAAAAGGTAAGGCATGGAATGGAGTTTCTAGATTTTACTAAGATGTTTTTGCTTCAATGAGTTATTTTATGAATTAGATTTTAATTTACTTATAGTCCTTGGTGTGCTCAAACTAAGATAAATACAACTTAGAGTAAGGAAAGGATCATGATGAATGTAATATCCATATCATCACTTTTTCAAGGTAAATCATCACAAAAAATTATTAATAACAACATATTTATCCATAATGGTTATATTAAAATATTTAACTAAATAAATAATTTAGATTAGAATTTTACTCAACCTTAGTAAATTCATATAAAATAGTCAGAATTCATAGCATAGTCATGGAAAATCAAGCATATAAAATAGAAATACTAGAAAATGAGGAAGCAAAAACATTAAAAAATCATGAACATCTAAAATATTTCAAATTTGTCATTGTTTTCAATTAAAATATTCCTTCTTTACAAATTTTACAATAGGTGCTTATATAGAAAGAATGGGCACAAGCCCATCATCAAAAGACCAGTTTTGTTATAACAACCATGATTCTTGAAAAAGATAAAGACATAATGAGAAGAGGGGATAAAACCCATAACATAAAAAATTATCAATTCAAGATGACATAGAAAAAATCCCTATCCACTTTATTATAAATATTTGTGGAATATTTCCACCCAACCACTTATCTTTCTTGATTCTCAATCTTTTGTTTCTTAGAGGCACATGCCAAAGCATTACTATCATTGTATGGACCCTATCTCATCTTGATTTAGTAGTACATGTAACTTTAAAACAACCTCTCTAAATATGAGATAAAGCTATAGGTTCATGTAAAATTAAAATATTTGATGAGGCCATAAAATGGCTCATTATATTAGTAAATGACACCATTTTCTCTTGCATAAATCATGTTTTAAAATGGACTTAGATGTATTTTTAATAACTTATGCTTATTTTATAATGAAATATAGGAATATATCTTATCTATTATTTATAAATCATTTTAGTCTACATTGTTACTATTTTATGATAATTTATTAGAAAATAAATGTCAAATATTGTATATGCTGAAATGAGTCATCAATGTAGATAGAAAAGTTTGGAGTCATCAAATAATAAATTAGGAACAATATTCATGCAGATATAGAGATACTCAATAGCTTTAGAATCATATACAAATCACATCCAAGTTTTTTCAGTTACTTTTGAGATGGTGTACTATTTATGCATGCTCAACTAAAGCATACAAACAACTTTGTATCAACCAAAAATAAGACTTGTGTTTTTGTGTTAGTTTGTTTTAAGTTTTAGCTAATAAGGTTTAAGGATATAATGGAAAAGTTATGAAAATGGTAGAAACAATCATTAAAAAATATCTAAAATTGAATCTAATTGTATATTCATATTCATTTTAAAAAAATAGACAAGTTAAAAAAATGAGTCATCATGATCTTAGTCTATATGTAAAATTTATGAATGTTTCAACTAACTTCAGAGTCCATCGATCCTAGATCCAAAGTCTATTAGTATAGCTCTAGAGCTCTAGATTTGCATAAAATTAGTTTTGATGATGCAAAGAATTGATTTTAGGGTTTAGAATACTAAATAATTAATGAGATAATGTTTTGGGATATATATATATATATATATTATAAAAATAGAAACTTCTAAAAATAGACATCATAAAAAAATCAACTACAAGGGTCTACAACTATGGGAACACGAAAGTAAAAGAGATAATTGCTACCTATTTTTATAAACTATTTATATAAAATATATTTATAGTATTTATAAAAATATGTATTTCTAAATAAAAAAATATTTTTTTAGTATTTTTTATATTGTCATCTTAGAATAAGAATTAGTTTCAAAACTGATTTGTTATGTTGTTAGGAATAAGAGTCAGTTTCAAAATTGATTTATTATATTGTTAGGAATAGGAAATCAGTTATAAACTAATTTGTTAAGTTATTATTCACAAGTAAGAAGTTGTTGAAGAAATTTTATTATAAATACAACCTTCTCATTCATACAGAGTTAGTAAGAAATAGTAGATGATATCAAGAGTTGAATAATAGTTGCTATTAAATATCTAGTTTTTCATTTTTAAATTATAATAATTTTTAGAAGTAATGAAAATTTGATAAAATTTATACATATTTAAGTTATGTTCTAATCCTAATATAAATAAAAGTAAGTGCTCATTCAACCAAAGAAGTAGGATCTTTTATAATATTTCTATGTTTATATTGTTGTGTGTTTGATCTTTTATTTTAAACAAAGTGTTGTGTGACACAGTTTAACATGAAATTCCATGTGTTCAATGCATGTGTGTTTTAATTTAGATTAATTTCAATTATTTTATTTTATAATAATTTATTTCATAAGTATTTCCTTTCAAATTAATTCCAATTTTAATAATTTAGATTAATTGTATGTTTCCTTTTAAATCATTTCAATTACAATAAGTGTGTTACCTTTAAAACATTTTCAATTATAGTAAATGTGTGTTTCCCTTCCAAAGAATTTAAATTCAGTAAGCACGTTTAATTTTATAAACAATAGAGTAGATTTCAATTCAAATAAATATATTATATATTTAGGAGTAAATGATCCACAACTCCCCCCAAAGAGACAACTATTAGTCATTATCCTGCATACCTTACTGTTAATTATCATTTGACACTAGCCATAGTTTTTTATGACATTAATTAAACTCATCTGATTAAATGAGAGGATTGACAATTCCATCATTTTTGACACCATTGTTAGATTTTATAGGTGTTAGTAAGGTATAAATTATAAGTTAACAACTGATTAAGAATTTGTTTCATAAATTAAATAAATATACGAATAGAAAATGAGATTCAAAGGGAATATATATGCATAATAACACCAAAAAAATAGAATTTAAATATGAGAGACAATCCAAAAAATATATTTAATAAAAAAAATAGACCTAGAGTAAATCAAACTCGACCAATAAGAAGAACTTCTTCCTATCATATTGTCTTAGATCTAGATGAGAATACCCCAATGAAGAACATATCCCCTTATATAATACCTAATTTAGGGGCATGTAAATAGAATATCCTATCCAATTCTTGTTTGAGTTTAAAGTATTATGACAAGTCTATGACTACAAAATAGATAATCAAAAACTGAAACTATTTCCTTTTACATTTAAGGATTTAGCTATGAGATGGTTTATGGGTTTGTGATCCGATTCCATTCATCTATGAGATGAAATAGAAAATATATTATTCAATAAAAATAAGAACTATTATAAGGTAAGAGATATAAAGCAGGAATTCTTTTGTATAAAATATAAAATAAATAAAAATATAGAAGATTATCTAGAACAATTCTTCTTTCTCTATAAAAGATGTGGATATGAGTTGAATGAAGACCTGAATAAAATAATTTTACTAAAATTGTTGAATGATGATTCTCAATATTATTTTAATCTAATGAGAAAATGATATGTTAATAAACTAACTCTTAATGAAATTACTGAACTATGTAGGAATTATTCAAAGACAAAGGCTAGTATTAGGAAGTTGAAAACAAGGAAATGAAGCAATGGTATAGGAAAAATCATGGAGGCATTTAAAAATATTAAAAAATACTTTTGGTTCAATTAAACACAATACTATATGAATTTCAAATAAACACTGATGCCATTACTGAACCTAAAACTATGTATTGTGCCCAAAATGTAGGTTGAAACATAGATTCTAAGACTACCCTCTCGATAGAATATATATGTTTGGTATTTTTGATGAAAAATTAACATGACATAAAAAATTTCATCCTCATTCATGTATTTAAGAATCAATTAAAATATATTACCCAACCAACAAAAGACCTCAATTACATACAAAGACAAGGGAACAATTTTTCTTATAATTAAAATCTTAATCAAATTATTCCCAAAGATTATTCTAATCGATGGATGATGCCATGGGATATAAAAATACAAACTTAGTCTCCATAATATTTGAAATCAAAACATCTGAATCAACAACCATGGAAAAATCAACAATGAGTACATCAATAAAAATTTAATTTAACAAAGAAGGTTTCCATCTCAAGTGGTGTTGATGTTTGATCATACCAACTAGCCTCCACAAAATGAACAAGAAAATTATCCTAAATTACCTATAAAAATAATAGGAAACCCAAATAATATATAGGTATCCCCTATCTATGGAACCAAACAAGAAAAAACTATGTGATTTAATGTTATATTGTAATAATGTTCAGTTATGCTTAGGAAAAATATTGACTATCCATTCTCAATTCACCAAAATTTCTAAGGAAAAATAAAGTTAAAACAATCCAAATGATAAATTAAAATAAATTCAATACATTAAAGATCTATAGGAAGAGTTAACAAGTTCTATGAAAGAAGACAATATAACTACATAAATCTCGAGACTTGCTCTAGAGATCACCAATCTAGCTCCCATAATACCCAGACACAAGATAGAAAATGTCAAACCATATGTAGAAGGTTACCAAAAGGAATTTGAAAAAGTTCATGATGAAAATTATTCTCACACACCTCTCTAGTAGAGTGTTGTTATCTTGGCATAGAACAATGAATAATATTTTCTTTCAACTTTTAGTTATCCACCAACAAGTGTGATTTTAGGAGATTCCTTCAAAGACATAATTACCTTTTACATGTTGTACCCTAATCATTTCCCCTTGAATTTATCATAAGTGAATTTAGGTAAGTGATTTCAATCCATCTAGGGAAAAAATAAATTACAGTCCAACGAAAAAAAATGTTAATTATAAATAGTTGGTTAATTGATAAGGAAGAGAGTATAATTTCAAAAATCTTAGAATGAATATTTCAAGAACAAATAGTAAAAAAATATTTGAATAAATGTTGTTTTGGAGATGTTGGGTATGAATTTTATATTTCTTGTACAAACAAGGCCAACATATAAAAAAATTTAATGGATGCAAAATACTACACCCTTATTCATTACTGTGTCTAGGATATGTGTGTCTGACTTGTGGCTTACATACCTCTTTTATATACTTGTTACATTTCTCTATGTTATTAGATAGGTCAACCTATGAAATAACCTTGGCTAAGTAGACTATATATAGGAGGTAGTGGTTATTCTTTATTCATTTTGTTAAGTATTCTACTATTAGTGCATTTTTATGGAGGTTTCCCCCTCAAAGTGGATTTGCTATATTATTTAGTATTCTAGTCTATTGTCAATTATTGCTATATGATCTCTCATATTTGCTTATTCTATGTGATATAAAATTATTTTATGTGAACATATAAGTAATTTCATTACAATTAGTATTAGATCTTTGATTTGGGTAGTTTTTTTGTGGTGTTTTTCTTAGATTTGGCAAGGCATGGCTTCTGGAAGTGAAAAAACATAACTTGCAATCCAAGAAGAAATAATTTTTTCTATTAGCCTAGTATTACTCGAAACACTTCTTTGAAAAAAAATATTTAGAAAAAAGATTCTAGAAATTATTTTTCCCTTTACATAATTGTAGTCATGGGTTCATCTCGATGAGACAATCACAATGGTATATTCTATTGGTACATTTTTTTGGTGTCAAAATTTTTACCCTAGTGCATAAAGGTAGTCATTGAATTCATCTTGGCAAGGCAATCACAATGGTACCATCTTTTAGTACATTTTTTTGAGGTAAAAACCCTCATAGGGTTTGTATATGGTAGGTCTTAGTACTCAAGGAAGAAAAGAGGGGATATAAACTCTTAAGACTCCTTCTACCAATGACATGAAATCTAGAACTTTAGATCTAGTGATTTCTTAGATTTAGGTAGACATAAAGAACTTAGTGAGGCATGATGACTTTGTTGTAGTCCAAGCTGATATTTTAGGGATGAATAGAGAGATTAATGGGGTTCATAATGAATTTCATCATATCACTATGAAATTGGATACCCTTGCATCTTAATTTCAGCCCAACAACCCTCCACTTCAACATTCGAATCCTCCTCTCAACACTAATAACTCCCATGCTGGTATAAAAATGATGTTGCCAAAAGTGGGAATACATAAGTTATATGGTAAGGATCCTCTCACTTGGATTACCCAAATTGATAATTTATTTGAGATGCATCAAACCCCTAGTTTTCAAAAGGTGATAGTGGCGTCTCTGTATCTAGAACTTGAGCAATTCATTTGGTATCACTAGTTATGTACTCAAAAGAAGAATAATGATGCTCCTTTTATATGGTCTATTTTTACCAAGGAGTTGTTGGTTAATTATTAGAATAATGTCTCTAAGAATTATTTAAATCAATTAGCCAAATTATGGAAAATAGAAATTGTGAAGGATTATATTCATTAGTTTTAGAATCACTCTTTATGGGTAGAAGATATCACTAAGGAAAATTTGACTGATCTATTTTTGGGTGGTCTCAAAGATAACATCCAATTTGAGGTTAAAATGTTTAACCCAACATATGTATCAAAATTTATCCCTAGGGCATGTATGGTAGAAAAAAATAAGATGGTCAAAAGGAAAACTTTTACTACTGGTCATGGTCACACCTTTCCAACACCATCATTTCCACAACCCACTAGATTAACACAATAAAAAATTGAAGAGAAGCGAGCCAAAGGGTTGTGTTATGGTTACAATAGAAAATGGAGAAAAGACCATCATTATGATGAAAAGAAGCTATTTTACATTGAAGGTGCCAATGATGATGAAGATGATGAAGTACATGGTGAGGATGTAGAAGGTCTTGAGGAGAAATCTAAAGATTCTCAGCCTACTATTTCTTGTCATTCCCTTTTAGGTATTAGTACTCCCCAAACTCTTAAGGTGTTGGGGTTTCCTTAAGAAATAGAAGGTCACTATCTTGATTGATTTTGAAAGCACACACAACTTCATCAACATTAAGTTGGCTGCTCATTTGAACTATTTCATTTATCCAACTCTAGAATTTTAGGTTATGATTATAGATAGTGGTATTGTCAGCTATTCAGAAAAATGTCATAGTATTAATTTAGCCATGGGAGACTACTTGTTAGATTCTCCTATATTTTTTATTCCCATGGGTGGATCTGATATTATTTTGGGAGTATAATAGTTCACCACTTTAGGCATTATTGAGATGAATTTCCAAGAATTATTCATGCATTTTCATTCTGAAGAAAGGACATTTGAGCTAAGGGTATTAAGGGCTAAATCTCCACAACTTGTTATCTCCCATCGAATGATAAATATTATTCATAAGGGTGTTGAAGGATTTATAGCTCACTTGTTTTCCATAAAAGTACAACTAACTTAGTCATCTCCACCTCTTGGTCTACAACAAGTGATTGATGCCCATTCTATTATTTTTGACAACATGCCAACATGAATTCTACCTAGCCACATGCATGATCATGCTATCAAACTTATTCATGGAAGTCACCACCCAACATCAGGCCATACATGTATCTCTATGATCAAAAAAGTGAAATTGAAAAGATGGTACATGAGATGTTAGATGTAGGAATAATTCACCATAGACAAAGTGAATATTTTTCACCAATTGTCATGGTGAGAAAGAAAGATGAAACTTGGAGGATGTGCTCTAACTATAAAGAACTCAACAAATACACTATTAAAGATAAGTTTCCTATTCCTATCATTGATGATTTGATAGATGAATTGAATGGTGATTTTTATTTTACCAAGTTAGATCTACATCTTGGGTATCATCAAATTTGGATCCATGATGAAGTCATACCCAAAACAGATTTTAGGACTCATAAGGGCCATTATGAGTTTATGGTTATGCCTTTTGGTCTAACAAATACACCATATACTTTTTATAGTTTGATGAATGCTATTTTTAAGCCATTTTTAAGGAAATTTTTTTGGTATTTTTTGATGATATCTTCATTTACAGTAAAAATTGGGAAGACCATTTGCAATAAGTGAAATAGGTACTCTACATTTTGGAACAACATCAATTGTATGCCAAACCTTTTAAATGTAATTTTTGGGCTTATGAGGTTTAATATTTGGGTGAAGTTTAAGTGAAAGTGGATCCTAAAAAAATCTAAGTAATGGTGGATTGGCCAATTCCTAAAACACTCAAGCAACTCTGGGGATTTTTGGGGCTAACTGGTTACTATCTCAAGTTTGTCAAAAATTATGGTAGTATTATAGCCACACTCACCTATTTGTTTAATAAATACTCCTTTTAGTGGACTAATGTAGCTACCTAGGCATTTGAATAATTAAAATTGTCTATGTGCACTACTCCAGTATTGGCCACTCTTGATTTTTTCAATAATTTTGTGATTGGATGTGATACATCTAGGTATGGTATGGGTGCTATACTGATGCAAGAAGGTATACCTCTTGCATTTGAAAGTTGTCAACTAAAGGGTAAAAATCAACACAATCCCATCTATGAGAAGGAAATGATGGCCATTTTTCATGTAGTCAAATAATGGAGACCTTATTTGATGGGTCATCACTTTTAGGTAAAGACTGATCATGATAGTATCAAATATTTTTTAGAATAATGGTTGTCATTTGAAGAACAATATAAATGGGTAACTAAGATGTTAGGTTATGATTTTGAAATAGTCTATAAAAAAGTCAAGGATAATGTGGTGGTAGATGTACTATCTAGAAAGGATGAATTAGTTGAGGCATTGCTATGTGCCATAACCATTTTGTAAGTAGATTGGATAGATGAAGCATGATAAAAATGGGAACATTATAGTGCTACCCATGATTTGATTCAAAATATTTAGCAAGGTTTAGGTGGATTTGAAAAATTCACATGGAAAGTTGATGTATTATGGTATAAAGATAGATTGTACCTATGTAAGAATTCTATTCTTAAACAAAAAATCCTTTAAGAACTTCATGCAACTCCAATTGGGGGTCATTTAGGATTTTTGAAAACCTATTGCAAAATCAAGCAAGATTTTTTTGGGAAGGACTCAAGGGGGATGTCTAAAAATATGTGGTTGAATGTATGATCTGTCAACAAAACAAATGTGAAACCATCAAAACCCTAGGTATTTTACAACCTTTATCCATCACTAGTCAACATTGGAAAGAGGTATATATGGATTTCATTATAGGGTTACCAAGATCTGATGGTTAAAATTTTATCATATTTATTTTGGATAATCTCATTAAGTATGCTTATTTTTATTCTTTATCACAACCATTTAATGCTAGTATAGTAGCTACGACTTTTCTCAATATAGTTCAAAAATTGCATGGAACCCCTAAGATCATTGTCATTGATAGAGATCCTATTTTCACTAGTAATTTTTAGACTAAGTTATTTATATGTTTGAGCACCCAGTTGGCTCATAGTTCATCCTATCATCCTCAATATGATAGACAAACTGAGGTAGTCAAAAAATGTCTAGAAGGATATCTCTGTTGTTTTGTTTCTGATAAATAGGATAAATGGGTTCATTGGTTGCCACTTGTTGAATGGTGGTATAGTTCTTCCAAAATTTCTCCCTTTGTTGCACTGTATGGATGCCACCCTCCATCCATCACTTCAACCTTGAAGGTCCATCCTAAGGTTTGTGTAGTTGAACATATTCACCATCAATAGGAGGTCCTTACAAGTTTGCATAAAAATTTAGCTATGGCCCAAAATCACATGAAGCAATAGGCAGATCAACATAGAAGTGAGAGGCATTTTGAAATTAGTGATTGGGTCTTTATTCACCTGCATCCATATAAGTAGATGTCATTGAAGTAACAAAAAAAGGATAACAAGTTATCCCTTAAGTATTATGGGCCTTATCAAATCTTGCATAAAATTGGTAGTCTGGCCTACAAGTTAGAGTTTCTTTCATCCACTTGTATACATCTAGTATTTCATGTATCATGTCTAAAGAAAGTCATTAGACATAGATTTTCCATTTAAATAGAATTAACATAATTGGATGAAGAAAGCATAGTAGTTCTTGATCCTGAGGCAATCTTTCACATGTGCACTAAATAACTACATTCTATAATGATTACAAAGTACCTAATCAAATATAAGAATATACCATGTGAATATAATACTTAAGAGGATGAAGCATTTTTGTAGCAACATCTAGAGTTGCCAAAATGTTGAAGATAAAATTATTTTGAAGGGGAGGGGCTTGCTATTCCCTTAATCATTAGTGTGTCTAGGGATATGTGTGGCCAACTTGTGGCTTACATACCTCTTTTATATACTTGTTATATTTTTATATGTTCTTAGATAGGTCAGCCTATGAAATAACCTTGGCTAAGTAGACTATATATAGGAGGTAGTGGTTAGTCTTTATTCATTATGTTAAGTATTCTTATATTAGTGAATTGTTGTAGAGTTTTCCCCCTCAAAGTGGCCTTGATATATTATTTAGTATTCTAATATACTATCAATTATTTCTATGTCATCTCTCATATTTGCTTATTTTATGTGATATAAAATCATTTTGTGAGAACATCTAAGTAATTTCATTACATAAAATGAAGCATGTAAGTGTTGCTTTTTGTTTAAAGAGAACCATGGATACCAAATCAATAAATTTCATGTATGTATTTTTATTTTTCATGTAAATATAAATATGTTTCTCATAAATATTCATTTTATACTTATAATAATGTACATCCACCATCTCAATATTTTTCAAATATTTTCCATCAACCACTCATCCAGTTGTTACAATACCAAGCTCATTCATGGTGGCATCCATCCCATCATTAATAATATGTTGGATGTGTAAATTTATAAAATAGCTATTGTATAGTAATAAAAAGATATTTTTTCATCTCTTGAGTTCCATCCATAATCAAGGATTGTAATACAACCACTTACACAATCAACCATAATAATAAAACTAATCCGAAGTAGTTCTTAATGCCATAATAAATATTTCATTTACTCATAAATAACTAATCTCTAAGCCATATAAATTCATAATAAATATTATTTTATTGTTTCTCAATTTTTAATTTTATACATGCTTGAATAAAAAACCTTAGTAAACATGTGAAATTAGGCAAATAAAATATTCGATGAAAGATTTTTTAAAAACCATGTTGTTAGATAACTTGTTAACCTTTTGATATAATATTTTAAACTAACATCTAATATTTGAGTGTAGTATAAATGTATTACTGATCATATTTTTGTACTCTTTTAGTTTCTTAAAATAATTTAGATGCAACATAATCTTCCCTTAATTTTATTTTGATTAACAAAATAAAAAATTAATAGATTTGGAATAGATTTTGAGATAGACTCAGTACTAATGAGATATATTTCATATATATGAACTTTAAGTAAGTACTATGTGTTTGAAAATAAAAAATACTTTATAATATGAGCTCAAGTCATCATGGACTAGTTTAGACTAGTTTTGGAGTCCATTAGTCTAGATTTAGAGTCCATTAGTTTAGTTCTCGAGTCCATCAATTTAGCTCTAGAGTTGCATACACTAGTTTAAAATATTTATAAAAAATATTTTGAAGTCTGTAAATAATTTTAAAGATAATGTAAATATTTTTGAAGAATAGTGGGGAAAATTTCTTCATGCTTTTACACAAGGTAATTTTTAGTTAAATTGGCTCACAAAAGAAGAAATTTATGAGTATAATCAACTATCTAATGTATTTGAGTGTTGTAGAGGAACTAAAAAAACCAATTCCTAATTTTTAATTATGTTGTCATTTATCAAAATATTAAAAAAATCTAAAAAGAAAATGAAAAATTAATAAAAAAATATAAAATTCAACAATGAAAACTTTTAAGTATTGTTGACAGTGATGGTTATAAAAATAGCTTGTTGGCTAGCCATGTACTGTATAAAAGAATCTTGATTAGAAAATCAACAAATAAATAATCAAATAAAAAAGAAAAAAATAAAAAAAGAGGAAAAAGTTAAAAACTAGCAAATGACTACTTTTTTCAAACAATCAATAAAGTTGTGCATAATTAACTTTGCCTTTATGTTCTCTTTTAGTATCAAATAACTTTGGCCACATCAACATGAAGGAAGTAAAAGACAACTGAGAATATGAATAAGGTATTTGTTCTATTATTTTATTTATAAATATAGTTATAATTTTTTTAATTACAAATAGATTCACTTGATAAAATTTTTGAGAAAAAAAAAATAAAAAAGATAAAAATATCTCTCCATGCATGAGGACATATGTAAGACTAAGTGGGGGAGAGAAGGAAAGAGTTGAAAACCAATAAATGACTATTCTTCTCAAATGAATACATTTCTAATTCTAGAATACTATTTTCAAATAGTTTAATATATTATTGAATTCAAAAGAATGTTCATTAAGATCTTTTAGTTCATCTTATATAATTTACAATAAGAAATGGGATGAAGATAATTACTTAATTCTCTGAAAAAAAGAAGCCAATATTCCTAAGGATATATTTCACTAAATCAAAATATCATTGTTAAAATGATCAAATAAAATGTAAATCAAAAAAATGTACAAATCTTGATGACTCCAAATACCATTATAGGCTAGCACACTAGAACACGCTTATGAATATTTTAAAAATAAAAAAAATTTCTTTTGGATAAAATAAGTGGACTGATTTCTACTAAGAACATGGATACAATAAATGATTGAGAAAACTAAATGTACATGGAAAATAATGGCATGCATGAAGACATGCATGAGTTTAAGTGTGGGAGAATGATGAGGCCACAAAATGGATAATTATATCAGTAAATAACACCATTTACTCTTACATAAATCAAGTTCTAAATTGAAATTAGGTTGAATTTTAAGAACTTATGGAATAAAATATAAGAATATATCTACTATTCTTTATAATTCATTTTAGTCTACATTGTTATTTTTGATAATTTATTAGAAAATAGATGTCAAATGTTGTATGTACATGCTGAAATGCATCATCAATGTAAATAATAAAGTTCTAAAATACCAAATCAAGATCAATATTCAAGTAGCTCCAGAGATCCTAAGTAGCTTTAGAATCTTATAAAAATCATATCCAAGTTTCTTCATTTACTTTTTATATGGATGTACTATTGACACATGATCAGTTAAGGTATATAAATAACTTTATATCAATTAAAAATAAATCTTATATTTTTATGTTGGTTTGTTTGATGTTTTTACTATGAGAGTGTAAGGACATAATGGACAATTTCTAGAAAATAGTAAAAATAATCATCAATAATATTTAGAAAACTAATTATAATTTCATATTTATATTCCTCTCAAAATAATAGACAAGTTTAAAAAAAGAGTCATCTTGATCCAAGTTCGTATGCAAAAAAGAGTCAAATTTTAGAAATTTAGATTAATTGTCTTTTTTATTTTAGAGCATTTCAATTAAAACAAGTGTGTTTCCTTTAAAGCATTTTCAATTCCAGTAAAAGTGTGTTTTCCTTCCAAAGCATTTCAATTCAATAAGAGTATTTAATTTTGAAAGCATTAGAGTATATTTCAATTCATTTAAATAGGTTAGATATTTAATAGTAAATGATCTAAAACTCCCCCCAAAGAGATAATTGTTAGTCATTATAATGCATACCTTACTATTAATTATCATTGAACACTGACCCTAGTTTGATACGACATCAACTAAAATCAATTGATTAAACGAGAAGATTGACAACCCCATCAATGTTTTTAAAAATAATAAAATATGTATAATCAATATTAGTTTTTCCTTCACTCTATTATGTTCTTGGTAGTGTCAATAAAGTGCCAACCTAAGAAATGAGATCTTGGGGAATGCCAACCTATGAAGTGCCAACATGGGGAACACCATCCTGAGAAGTGATAGTATGGGAAGTACCATCTATTTGAGGCTATATAATTTTGACACATGGTTTAAAATCTTGTTATATGATATATAGATTGATAACTAGGACTTTGAACAACATATCTGTCTTAGCCAAATTAGTTCTATGGATAGTTAAAGGGGTTAATAATATACCTATCTTAGTGAATGCATGTTCTATCTTATCTTTAGTATAGATTAAAAGGTTAATTACTTAGATGCTACCTCACCTATTTGATTCTTAGACTATATTTTTGAATCATTCATGAAATTAACTAATTTGGCTAAGAATTCAATGAAAGAATCAAGTCTACCATCTTGATTAAATAATGAAATAATTATTCCCTCTTGAAAATTTTCAAAATTATGTCATCTACACTATCAATAGAACCAAAAATATTTTTTATCTCTTCCATCCATTCTTGTATCAAATTCCTCATGTGTATGATCCAACTCTAGCATCCCTCATGCCTCAATATCATACATGGTCATGATTTTCAATTGTGGAAACATGTTTTTTCTTAAACAACATGGTTATAGTTTCCAATTTTGCCTCAAAATTAGAAATATGATCTAAATATAGTTTCACATTTTTTTTTTAAGGTGTGATTTTCCTCTTGGTCTGACAACTCACAACCAAGAATTCATACAAAGAATCAATTACCTCTTTTAGTTCTTCATCAAAATACCCTAGGGTATTGATGCCTTTGTATGGGTTTATAGTCTTTGAATTTTATATTTATTCCCTTGGATAACCCTCTTTGCTAGTTTATTGGTAGTAGTCATCATAGACTCAGGGTCTTACATAAGTTCATCTATCTCCCTTGATTTTCCCTTCTTCCTTGTCAAAGTGAACAACTCCTCCTTAGTTTCATGAAAGGTTAGAGTTTCTCCTTTGGTGATTTTTATTTTTACTCATTTGAGATTTATATTAGGTTTTTCAAATTCCATCTTCACTTTTGGTTCATTAACTATAACAATTCGCTTCCTCTTGGCCTTGGAAAACTATATATTCACTATGTAGTCTCCTGTTTGGGATATGGAAGTAGTGGTGGATGAGGTTGGTGATGGATGGAATAAATGAAATTTATGCATGTAGAAGTGGAAACATGGATATATATTGTAGTAAGAGTGGGAGGTGGTGGAATAAAAGTTATAACTAAGAGGAGAGGGAGTTGCTATGTTTGGAGGCATACATGTTGTGGTTGCCATCTAAATAGTGGGATGATGGGTTGATAATTGAGATTAGATGATGAAAACTATGGGCGTATTACCTTTTATTTTAGGTTCATTTGGATTTGATATGGAATATGCAAAAATATATGGAAGCCCAACCATAATAGTGACTTTTAAAGTTGGTGAAATTGTAGTTGGGTTAAGTATTGGCATTGATTTTATGGATAAGTCCACTAAAGGGAATTATCTATTCAATGGAATTGAAGTAACTAAAATGGAAGACATTTTGTTCACATTACCTAGGATATATGTAACTACTAATTTCATGATGGGTGGGAACTAGCTAGTCATAGGCAAAGAGTCATTGGAGGACTATGTGTCCTTGATGTTAATTATCATTTGTAAACCTTGGTCACTGGGACTTGTTTCATTAGGGATATTTATATGGATATCTCCACTTGAGGTAATTTTTAAGGAGTATATATTGGGGCATCCTTAAGTGGAGGCATTGATGTGGAAGGAGGGAGAGTAATTACAACACATTTCATTATTTGTGTGTCAACATGGGAAGGAGTTTTAAAACCAACAAAAAATAAAAAATTGTAAGAGGGATACAATGATTGTATTACCTCCTACATATAGATTTTTCTCTTGAAAAATGTTGTTAGAGGTAGAAATTGTAGTACATTTCTTCTGAGGATGGCTTTAATTCCTAGTGAATCATCTTGGACTTCAAAGGTTCTTGGTCTCTCTTCTGCCTGCTTGGGTTTCTTTGTTTGAATAACCATGAGGAAAATTCTTACAATGTTTATATTTATCTTCACATATTCATTATCCTATGCATTAACAAAGACCTAATCATGAGGATGGTGGGTATGATTTTACATAACTAACACCTTCCCTTTTAAGGATTTTATATGTGCCTTAAAATTTCCCATTGGGTCCTAATGGCATAAGTCATGGTCATCTAAATTAAAATATGACATATGTGCTACATATACATACATATTTATCCCAACCTTGAAAATTATTTTACCATTTTTGTAGGGAATTGGAGGCTATGGTGATTATTTATTGTCCTTGCATGTTGAGTCAACTCCTTTGAGAAGTTGTTAGGAAATCTTGTTCTCAACCAAATTATCATAAACGTGAATAGGAAATTTGAGAGGGGACACAATTACTCCCTCTATATTGATAACTATGTAGTCAACATAATACTATTAGGACCCCATGATCATTATAAATATTCTCATTTCATATGCTAGATTGAGCATTGAATATTCATTTATGTTGTAGTATAATGGGGGATAAAAGTAGTCACATATCTCCCCAATATAGTGATTAAACCTCTAGAGATATAATTTTGAGAAAATATAATGGCCTAGTGTCCCTAGAGTAATAGTTCATATTCAATTTGTCAAATATGATTGTTGCAGAGGTGGAATCTACCATAAATGTCACCGTATAGAAATTCTTTCCATGGTGAGTAGAAATTATTTCCATGCCTCACCCTTAAAAATTGATCTTTGAGATTAAAAACAATAATCTCTTCCAAGGCTAGGTCTTGCATATCATTGATGATCATATAAAGAAGAGGCATCCAAACCTTTTTGACATGAGATATAATAATAGACCCATATATTCAACCCATTAATGCCATGCTTATTTAGACTCCTATTATGAATTGGAGAATATATATTCTATCAACATCCTCTTTGTTCACCCACCTCTTAGTGTTTTCAACCCAAACTTTTAATACTTCCACAAGGTTATTTTTGGTGAGCCATTTTGATACAACCTCATAATTATATAGAGTTATGGGTTAGGGAATTTGATAGATACATTGATGGAAAGTATAACCATGATTGTCATTTTTTTCTTCTTCTTTAATCATAAGATGAAATCATTCAAATATTACATTTTGAAAAATACATTGTGAAACAAGTCTATACATGGACATATCTCTAATTGGTTATAATTTAATGAAGCTCAACTTGTTATATGGCCCATAAATCATCAACATAGTTGGTGTCTTATAAGGTAAGAATTTATTCATTTTATATTTGCCTAGCCCCAACCAATTCATCATAGACTCCACTATAACTATAATGCTTAAATCTATTTCCTATGGCATCCTAGATGAATTGAGTATTTGTGAACACTGGGGTAGGTCCATACTAGATAAGTAAGAAGCCATGGATATTGGGTAGTCAATTATATCAATTATCTTCTAGGTTTATGTATACCTTTTGGCTTTGAATCACTAAAAAGATATTTAGAATTCTAAATGTTTTTGTTAGGAAGATTGATTTTAAGGAGTCTATTTTGAACATAGATAAAAATGAACAAATTTATTTTTATCAATTTATGTTCTATTTAAAAAATTGAGTTATGTAATGAAATATATAGATCATGAGACTTGAAATCTAAGTTGAAATTTTACATTTATTTTAAGGATTTTCCTATTCTAATTTTTATTTAAGTTTATATTTTCATAGGTGCATAAAGTGATTATAGACCATACATGTGTCCTTATTTCTCCCACTTCATAATTTTTTTCAAGATGAGTTAATGTGTTAATGCCTCAAGGTGATCCATTTGTCTCTTCTTACTTGTTTGGGGTCTCACAGTCTAGGTTATTTATCCAATGTGTTCGTAACTATGAGATGCATAGGAAATACAATGATGACATGTGTCCTATTATGATTAATTCATAACCATATATTTTAAAGTTACTTTAGATTTATGTATAATACAAAGTGGTAAGGACATGAAATAATGACACATGCATCTACCAGATTGAGTTGTTACTTTTCCATTCTTGATCTCTACGCAAACCACTTTTTAAAATACGAAGATGCAAAAGTGCAAAAAAGTGACAAGTAACAACATGTGTCATGATCTAAATGATTGTAACCATTATAGTCAAATATATTGATTTGTGAATTATGTTAAGATTCCATGATGCATGTCAAATGAAGATAATACATTTAAAATGATTTGATAAGATCAAATTATTTTAAGCTTTAAAAATAGTGTGAAGGGATGCAAATACCAAAATAAATGCAAAGAGGATTGCATGCCAAAGTTTATAAGTTAGAGATCAAATGTTTATAATTTGAAAAAGAAAACTAAATCAAAAAATGTTGTGAGAAGGTAGAAAAATATATAAAATCTAATTTTGAATCTTCTCAAGTTTCATAGCATGAATTTTGATTGAATAGGATGAAAATGAATTGAAGTGCAGAAAATCATGTCTAATTTTGAATGATCAAATTTAGAAAAATCTTGTTTTATCTGCAAACACTTAACTCAAACTCATTCATTAGGTAGTCAAATGACCAAAATTTTAAAAATTCAAAAAAGATAATTGATTAAAATTACCAAATATTAAACCATTGTAATATGAAAACATGAATACTTTTAAAATTGATTGGAAATGAGAAGGGGGTCTCTATTCATAAAATAATGAGGTGTGTCAGTCATTTTTTTAGTCAACATATGATTAATGTTTTGTATAGATAGTTAAATGAACACCTTAAATGGATTTATTAAGTAGTTAACAAATCCATAGGGACCCATCACCAAAGTATACATTATTCTAGAAACATTTTTCTACATGTCAGAATATACCAGAGAGAAATTTTCAAAGACACCACATATTTGGGATGATAACTATGGAAAAGATAGATTGGAAGAAAAATTTCTTGGAAACAATAAACATATGAAGCTCGGTGTGTATTTATATTAAAAAATGTTATAACACATGAATAGTATGATTTTATGATAATTAATTTTCTTATTTACATTTTTCATTATCATAATTTGATGACAGAGATTTTGTAAATATATTCATACTCTTAAATACTTTATAAATGGTTGTGTGGATTGAAAAATAAGAACAAGATAAGGCTAGCCATGAGATTCAAAGTATTTATTATAAAAGACACCATCCACAAAAATAAATTCAACATGAAACGAAAATAACATGGGCATAATATCCTACTACTTATTATATGTATTAATGTAATCACCTAAAAGTGGTAATTGGATGTTAAGAGTGTCTTTTGAGTTACCCTATTCCTAGGCTTTCCATAGACCTATTATATAGCCTTAGACTTACATTTATAGTCATTCAATAGACCATAGTCACCTGCATCTAGTTAATACATAGTCTTTAAACTATCACCTCTGACCCCAATCCAAATTTCTTAGTATTCTAGCAAAAGCACGTTAGCACCACATTTGGGACACTAAAACCACATGGTGCTAGTGTCCCCAACTGGGTGTTACTTTTCTTAGCCCCAAATCTTCCCAATAGATAATTTTTAAAACATGTTTCCCTCTCAATATTGGCCTAAGCTCATTTTATTATTTGCACAAGCAACAAAACCCTATAAATACAAGTCTAATCTACCTCTATTGACTAGATGAAAAATAGATGCAAAAGCTATTAAAACCAAAGATAAAGTCATGCAAAATAAAGGTACATTATCCCTATTCTTCTCTACTTTATGCATACTACCATCTATAATATCCCTAAGTCTAGTTTTAAAGCATTCCAAAGCTTAAACACATTCAAGGCATCCAGAGCCACTCTCATTCTAGAATCCATTTGCACATACATTAAACACTATGTGGGAGGAATACATTGGACATGATCCCTCTTCAAATTATTGGTATGTGGGTAAATCTATAAACAATAGGGTGTTGAGGATGTCCAATCCATCCTAATAGCACATTCAATTATTACTCATAACACACTTATAAATAGAACTAGGGTTTGGACATAAAATCAAGATTTCTAGGTATAATACATAGCTATAGGCTTTGGTCATGCAAGATCATAACATATAAACATAGGCATAGGTTCCCCCTAAAAATAGGAACAATCTTAAAAAATATGACATTAACATCACTTATAGGATAACACACACAGATGACACTACTATCCTAACTAGACGCTACTATCTAGTGAATATATGAATATCATAATCCTGCTTGCAACACTTAGAAATACTCATATCTTAAGTTTTATATCCCAAATCATTTGTGATATTATATTTTTAGCTAAGTCCCTATTTATCCCTATTTGTTGTTATTTATAAAAAGTCAAACAAGGTCAAAATCATTTATAAATTAGTAGCTTAATTATTGAAATTTATTTAATTGATTTAGGCATCTCAGCCCTTTAAACAAACATAGGTAATTACATGTGTAAATCCCTAAAAGGTTAAATCATTTGGTGAACCCATCTTACTTAGAACATTACATAAAACCTTATCTTGCATTAATTCCAAATTATTGTGAATTTTTTTTGGGCTACCTACTTCTAATTTTTTGATTTTTTTAGACAACCTAGTTAAATTCAATCAATTTCACATTAGGGTTTCAATTTTTTCACATATAATTTAAATTAGTGCAAAAAAACCCTAAATTCAAAAAAACCTAACCCTAGACACACTTAGGGTTTGTATCCTTTTCTATTTATATTTATTTTTTATTTCCAAAACTTAGATTTTAGATTCATATATCTTCTAATTCATATAATCATGATCATAATGATAAAAGAAATAAATTAATTTTTATTGCAAAGTTTCATGCTTTCATTTTCATGTTTATTCCATTTAATTTGAAATGAACTAAATAAAATACATCAATACATGTATAGATGATGCTTACTATCAAATGCAATATTTATCATATTCCATATCATGTTATCTTTCTTCTATGTGCAAACTAATTAAGACATTATTATTTAATCACATAGACATATGCATACATGATGTTTCAAAAATTCTATAATATCTTTCATGTGGAATTATTTTCATAGCATGTTATATTTATTCTATGCGCATAATAATTAAGATATTATTATTTAATCACATAGACATATGCATACATTATGTTTCAAATCAACTCAAATATATTTCATGTTGCATTATTTATTTTGATTTTTATCTTTCTTCTATACAAAATTTTATTGACCAGTAAACCCATACACACAAAGGATTTAACACATAAACTAACCACTATGTTTCAAGTTTCAATATCATATCTTATGCATAATAAAGAATCTCCTTCTCCTCCTCATCTCCATGAGGTGATATATATTTTACCTCTAACTAGGTCTATGATATCATTCCTCCACAAGTTGATGCAAACTATAACATTGTCACTAATCCCCCTACTCAACCTATTCACACCTCTTCCCTATAGGGTGTGTGACTACATGTTCAAATGGAAACAACTAGGGTTTGCATTTTGAGAATCTACATGATCAAATTATTAGCATGACCAAGATAATTACAATTTTACAAAATTAGAATAAACTATTACAAGAAAATATTACAACATTGGAAAATTAATTTACAAGGCAAAGGACTCCAGGGCACAATAATATAAATAATGTTTATGCATATTCAACTAGTCAATTTGTGGAAAATAATGTTACATATAATATCATAAAATCACAACATAGTACATCTAAAATTAGTGATTCAAAAAACATTTAAAAGTCAAATAAGAGTTCAAGTGAGACACTAAGGGAAATGATTAAAGGAAAGTTCATCAACCTGCCTCCTTTATACCTAATGAGGAGATCCAAATATGTTTGTGCATATCATAGAATACATGGGCACCATACCAAATCATGTTTAGCATTGAAAAGTAAAATATAATGGATAATGGATACATATGACTCAAATAGTGATACATCATCCAAATAATACACATTGGCACATCTACCAATTCAAAAAGGGTCAAATTCAGAAATAGTACAAAAATAGTTACCAAAGCATAACTTAGAACAACAAAAGGTTATAAAAGAACAATAACAATAAGAAACAATAAAATCACAAATAAATAAAGAAAATATACCTTCCAAAATGAGGCTAAGAATTTAATATGGTATGGGTTTGGTCAAAAGTATCTATAATAGTATGATTATCATGGTCAAGGTTTAGGCAAATAGGCCTAAGGCATCACTTCTCCTATTCTAGCAGTTGATAATATTGGTCAAAAAGGTTTGGGTTTTATTAAACATCCTAAGGAAAATTAGTCACAAATGTATTTTATCAAAATAAAACATCTAGATACACAATACATGTTATACAAAGATTAAGATCCCAAGTTGCATAATCAAAATCATGCTCAACCAAAAAACATTATCAAAATAGTTTTTATAGAAAAAGAGCCTCCACATTACCATGTGTCTACAATAATAACAATTACAAAGGGAAAAATTAGAATCAATATTCTAAATCATAATTCAGAAAGGTCAATTCCACAATATGAGGTAATTCTTTCTAGCACGCTAGGTTATTATGATTCTGATATGGAACAATATTATTATTCTAATGATGAACAATACTTAGATTCCTATTGCAACAACATTCATCTAAAACATAACAATCACACTGCATGGGAGATTACCATTCCTATTTTTGACACATTTCACAATGATAATGAGTCTCCCATGAGACTCATCGATTATTATGATTCCTAAAATTGTACATACTTCCTTTCTACTACCTTGTTCTTTGTACATAATTTATTTTCATATAAATTGTAAATATCTTATACCAAAAAAAAATACAATATAATATGTCAAAATACAAAAAAATTCAAATCTTTCAAAAATCCAAAATGTTTATAGATGTATGCATTTCTTTGTTTACATTTCTACTACTTGCCAGATATTACATATTGCTAACTATCCTAGTGTAGTTGGTTTTATCATACACATATGCTTCACTTGTTAATGTATTTATGTTTATTTTGAACTAAAGTTAATGTATTTTAAAAAATTTTATAAATAATGTAAATTTTATTTATTTATTTTTAAATATAAAATATTTTTATAGTTATATAATTTTCTTAACATAACTTATATTTAAAAAAATTGACATAAATTACGTCAAGTTTGCACCAGTAAAAAACCTAAAAAAAATTAAAGTGGGAGGGCCCATATGGCATTCCACTTCATTTTCATTTTCTACATTGGTGTCAGAGAGAAGTTAATGACAAAGAGAAAGAAACCAAAAATAAGGAAGGAGAAAATCATAGTTTCAAAGGGACAATAAGAATAAAGGTGAAATAAACAAATTAAAATGGATAAAAAGAGAAGGATGAAAATACAAAAATATATGTTTAGGGAAAATTAAGAAGGGGAGGGGAAAGGAGTGGAGGACAACAAAGAGGAGATCTACTAAACCAGGAAATGAAAAATTAAAGGTATGTAATTTTTTATATTTTTTGGATGCATTTACTTAAGCCTACAAAAAATATAGAGGAAAACCATGATAAAAAATTTATAGGAAAAATTTACAAAACAAATAGGAGAAAACTAACAAAAACCCCTACCCCTATTTAAAAAAACATAGGAAAAGCCCGCAAATAAAAACTAGGAAACCCCATCACATAAATTTGAAAAAATGCCTAGGAAGTATACCTTATGAATAAAACCCCATGAAAAATCCTTTAAATCTATCAAAAAAATCCTAGATTCATTTGTTTTACTTGTAGCATGGTTTGAATGTATTTTTTCTAACAAAATTTATATTAGATCTCTAATTTATATACTTTTACTTGTATTTAGCTTGAATTTAAATTGTTTGATAAAATTCTCAAATTTATTATTTATTTTCTTACATATTTTTATATTATTTTGTTAATATTAAAGATTTTTAAATTCATTCTTATGTTTTACTTAATTTTTAACTGAGGTACGTTTGTGACTCATCACTTGGGAAAAATGAAAGTAAATGAGTTTGCACATCATTTTGTAAGTTTTTATAAATTATTTGAGAAAATTTTGTAAGTTCTTATGATTTAGTTTATAAAAATTATTAAAATTCATTTTAATAATAATCTTGTTCAACTTAAAATTTCATTTATATGTTGAAACTTGAAAAAATTCACAATGCACTCAACTTACAGTAGGTCTAGCCAAATCAATCACTAGATTGTTATAATATAGTCATTGGTTGCATAGGAAATATAAATTTCATAGTATTATCAATGTGGATAATGGAAAACATCATTTATTTGTAGGGGAAATGCTAGGACTTGAAAACAGTAAGAAAGTCAGGGAGTAGTTCAAATCCCTTAAATAGAATGCTAATTATTTCAATAATTAGACTAATTCTATGGACTTTTGTGGATAAGACACTGTCACTATCAACTTTTTAGAAAGTAACATCTAATTATTTAATATAAAAATATTGTAAATAGTTATTTAAAAAATATTAATCATTATTTAAATTTTATCTTTGGATATAAATAACCAATTTATGAGAGTTGATGATCTTGAATTTAAGTAAGATAATGAGGATGATCCTGACTATGACAACCACTCAATGTATGAGCATGATTACAATGAGCACTATGTTTTGACTAATAGTC
Source organism: Torreya grandis (assembly GCA_037957365.1). NCBI lineage: Eukaryota > Viridiplantae > Streptophyta > Pinopsida > Cupressales > Taxaceae > Torreya > Torreya grandis. The sequence goes on along the minus strand of JARHVA010001150.1, from coordinate 2,354,089 downwards.
ATAATTTTTTATTTATAATTTTCAAGGGATAAGACATGATTTTCAATCACTCCAATGTTAGTGTATAGAAATGAGAGATTATTTATTTTTTCATCCACAACATTTTTTATTCATATAAGACAATCATGTATATATCATTTTTATAAGTAAATATATCAAGTTTTTTGGATAAAATGTAATATTTTATTTGAGAATGTTTATATATACCTTTAAAATTATAATATAGTATCATATATATTTACAAATTTTAAAATATATAATTTTAGAAATAAAATTATATACATTAAATATATATATATATATATATATATATATATAAAATATATTATATATTTATAAAAAATAAAAAATAAATATAATATAATTATTTATAATTTCATATATACATATAAATATACATATATACATGTGTGTATGTGTATATATGACATTATAAATAATTATATATTTTTAAAAAAATTAAAATTTAAATATAATATAATTATTTATAATGACATATATACATATACATATACATACACACACACACATATAGAGATATACATACACACATACATATACCTACATGTATGTATGTATGTATGTATGTACACACACACACACACACACACACACACACACACACACACACATACATATACATATACATATACATATACATATACATATACATATACATACATATATACATATATATAAATATATACATATACATACATACACACATGCACACATACATATCTACATACATAAAGCATGCACATACATGCATATATACATACATACAAGTGCGCACACACACACAAATCTATATATATGTTTCTAATGTTGCTAATTGTGTCAACTTGATATGTTGAATTGGGGATGTGACTAAAATAATTGACCTAGCTATCAACTTAAGTAAAAAAAATATTAAGCAATAAATAATGTCATGTCAGGTTGACCTTATACCAAATTTATGTTGTCAAAATTGATGTGAAATATTAAAAATTTTAACACAAAAAAAAAAAAAACCCTGGATTCCCAAATCAAATCTAACCTAAATTATAATGTAAATCACACTTAATTTAAGGGAACGGATTATTGTATTCATTGCAACATTATATTTACTTTCAAACATTATATAAAATGGGTTTTTTTGAATAAATTCAAAAACACATTTTTAAAATATATTATAAACATTCCAAACCATATGAGCACATTTTTGTGAGGAAATAGACAAATGTACAATCATTTATGTTATGAAAATTTTGTAAATGATTTATCTTTTGTGTTATAAGTGTAAAAAATATCATTTGTTAGTACTAAAAATGGTTGTGGAATAATGTCAGGGTTCATCCCATACATATTTGAATATATACATACCATGTCTCTTTATGTTACAATGTTATAATGGTAAGATAAGTATATACATGATTTAGAGGAAAACACTATGCATTATAGAGTGACTTTTTATTTCTTATAATGTTTATATCCTTACATGATTGAATAAGTTTGTTAACTTCAAGAATATTTTTAATCCTATGAGATAGATGACAATGGAAAGTATGTGTGACTTTTCATGTTATTCACTATGCATTATATCACATAAATGGTAGCAATCTAGGCTGTCAATCTTAAAAATTTCAAGATTATATGGATATGGTTCACCTAGGACATGATGATTAGTGAAGTCTAAGAATTTTGTGATTTATAACAAGTTTATTTTATTTGTACTAAAATTGTAATAGATATCATTTTATAGTATTCTAAATGGTTGTGTGATTTTTTTGGAGGTATCTCGTCTAGTTTTAATATAAATATATGTACTTTTTCTTTAATTTTTAGTGATGTAACAATTAGCTAAGTGGTAACAATATTTGGATGATGAAATTGTTATTATATAAAGTGATTCGGTTTGGTGTTCAAATGAAATAAAAAGAGGCTAAAAATTTACAACTAATTTGAACCTGAGTCTTTTACAAAGGAATTTTAAGGCATTTCCATTATCCCAGTTTTTTTTAGAATTTTGTGAAAACATTTACATGTTTTAATGTACATGCTTCCACATTTTATAATATACATGTCTATCAAAATTGAGATTCTTTTCATATCTTAAGTAAAAATCAAAAATTTATCATTACGTATAGATGTTGAAATGGTAAGGAATACCTCAATGTTTTCTTGAAATTGTTCATGCATGTTTGGACATTATATTGCACACTGTTAACATTTTAGCCATGCTTTTCTAAAAAAAAAAGCCATTTTCATCGTTGGAATGATTTTTTTTATAGTGGTAAATAATACAAGTATCTAATATATCTTAACCATTCTCTTAGAATATAAAAATAAGATATACACATAAGATAGATCCAAAAAACTTCAAAATATGGGCTAAAAACTCAACAAACAATCAAGTTTATCTAAAATTCATTTGTAACCGAAGTCATCATAAATATAATTAGAATCCAAACTATGTACCTATTTTATTATAAAATAAAAAATGAGACAATTGAATTTACCAACTAGAAAATTCATTTTGCACAAAATAATAAAAAATAGAATCTTTAGAAAGAAAGAAACAGATGAAAAATATCAATTTAAGATCTCCAATTTTCAAAATCAAAATCCCTACCTAAACTAAAGAGATATATACATATGGGTAAAAAGAGAACCTAAAATTTAAGATACAAGTATTTGAAATGTAATCTCCAACCATTTTAATTTTATTACTTTTTGATTGAAGGATAAACATTTCAAATCCAAGTACTTTACAACCATTGAAATTGGGTGCACAAATAATTAAATTTCTTAAGCTTAGTTCCAAGGAATTTTTGGAATAAAAATGATTGAGGGTGGGGTCAAGGATGGGGGTTAATAAATATTTAAAACCTTTAAATTAAATTAGAATTAAGTATTCATGAGCCATTCAAACAAACATATAGATCTAGCAAACACAAACAACTATCCACATAAGCATGAAACACAAAAATACATCACATATGTGGGAAACCCTAAAGGGGAATAAAACCCAATGATATATGAAAATTTAATGTATTACTATAAAATAAAAACCAATTTTATTAAATCACCAACTCCACATGGAACACCAAACCCAACTAGCCAAGCACCCACTTGATAAGGCTTTAGCAAGCACCTACTTGTAAGGAGGCACCAACCCCCTAGATGACTCAATACCAACTCAGCCACCTAATTTTTTTAATAACATTCATAATACTATTTTTTTAAACCAATAAATGATGACCACCTCTTTATCTATTCACACTCTTATTCCTCTCAAACTACCTTCTAGGCCTCTTTGCTTAATTATGTCTCTTCAAGACTAATTAGGTCATATGACCTTGATATTCATATGTCAACACACTGATAGATATTAATTAAATATAATATATACTCATATTATGGTATATAATAATCCTCCTAAAAAATGTGTTATTCATTCACATTCTCTCTTATTTCTCATATAAGCCTAATACTTCCTTGTATATATACCATTCTTTATTCATATACCACTTAGTTGGCCAAACACCATTAAAATATTAGTTCAACCATATAATAGGTCTTAATAAATCTCATAAACATGATTCAAATGATATTTAATTCCCTTTTGATCTGTCATAACTCTATTAGACCTCATTTAACTTTTAGGTCTCATGGAGACCTATTAGGTCTTCTTAGACACACACTATACTTTGAATTCTTTGGAACACTTTAAAAACTCCACACATGATAGAAAAATATAATATAACAATAAAATATACCCTGATTAATTTTTTTTGTCTCAATAAGACATTTTATAATAAATCACCACTTGATACCCCTCATTAGCACTTAGTCTTATTAGGCCTGTGCACATCAAAAATTTGATTTGCAATACTATATCTCAAACTCACTTAATACACTCAAAAATTATAAAAAAAGTGAATATATAGACTATATATGATATTATATTAATTACCATATGATTTAAACACTTCAACTCAAGGAAAAAAGGCTTAAACTCATCTCTTCAGTATGCTCACTTAGAACTGATAGGTCTGTCAAAATCTAGTCATGAAACTTCTTGACATCCAACACCTAAAATTTATCTTTAAATGATTATAAATACATTAAAAATATTATATAAAATGTTTATAAAAAAATTAATCAAAATAGTCATAATCTCTAATATCAAACATTGGTCTTGTAGACCAATCTTCTAACCTCATCTCACAAAGTCTTGCATGAACCAAACAAGCCATTTTGACTTCAACTTTTCAACATATTACACTCACTTCCAAGATTTAAAAATTGATTAAAAATAGTTTAAATTAAAAAAAAAAAAAACACCATATGCATTAGATACTTCACCTCAGGGCATAGAGCCTCAAACTCATCACTATAACTTACTTACCCAGAACTATCTTTTTTACCTTAAAGCATAATCATGGTGACGTTGACCTTAAACACATGCATGAAAACTTTAAAAGACTTACTATGAAATTATATTATCTTTTGACATATCCATACCATTTAAAAATATAAACATCATATGGTCTAGAGGAAACTATTGGTCTTATAGACCAATTTGTTGACCTCACTACACACTCCTCACTGAGTTAGACAAGCCATTTTAGCTTCATCATTTTCACCATTGCACATAATTTAAAATATTTATACCAAGATAGAATAGAAAATATTAGTCCAAAAAAACAAATCCATGCACTTTATTTCATTATTATATCATGATAACACATTCCTAATCATCTTCCCATTGCTGCTTGGGTTTTTCACTATTTACACCATTAGGCCTATTAGCAACTAGATAATTTGGATGATTGGTTTATAAAAATTTAGAAATATAATATATATATATATAAACATTAATGGAAATAAAACATGAGTCTCTACCTTATTATTCCATCTATTTGATTGCTATGTCTAATGTAACTTTTGAATTATACAACAACTTCTTCAAAAACAAGCCTATAACTCAACATTATCTCTCTTCTCTCTAACCAATACCACCTTGAGGTACCTGGGGGAGTATAATAAAAGATAAAGTATATTAAATAATCATACCAATCCATTATGATCACTTTTTATTAACATATTCAACATTAGATCCTTACTCGGGTTCTAAGAGGGTTTAAACATGTTTCCATTCCTAACAATCATTCATAAAGCATAACCCCTCAATCCAAAAACTAATGCATAGAATTTTGATCTATGAAACTTACCCATATACCATGAATATATTAGGTTTCCATGAAAAGTTTTGATGAGATAATGAGTATAAGAAAATCCTTCTCGAGTTGATAACCCTTCATTCTGAGCACTCGAGAGACCTCCAAATAATTTTTCATGCCTTGTCCTTAATACTATGACCTAAAACAACATGAAAATACTTGAAATAAAATACATAACCTCTAATAACTCTTACATAAGATAAAACACTTTTAAATCTGATCATGACCCCTCATTAGGCCACATTCTCTCTCTTTGCTCTCAAGACCTTGACCTATAAACCATATTAGCCCTTAAAATTGACCTTCATGCCTCTTTACATGAACTCTCAATATTAATAAAATATTCATAAAACATCATACAATAACTCATTCCTATGTTCACTCATGATTATCTTCACTCATATCGCCAAGTCATCATGCTCATACCTTCTCACAAGGTCTCTTCATGTCATGCCTAGGCTTAGGATACTTAAGCACTTGACCTCAAAGACCTAAAACCTATTAATTTGTCAACAATGAAAACAAAATAAAAAAATTCATAACCACTAAAATAATATCTTTCACACTACATACCTCTATCCATTCATACATATTCAAACTTGCCTTGAAAATTGATCTTCATGCCTTATTACGTGAGGCAGGGTTGAAGAGAGGTCTAGATGCAAACCTAGACTGAAGGTCCTACCCTTATAGGTTCACTTTGAAACACTTTTTAGTGTATCCAAATCTCATATTAATTATCATACAACCTTAACATTATCTAAAATTCTTGATATCACTCACCATCTCATACCTTCACCATGCTATGACTAGACTCAAGCTTCCAATGTACTTGAGACCTTGACTTGTTCCTTCCATGAAACCATAAGAAATTAGCTGACTTAAAATTATCTCTTGCCTTAAAATTTTCTCTTGCCACATGTATCACCATGTCATTATTTTATTCCACATATTGCATATGCATTCATGACAACTCTCATTCCCACACTCTTCTCTCTTATGGAAACACTCATGGCAACTTCAAACTGACCTGAACCTTAACATCAAATAAAAGAAAAAACAATGATCAATAATCTCACCTCGTCATATACCTTAATGATCAATCACCATGCACCTTCACAAGATGCACCCTTTTAACATCAATGGCAACAACATGCCCATAAACTCCCACTTTGTCATTGATGGAAAAACATTACTAAAATTTGATCACTCTCATCTCCTTCAATTTGGTCAATCTCCCTTATTGAACTTTATCACCCTTTGACATTAATGACAAAGGGTCATACATAATGAAACTTATGGAAGCAATCATTCTCCCTCTTTGGAAACTAATCTAAAAAACTTTAAAAGAACTTAGAGCTATCAAGCTCCCCTTTAGACCAAGCATGGTCTTCAAATGAACTCTGAACCTCAAGATTACTTACCAAGCTATCAAACTCTTGATATCAATTGAATAAATAGTAATTACCACTTTGTCTTCAAAATTTGAGTTCACCAAAATAATAAATAAAATGCATAGACCATCTACAACACAGGTCATGCTACACTACCAACTGCTAGAAATATAGAACAAGTTTGCTTACCTCTTCTATGATTGTCAACAACCACACTTGAAGCTTATGAACAAATTGAATAGATCCCCATCAAACCAAGAATACACCATGTTTATGCTAACTAAATAGTGTCTCCATGAATCCTAATGGGGCCACCCATTTCTATAGGGCACTAAAGTAACACAAAATCAAGAGATTCCCATATCTCCATACTCTCATAAGACTAAATATCATTCAAGGTCCTTTTAGGCTTGATTGGCACCTTAGGCTTGACGTCTTCATCAATTATTTGATCAATAGTATGAGCTGATAATAGACATTCCTAACTTGATTTCATATCTAAAGTATGTTATACCATATCAAATAGTCCACTTGGGCTTCTAGACTGATCATGACTCACCTTTATTATCTTTAGTTTCCACACATTTAATTTCCTTCTCTCTTGCACCTTAGGGGATTAAAATCTCTTGTTTTGACTTGATGGCCTTCTAAATATATTAGGATAGGATCTTTCAATGTGTCCCACATTATGAAAAATATAGAAAAAAACCTCATTGATACCTCTCGATTGATGATTCCTTTCATAATCCCATGCATATTCATTTTTAGAGGGTCTTATACACTCTCTTGTTCTATGACCAAACTAATTACATGAAAAATAGTAACCATTGAATGAATTAACATACCTTATATAATTAGGCTATCTAATTGGTATCTTCATGTTGACCTTATTATCTTCATTATCTTTTTCCTTGACTTGAGTTGACTCTTTTTGGTCTTATTTAAAACCAAGACCTGTCATATCACTTACAAACTTTTGACTACTCAAGATGTTATCTACAACATCAGTACTTTTTTCAAACTTCATAAAGGTCTTCAACTTTCTAGATACTTGATCCAATTTATCTTTCAAGGATTCCATTTTAGTTCCATACTTGGTGAATTCTTCTTCTTTATCCTTTAGGCTTATAGTGACTATCTCCATCTGAGGTTCAACCTAATTGATGATCTTATCATGATTCTTGGATGTCTTACTTAGTATCTCTTAAAAAAAAACAATATGATATTCATGGTCCTTAACTAATGATCTTAGTTTCTTATTGTTATTTATTTATAACTTTAACTGCTCTAGATCACTCACCAATTCTACTTCATGGTTTACTTCAACCTCTTCTTCATTTAATTCTTCATCATCCATAAGGCCTTTCCCTATTGATAAATCCTCATGGTCTATTTATATAACCATAAATAAGGTTTAATTTTTATCATGTTCATGTTCATTACTATCATCCTCACTATTATATGTACTTGTTTCACTTACATCAGATGAGTTATTATCTTCTTTAGTATAGAAACTTCTCTTGTTCTTGAATGAAACTTTCCTACCATCATACTTCCTAAAGTCTTTCTTGATTTTGTCAAGCTTATATACCTTATTATCATCACCATGATGTCAATAATGTTCTTAATCATGATTAGTTTATCATTTTTAGGACATTTAGATGCAAAGTGACCAATATTACCATATTTGAAACATTTAAATTATAACTTACCCTTGTGTTTACCAAATCCAAACCTTAATTACCTAGTAAACATGGATATCAGTTCATCATCATCAATATCTGGACATACCTCATCCTTGACTTTCTTGGATTTTGACTTATTTTTAGATTTGAATGATACTTCTTTCTTGGGAGGTCTTCCTTCATTTTTTCTCATCTCATAGGCAATCAAGATGCTATGAAGCCCATCCATTGGAAGTGTGTTTAGATCTTGTATTTATTCTAATGTAAACACCTTTGAATAAAACTTAGAAGTTAGGGATATCAATACATTTTATACAAATATAAATTATTTCACATCTTCTCTGAGACCCTTGATGACATTTACAACTTCATCAACCTTTAACATGTAGGATACAATGTTCTCATCTTTCTTCATACTCAAACTTTCAAACTACCTTCTATGAGTCTATACTTTAGCCATATTTACCTTGGTGCATCCTTCATAGATAGTCTTCAACTTGTCTCATATCACCTTGGATGAATCATAATACATCACCTTCACAAAATCTACCTTTTATAGGCTACATAGAATGACATTCATTGTCTTGGAATTACTCTCACTTTCCTTCTTACTTGCTACATCAATTGGTGGTGTAGGAATAGAAAATATCCATCCATAATTGAATACCATATGTCATGGATAATTTACATTAGATATGCCCTAATTCTAATGCCATAAAATTCATAATTAGTCCCATTGAATAATGGAGCCTTACTGGTAGATAAACCACCTTGAACTTGACTACTATCTATCTTTGCTTCTAGGATCTCCTTTAGGCTATTAAGCCTGATTCAAAGGACCATGATATGATACAAAATGCTATAATAATTATTTATAGGGGGGATGTGAATAAATATTTAAAACCTTTCCCTTCAATTATACTTAATCATTCATGAACCATTCAAACAAGCATATAGATCTAGCAAGCACAAGCAACTATCCACATAAGCATGAAACATAAGAGCACATCACATATGTGGGAAAAAATCAAGAGGAATAAAACGTAATGATATATAAAAATGGAACATACTCATATAAAATAAAAACCAAATTTATTAAAGCACCAACTCCACATGTAACACCAACCCCAACTAGCCAAGCACCCACTTGACTAGGCTTTAGCAAGCACCCACTTGAAAGGAGGAACCAAATCCCTAAATGACTCAGCACCAACTCATACACCTAATTTTTTTATCACATTTATAATAATATGTTTTTCAACCAATATATGCTGAACACATCATGAACTCTTCACACTCTTATTCCTCTCAAACTGCCCTCTAAGCCTCTTCACTTAATTAGGTCTCTTCAAGATTGATTAGGCCATGTGACATTGATATTCATATGAATAAAAATTATTATATATTCATTAAATATAATATATATTATTATAATTTTATACAATAACTCCTTCTACTCAACAATGTGTTATTTCATTCACATTCTCTCTTGTTTCTCATATAGGCCTAAAACTAACTTGCATATATACCATTCCTTAATCATATACCACTTAGTGAGCCAAACACCATTAACCTATTATTTAAAACATATAATAGGTATTAATAAATATTATAAAAATGATTTAAATTATATTTAATTCCATTTTGGTCTGTAATAACTTTATTATACCTCATTTCACTTTTAGGTCTCATGGAGACCTATTAGGCCTTCTTAGACACACATTACACTTTACCTTCCTTGGAACACTTTAAAAACTCCACACATTCTATGAACATATAATATGAAACTAAAATGGACCCCATTTAGTTTATTTTGGGCTCAATAAGATATTTTACAATAAATCAATACTTAAAACTCCTCATTAGCACCCAGTCCTATTAGGCATGTGTACATAAAAAATCTGCCTTTAAATAATGAAGCTCAAACTCACTTAAGATAAGAAAACATGATAAAAAACTGCATAGATAGAGTATATATTACCTTAGAGTCATTAACATATTCTTGAAACACTTAAACTTATGAAAAAAGGCTTAAACTCATCTCTTTAGTATGCTCACTCAAAACTGCCAGGACTATCAAAATCTAGTCATGAAACTTTTTAACATCCAACACATAAAAATACACTTATGATTATAAATACATTAAAAATATTATATATAATATTTATAAAAACCTCAATAAAAAAAAACCGTAATATCTAATATCAAACATTAGTATTGTAGACCAATCTTCTAACCTCATCTCATAGTCTTGTATGAACCAAACAAACCATTTTGGCTTAAAATTTCCAACCTCTTACACTAAATTAAAAGATTTAAAAAAGAATAAAAAATACTTTCAAGTCACAAATAACAAAACCATATGCATTAGATACTTCAACTATGGGAATAAAGCCTCAAAATCATCATTGTAACTTACTTACCTAGAACCACCAATTTACCTTAAAGCATAGTCATGGTGACATTGACCTTCAACACTTGTATGACAAATTTAAAAGAATTATTATAAAATTATGAAATATTAATAACATTTTATAATATAAACATCATATGGTTGAGTGATAATTATTGGTCTTATAGACCAATTTGTTGACCTCACTACACAAAGTCCTCATTAAGTCAGACAAGCCATTTTGGCTTCATCATTTTCACCACTGTACCTAATTTAAAAGATAAATACAAAAAATTAATAGGACATATAAATCTTATAAAATAATTCCATGCACTTGGTTTCATCATTATATCATGATAACACATTCCTAATCATCTTCTCATTATTGCTTGGGTTTTTCACTGTTTACACCATTAAGCCTATTAACAACTGGCTAAATTGGATAACTGGTTTAACACAATTTATTACTATAAGATATACATAAACCTTCATGGACATTAAACATGAGTCTCTAAATTCTTTCTCCATCCATTTTATTATTATGTCTAATGTAAATTTTGACTTTTACAACTTCTTTAGAAATAAGCCTATAACTCAGCATTATCTCTCTCCTCTCTCTAACTAGTACCACCTAGAGGTAAATGGGAGAGTAAAATATAATATAAAATAGATTAAATAAGCATACCAATCCATTATTATCACTTTTGATAAACATATTCAACATCTAGACCTTATTAGGGTTCTAAGAGGGTTTAAACCTATTTCTATTCTTAAAAATCATACATAAAGCATATCCCCTTAATCCAAAAACTAATCCCTATAATTTTTATCTATAAGCCTTCCACATATAACATGAATATCTCAAGTTACCATGAAAAGGTTTGATGAGCTAATGAGCATAATAAAATCCTTCTCAGGTTGAGAACCCTTCATTCTGAGCACTCGAGAGACCTCCAAACAACTTTTCATGCCTCATCCTTCACATTATTACCTAAAACTACTAGAAAATACTTGAAACAACATACATAACCTATTAAAATTATTACATAATCTCAAAAACTCTGAAATCTGATCATGACCCTTCATTAGGATACATTATCTCTCTTTGCTCTTTAGATCTTGAACTAAACACCACATTAAGACTTAAAACTGACCTTCATGCCTATTTTCATGCACTTTAAACCTTAATAACATACTAAATAAAACTCATAAAATCAATCTTTCTTTTGTTCACTCATATCACCAAGTCATCATGATAATACCTTCTCACAAGGTCTCTTCATGCCATGACTAGGCTTAGGCTACTTAAGGATTTGACCTCAAAGACTTGATACCTATGAATTCATCAATAATGGAAATAATAAAACAAAATTCATAACCAATAAAATACTCTCTTTCACACTACATACCTCTATCCATGCTTACATATGCAAACTTGCCTTGAAAACTGATCTTCATGCCTCATTAGGCCAGACATGGTTTAAGAGAGGTCTAGATGTAGACTTAGAATAAAGGTCCTACCGCTATAGGCTCACTTTAATTTTTTTTTAGTGTATCCAAACCTCATACTAATGCTCATGCAACATTCATAATCTCTCACATGCTGAAGATCACTCACCTCATTATGCCACTAACTCATACCTTCACCATGCTATGATTAGACTCAAGCTTCCAATACACTTAACACCTTGACTTGTTATTTCCATGCAACCATAAGATATTATTTTAATTCAAATGATCTCTTTCCTTAAAATTCTCTCTTGTCACATGGATCAATATGTCATGATTTTATGCCATACAATGCACATGCATTCATGAAAAATCTCATGCCCACACACTTCACTCTTATGGAAACACTCATGGAAAATTAAAGGTGACCTAAAAATTGACATAAACCTTGACATCAACCAATAAAAAATATAATTCTTAACAATCTCACATTTTCACATATCTCAAGGATCACTCACCATGCACCTATATAAGATGCACCCTTTTGACTCAATGATAATAGGACTCAGGGGTATCCATTCCATAAAATTACCTTAGGACTCAAATGAAAATTTTAGTGCAACACACCATCCATGAATGAGTTATTTCAAATTTTTTTAATTTAATTCTTGTATAAACATGGAAACATTGAAATTTTTTCTCTATTGGGGTTTCATGTCGATCTTATTTTACCTTGTATCCTTGTATCCCAATATTTTAATATCACTTCTACATGTTTTTATATGTTAAGTTATCATTTATTTTTCTTTAATATCCACCTAAATATCCATTTTTAATGGCCATAAACCATGTTGTCGCAATTATTGTTTCAAATAATGGAAAATATGGCACCAAAGAGAACAAAAATTTATTCTAAAACTATATGATGAGGTATAAATTATGATACAACCTCACAACCTAATGTATGATTAAAGTATGATGTTTTTAATAATGTATTTAAATGGTATGAAAATAATTGTTTAATATTTTATTGTGTTGATCATGTCCCCTAAAAAAATTCACTTAATGCCTAGTTCTATATTCATGAGAAACCCATGCATTTAAAAGTCATCTTTGTTTGTAATATCACTAAGGGCCTCTTAATTTTATAATTTAAGGAGAAATATAAATTTCAATCCCTCATTTCCAAGTCAAGCTATTAGTTCTTGAGGAATACCATTATGACTGTGTCCCCTTGGACTTGTGCCTTCAAAATTTATGACTAATCTTCCCTTAAGGTGCTAATCTAGATCTAAATTCCTAATAATTTACTTCCTCTATGGGTTTTTATTGAGAATATTTTAAAACTCATAGGTTGGGTTTTTTCCCACAAGAAAATAAAATTTCAATTTTCTTGCCTCAATAAGCGTTTCTGTCAAGGTTGACTTCACTAAAGACCTATAAGAGTCTATCAACATTCAACATGAGGCTAAAGTTTTGGGTGTTGAAGCTCACATATTTTAATATTATAAATACATGCTTTCAATTTTAGTCACCCAACCAGAGACTCCATGATTTACATCTCAAGGGGTGGATAAAACCTTGTATTGAATAAATGCCACCTAAAAAGTTAAATGTGGAAAAAAATAGTGATGGCTAGATAATGGTGGCTAAAAAAATAACCACCAATGGAAGAAAATGTGCCAAACCAAATAAAATGACCTATTTTTAAATACTATCATGAGGAGAGAAAAGATATCATAATCCCCATATTAAATCTCTTTAGTCTCTTACAACCTCTCAGAACTAAGTTTCTCAAGAATCTCATTCACAGGTTAATGTTCCTCTTATTGGGACACCCTATTAAATTGATCCTACCCCTCAAAAATAATTTAATATATATTTTAGTGGTGTTGAATCTCTCAAATATAAAAATGGGGATAAATATCACTTCATATCACTTAGTTATTTTATGCCAAATTATCACACTATGGTGGGAAATTGGTTTGGAATGCTTGAGTCTAGAGAAGACATTGAGGATGGTCAGGGAAAACTACTCAGGGAAGAATCCCCATAATAAATTTAATGTAATAGAATGTTTGAAGTCTCATATATTTCCATCTTAAATTATCTATGCATGCTACTTATTATCAATTAGGAAATTTATATTTTATCTATCTACATGAAGTTAAGATTTCATGGTTTCTTATATAGATTACTCTAAAATTAATTTCACATAAAACATATCATGTTTCCAATTAAATTTAATATTGGAATGGAAATTATAGTATTTTGGTTTCCAATAAATTCCCCCCATGGTTATTTACTCAAGTGAAGATCCATCACATTAGTTTATTTAGGTTTTTCTTGACATTAATGGTCCATCCCTAGGGGTTCAAAGAATTTATGCCCCATATGGTCATGAAAGATTGGTGTTACGCTTATGGCTTGATAAAAATATACATTTTTCCACCTTGATTATTTATTGTGACTTTAATATGGTTGAGAAGCCCAATGAAAAATATGGTGACCTTTCAATGTGATAGTGTTTGTGGGAATGTGAAGCTTGTTTTTTTTGAAAAAATATTGGGTTTTGGTAGACCCACTTCTTTGATGGTGTGAATTAAAGGTTTAAACTTGGTTTATTTGGTCCAATTATCATGTAAATGTTGATAAGATCCTAAATTAGTTAGAAAATTTCATGATTTTTGAACAACATATTTTTTCTTTACTCTCTATAATGGGCAAGCTATCAAAGTCTATCCAAATTTTTTCCTATCATACCATATCCCCATGACTTGTAAATTTTAGTGGAATGATGGTAGATTCAATATTATCTATAATAATTTTTTTATAAACACTTTCCTCATCTACCATGAAGGTACCATCCATCTCATCTAGTGTGGAACCTTGTGCCATGTTTTCCTTATGTCACCAGATGGATCAAGTGGTGAAATGAGGTGATCACTTACACCAACACATTGGTTCATCATTATGGAAATAAATTTGTGTGATTTCATAAATGGGATAATTATGATACCATAAAATAATATCAAATAATCTTCTCTCTTATTGAACATAATATCTTTGATTTGTAGTTGTAATCCATGGTTGTCTCTCTAAATCATAAGATAAAATTCATAAGTATCCATGTGACCAAAGGGAATCAGATCTAATATAATATATATTGTCTAAAATTGGGTTAATATGCATCAAAATAGTTTTTCAAATCCCTCCAAGACAAGTAGTCTAGGGATCAAATCAAAGTTATTATGTTTCTTTGGCAATGTCTTACCAACATGCCTAAAATCTCAACCTTTGTTGACCATTGTAAACTAGTGTTCCAAAGGAGAGATGATGAAAATGGAACATTATAAATAAGAATTATTAAATTTGGTGTCATTAAAGCTAAAAAATTCAAATAAAAAACTAGATTTTATCCCTTGAGTATCTTTTCTAGGAAGTGCAATGCATGAACAATGACAAAGCCCCAAGTATCGATGGTTTCCATTGTGAATTTTAAAAGGCTGCCTAGTACTTTATAGGATCTGAATTGTTACAATAATATAAAGAATATTTTTAATAAAAATATCCTATTTATTTCAAAAATAATGGAAATATCAATTTCATTCCAAAGGTTATAGACCCAAAGTTCATCACTAGCTAGCGTCACACCCTCCTCTTCAATGTGTAATATAAAATAGTCATTAAAGCCCTGATGAACTATCTCTATTTAATTTTACATGTCATTATCATAAAAAATTGGACTATATTCATTAAAATTAGATACATTATATATAATATCATTTATGTTTAGGAAGGAATGGAATGGGTGTGAACATCTCACCAACATACCATATTCTTCAAACTATAATTTGAGAAGGCTTATGATATAATTGAGTGGCCACCTAGTTTGGCCATGATTAAATACTTAAGATTTAGTTAAATTATTATCCCATCAATTTATATATTTTTTATAAGACTTGTCTTGCCTCACTATCAATGGGATCAAATCAGACAACTTTGGCTTATTCTGTTTCATCAAACAAGGTTTCCCCTTGGCTCTAGCTTTGTATATATTATCTAGAGAAGATTTTTTTATCTACTTGATCATAAGCCAAAGTGATGGCTCATAAATGGATTTTTTATTCATTATTTATCTTCTTAGATCATCAATGGACACTTCATAGATGATAACTTTCTCACTCTCAACTAGCAAGAAGCTTTTTTTAAATAGGAACTGAACTATCTTGATATCTTGTACAAATCCTCAACTCTAATTTTAAATGGGCCAAAACCAAATGCTTCAAATAGAGCATGATGCCTATAATATAATGGATTAATAAATGAAATTAGAAATAGATCTAAAAATGTGAGAAATTTATTTTTTTGTACATCCCATTTGTTTTTTATAGTTATCCCTCCAAATTATGTAAATATGTCATTGATAACATGGAGAAAAAGGTGGAGTATTAGATCAAAAAGCCTTTTTAATTAGTTAGAAATTTTAAAGTTTGATTTAAGATCATATCATCTACCCATGTTTACTATTCTTCTTGTTGGCCACTCTTTAAAAATACATATGACAAGTTGGCCAAAATTCTTAAGGACTTTTTATGGGCCAATGCCAAAAAAACTCATGATTACCACATAGTTTCTTGAGATATTTATTGTATTTCTCATGAGAAAGGTTGTATGGACATTATTGAAATTTATAGACAAAGTATTTATCTATTTACTAGTGGTTCAAGTAATAAAATACAATTAAACTTAGAAAATTCTTCTGTGACATTATATTTCCTTTATCTTACCATATGGTAAATTTAGTTGGAAAAATATTGTGTTTCATACCTTAATTGTTACCACTATGCTCATCAATATTAAGTAATATTTTATGGCTAATTTTTTTTTCAAATATTTTAAAGCTATCAAATTATTTCTTAAGTAGGTGGGAGACGATTTTTGAAATGACTTGTATTTTAATGACCACAACATGTGGTGGTATCCTATTATGAGAAATTATAATATTCTCTTATCAAAATTTTAATGTATGAAAGATTTGAGGCTCATCAAAATAAATATTCATTAAGTTAAATATTTGATTTATTACCATTTTGAGCTCCTAAACCTCTTTAAAAATAAAAATACAAGTTAATCAATTTTGACCTACCTTCAATTTTATGCATCCAAGAGATGATGCTCAATGTCATTCTACAGGACTAGTGATGGAACTATGTTAGTCACTTTAAGAATTAATCTCTAGGTCTCCCATATTAAATCATGATCCCTTTCTCTCAAAATTTAGATAAGTTAAACAAGTGATGGAACCTTATTATTGTAACTATTGTATATTATTATTTTTTGAGTAATAATAGTTGCATGGATGAATTACAATAGTAATAATTTTATACATTCCTTCCTTTCATTTGTTGACTATATATATTATCTTCTCCTATCCCATTTGGACCTTTTCACCCCCTAAGTAGCCAAGGAGTTTGTTTTCCAAATTATTCTCTTTTGATGTCATATTTAGTGAGATGAATGAATGTTTTTATTTTACTCATTTTTAGTGATTTTATTACCTTTTTTATAATACCCACATATTTATTTTAGCAAAGGTCATCTTTGCCATCCTTTATTCTATTTTACAATAAAATTTATATTCTCAACATTGCCAATAGAAACTTTGGTTCTATAAATAGGCTATCATGTATGATAAAAAAATGTTTTCCCTAGGTAAAAACATATAATTTTGTTTTGTCACTATCCATTAATTATTCAAGAATTCAATCCCATTCACATCGATCAATGGTCATAAAAAATCCATTGATTTTTAAAATTTCCCATTGCTCTCCTTAAATGCTCTACCCTTATATCCCTCTATGAAGGACCCTTTGATACCTTATGTTAGGAATTTTTTAGCCTTACAAAACTATAGACACTTCAATACCATTTAGGTGTGATATTTTAACTCCTCTTGGTCATTGTGTAAATCCACTGTCAAATAGAAAAGATAGGTCACTAAAAATATAACTAAAAAGTTAGATTTTATTTTCACTCTCATAGTAACCTAACATTTGAGTGGATATTAAAACACATGGTGTATCTTATCTTAAGAGAGATATCATAATTTTAGGCTACACCTTTAATCATTGGCATGTGTTGGGATATTTTTGGCTAACTTGTGACTAACAAAACCTTTTACTTAGTCATATGATAGTTTATATATTTTCATATTAGTATTAGTGTTAGTCTATGGAATATCCATAGACTAAGTATGGAATATATAGGACATAGTGGTTAGTATTATAGGATCATTTTATGAATTATATTCTTATTATAAGGTTTTAGAGGTTACCTTCTTGAAGTGGATAATTCTTATAGTTCTAGTATTTTATTTGTAATAATATTGTGTGGATTTAATCTGTTATGCCTTTATTATTCAGTTATTGATGTTATTAAATTATTGATATTTATATTGATATTTTAATTTATATGTATAAGTAATTTAACTACAAGTGGTATCATAGCTTCAATTTGGGAATGATTTTTCACTACATTTTTTTCTAGTATAGATTAGTGTTTGTTTGGTATTTTTAAAGGATAAAAAAATATAAATTTTGATCTAGAAAGAATTTAAAGTTTTTATCTTCATAGTATTTGTTTATATATTTTTACATTTTTGTAAAATATAACATTCATTGAAATTATTTCTATGAGGTTATCATAATAACATATTTTTAAACCCTAATTTTTAGGTTTTTTAGTTTTATTAATACCTACACTTAGTATATCAATCATTGGATTAATATGTGTGAGATGATCATAATGGTGTAAGTGCTTGATAACCTTTTTTGGAATCTTAACAGACCTTAAAACCTAAACACTGAATTGTGAAACCTAAACCCTAAACCTTAAATGCTAAACCCTAAAATTGTTTCACAATAGAACTACACAATATGGTTTGAGGCAAATGATCTAACACTTAGGTAAAAACCACAAAATAAAGAAGATATGGAGTCTAAAAAAAGAATTAGTGTATCTTATATTATAGGGTTTTATATTATATAGATCATATAGTGAAACATATTAATTATAGTATGTGAAATATATATTTTTAAATTCCCAATAAAGGAGATCTAGGAAAAAACTAGATCAACTTAGATAGAAAATTGGTCAATTATTTTATTACAAAAAAATAAAAAATAACCATAGTTCACTAATGCACAACTTGAATAGGGTGGATATTTTATTCAACAACTTCCAAATCCAAATACAACATAATTCTCACCTTCAACTAGTTCTAGTTTGGGGCCTCAAAAAGTGCTACCAAAGTGGACCTTCATAAGTTTGATAGAAAAAACATGGTTACCCAGATTAAAAAAATGGATTTTTTAATGTACATTATGTCCCATATGGAAATAAGGTCAAAATTCCATTATTTATATTTTAAAACAATAAAAATTTATTCCTTATCAATGGTTGTGTGCTCAAAATAAGAATAAGACTCAGTGTCACCTTGTCAGTTTTTATTGAGGAATTACATACACACTATGTCAATAGTGTGATAGATAATTATTTCATCTAATTAAAAAAAACATGATAAATAAGATTGGCTAGGGATTATATTTATAAATTAAAAAAGCTATCCCTTCATGTGGATACAACCTTAGATGGGAATTTTATCAACCTATCTCTTGGGTGACTCAAGAAACACATCCAACATGAGATATGCATGTTTAATCCACTTAAAATATATAATTAGACTATCATGGCCTATAGAGAATAATAAAGAGATTTGGCCAATAGAATAATTGCCTTCACAAGCATAAGAGATCAAATCATTTCAAAAACATCATTCCATCAAGTCACCATATTGAATACTTAACAAATTAAAGAGAAAATCAAAATAAGATTATGATTTAAGTGTGATAGAAAATATAATCGTAAACATAAAGGTGCTAAAAATAAGTTTTCCACATTTGAGGCACTAATTTAGATAAAGAGGATGAAGAAGTATAATTAGAGGTTGTTGAGGAACTACATGAGGATACAATAATTACCTAGTAAATTATTTTTTGCCATACACTTTCAGGCATTAACACCTCAAAAATTCTCAAGGTAATGGGTTTCCTAAAAAACTAGAAGGTGACAATATTGATTGACTTACGAATTACCCACAACTTCATCAATAATAAGTTAGTTTCTTACTTGAATTATTTTTTATTCAACCACATAATTTTAGATCATGATTATAGATGGTGGTACAATAAATTGTATATGGAATTGTCATAATATTAAACTCACCATGGGATACTAACTACTATATTTCTCAATGTTTGTCATTATATGGGTAACACAAACATTATGTTATAAATAAAATGGTTCAAAACCTTGGGAATGATTGAGTTGAATTCCTAGGATCTATTCATGTTTTTTCATTCAAAAGGAAGGGAAATTGAACTATATTAGGATTTGTGAAAATTTTCCATGGTTAACTATCATAGATGTAGAATATTATTTAAAAAGTGTAGATGGGTTTATGGTGAATTTTTTTTATATAAGCATAAATAATAAAGGTACTATTGTTTTCAAATCTTGCACCATAGAAGAGGATGTTCATGCCTCTTCTATATTTGGGCAATGTTGGGACATTTCCAGGCATGTGGGTGTGCCTATAGGGGAAATGAACCTCTAGATTTGAAAGGGCTAGCTCTCTGAATGTGTCTTTGTAAAACCACTTATGTCTAAACTAGATTTATTAAAGGAAAAAGAGTTAGAAATTATATAAAAGGAAAACCTAATCTAAGAATGGTGATACACTAAGATTATCTTCCACATGAATGTCATATTCTAGTGTATAATACAACAAAACAACAAACCATTCCAAAGATCTAAGGATTCTAACAGAAGCATTTAAACATAGAGGTGAGATGTGTAAAATGACACAAGGCAAATGAACTAAAAGGCAAACTTTACACATTTAAAAATAGTAATACACATACAAAAATTCAATACACTTAGACAGACTTTGTATGACTAGTCAGATCTAAAACTCTTGCTTAGGCATGAAGGACAAAGGATAAAAGGATGAAAACCATCTCTTGATGTCACTATACATCTCTTACACACTCAACAAATCTCATAACTTCAAAATAAATAGACTAGTACTTAATGCTTAAAGGCAAAATATGATATCATTCTATTAGGGCTTCACTATACATTATGTGGTTCTTTTTTTTTCTAGCCAAAGGTCTATATATATATAAAGAGACATGAGCAAAGGAGGTATTTGGCACTAAAGAGAGGGATTGATTCTATTACAAGTCTCCATCTTCAGCTGGAATTGATTTTTCCAATGATACCCATTCAGGCCATTTGATAGATCCATGTCACCTAATTGAACACCCTTGGCCTACCCTCTTGAAGATGATTCTCCAATAGTTTCCAAGTGGAAATAAGATATTGAGTAATGTCATCAATATGGTTACTACCAATGGATCCACTTGTTGGAATTATGTCTTAATGCTTAATAGCTTCTCTTTGGCTCATCGAGATGTGCAACGGTGTGGAGGGGAGTCACTTTCATTTTATTTGGCCTTAGAGATGAAAAATTGCCAAAACCTACATGGATTCCCTTAGCCTCATGCCTTTTGATTGGTCATTAAAAATGACAAGGATCATTGATTTGTATCATCTATCTATCTGGTGTGGATGCTTATAGATCATCTTCCTTCTACCTTTGAAAAGCCATCTTTACCCTAGCTTATGCCATGTGGTAACTTCTCATTCATCTAACGCCCACTATCAATCTTTGGAATCATGGGTTAGTCATTGGATAAAGTTTTATAATTTGAGTAGTCCCAAAAATATGATTTACACTTCGTAGTGTAATTTGGGTTTTCATGACTTCTTAACTTATAAAGTCTTTATAAGTTAAGTCCTTGGAGAATCCTGATTTATACTATGCAAAGTAATTTGGGTTCTTCAAGCTCACTTACTTTAGAGTCTTCAAGATGGATTAATTTAGGCTTTTTGAGCTCACCTAATTTATAATTTCTAAGGTTGATGTCTTTAAGCTTTTGGAGCTTGAAAACTTTGGAATTTTAGAGCCTTAAGTCTTCTGGCTTTTCAAGCCTGATTACTTCCCAATGGCTATTTGCTGAGGTGCAATTTTGATGTTCATGCAACCATATTTATATGGAATCCATTCTATTCTCTTTGGACCCATCTTTCTATAAACTCTATAGGTGTCTTTCAATGGGTTTTTTAAAAGTATCCCTTTAGACTTCTTAAATATGCCTTTTTGGCAATCCTTCTACAGACTCTGTAAGAGTGTCTATACCCTTTGGATTTTTCCCAAAGGAAAATTTGGCATGGAAATACCCTTTAAGACTTTTTAAAAGGAAATTTAGACACTTGGAAGTGGACCAATTATAATTTTTTGAAGGACACTTTTGAAGACAAAAGACCCTTCAGACTTTTGTGTAGGGCACTTTGCAAGTGAAAAGATCTTCTCAAAACTTGAAGTTCCTTTCGAAAGAATGGAATTACTCTTTTAGACCTTTTACAAGTAACCACTTCCTTTGAAGATGCCCTTCGAAAGAATGAAAGTGGGCCTTTATTTGAGGAAAAGGCCCTTTGGGTTTTTGAAAGTGTCCATTCAGATTTTTTTTGAAGGACACTTTGAAGAAAAATACCCTTTGGTAATTTGTAATGTACCCTTCCAAAAGATTGTTTTGGACAAAAAGTTTGAAATAATTCTTTCAAAAAAATTGTAAAGATGAATTCTTTCAGACTTTTTGTTTGAAAAAAAAATTTCAAAAGAAAGAAAAAACCCTTCAAAAACTCAAAATTACCCTTCAAAAGAATGGAACTACCCTTCGAAAAGGTGGAATGGCCCTTTAGAAAAGTGCAAAGTATCCCTTCAAAAAAGTGGAATTTCCCTTCAGAAAGATTGAAGTGCACTAATTCCTTGAGAAAGAGACCCTTTGACAAAGTAAAAGGGACAAAGTTCTTTGAGAAAAGCAAGTGGCCAATTCTGTGAAGACTTGGGAAAAAACATCAAAGTAAAACCCTACCAAAAGAGATAATGCTTACAAGGAGACTGAACAAAATCATTATCTAAAGGAAAAAACACACTTGAAATTTTGTTGTGGGAGTACACCATTATGAATGCTATGCTTGGCCATAATGAAAAGGCAAAACTTGGGAGTGAATTTTGGCCAACATTCTTAGCAATTCCAAGGGGTGGCATGCCTACTATGAAAAAGATCAGTTGCCTAAATCCTTTTATTGGACATGGAGTTACACATATAATCACTTAAAAAATAACTTGAATAGGCTTCTTGGTAAAAAACACACAAGTTGGATGATCAAATTCACACCAAACAAAAGGAAGGAAAATGCCTATGCCACAAAGCACTTAGGGAACACAATAGTGAACCAAAAGGAAACACACATCTAGGCTAATACTTACAAAACATGGCTTGTAAGGACTAATAGTAGAGTTTCAAGTTTATCTCATTCATATGGATAAGAAAATATTCTCCATTCATCTTGGATAGCTGAAAGGAGTTACTTTGCTTACACTTCCTAATGATGTAAGGGCCACTCCATAAAGTGTTAAACTTTGTATGTCTACCTAGATTTACTCTATCTTCATCCCATTTCAAGACCAAGTCACCATCCTTGAACACTCTTTCACTTTATATTTTGTCAAATGACTTCTTCATGAGTACTTGATGGTTCTCCATAGCCTGTGCATCATCCCTTGCCTCTTACAGCTGAATTAGTTCTATCAACCTAAATTCCATTGGAGTGTTTTCAAGTAATTCCAGTTGCTGTATAAGTTCTAGGGTAGGGAGTTCTTAAGATATGGATAAATTGGCTTATTTACCATAAAAAAGTACAAAGGGAGAGTTATCAATTGATTTATTAGGAGTAATCTTATCTACCCATAAAGTTGTTTTCAACTTACTGTGCCAAGCTCTTTGATTATTGTCCAATGTTTTCTTGATAATCTTGAAGAGGTTCTTATTGGTAGACTCAACTAATCCATTACCTTGAGGGTAATAATTGGATGAGGTACTCAAGTGAACTCCATTCCTACCTACCTAATCAAAAGTTTTGGTACTTATGAAATCAAGTGCATTATCAAAAATGATGACATGAGGAACTCCAAACCTTGTTATAATGCTCTCATAAAACTCCAAGATAGCATTTTCATTTACCTCTTTCAATACAATAGCTTCTACCCACCTTGTGAAGTAGTTAGTAGCAGTCAAATCAATTTGTTTTTAGCACTTGATGGAGGGTTAATCATACTAATGAAATCAAGGTCCCATTACATGAAAGGTTGGTCCACTTGGATAGGATTCAATGTAAGGGCTACAAATTTTTGTTTGCCTACAAAGAAGGCACATTGAGGACACACCTTAGCCTAATGATAATAGTCTTTAAAAAGACTAGGCCAATAGTAACCAACCCTCATTATCTTTATAGCTATATTTCTAAGAGAGAAATGAACTCCATCTGTACCATTATGAAAACTTTCCAACAAAATGTAAAATTGACCTCTATCAATGCACCTCAAAAACACACCATTTGTGTCCTTTCTAAAAATAAAATTATCAACAAGGAAATTGGGAATGGTCTACAATCTAAACTATCTCCTTTGATATTTTCTCAAACCATTGGGACACTCACCATTTTGAAGAAAATTGAGGATGTCTTGTGTCCAGCTTTAGACTAGTATGTGATCAGCTGGTTGAGGGTGAATATGGTTGACCAAGACCTCTTATTTTGGATATTTTAGATCTAAATCTAAATTCATACATAATCCTTGTCTTCTCACCATGTTTTTCACCTTGATGTCTATGTCACACTCCATCACCTTTGTGATCTAGCCAACTCTCTTTTCATTGAGGTCCTTGCTTATGATAAACTCTTTGGTGCTAGGATGAGAAACCATGACATGTATCTTATTGTTTGAGACCATGTGCCTAAATTTTTTCAATCCCCTTATCACTGTCAAAGCCTAATTCTCAACAAATGTATATTTGACCTCATAATCCTCCAATCCTTGGCTAAATAATGTAATTGGTTTCTCTATCTCTTCATCATTATTTATCATAAGCATAGCTAAGATTGTATCAAGGTTGAAAAAGGTATAGATTATGAAATATTTGGAAATGTTTAGGTTTAATAGAGTAGGGGATTTTTTAATTTCTTGATTATCTCAAAACTACTCTTTCCCTCCTTTGTCCAAGTAAAAATTTGGTTCTTTTTGAGCATGGATATGATAGGCTTTACCATAGCTATAAAGTCTAGAATAAACCTTATAAAAAATTATATTTTCCCCAAGAAGCTTTGTAATCACTTATTATGTTGAGGTAAGGACAAGCCTAGGATAACCTCAAATCTTTTGGGGTCAATAGATAAGCCTCCTTCTAAAACAATGTGCCCTAAAAGTTTACCTTCATGAATAGAAAAGATGCACTTTTTTGGATTAAGGGATATTCCATACCCCTTGAATTTATCAAACACTTACCTTAGATGTTTCATATGATCAATAACATATTTTGAAAAAATAGTTATATCATCTAGGTACACAAGTAGAAATTTATTAATCAAACCCTTAAAAGCCATGTCCATTGCCCTTTGAAAAGTGGCTCCAACATTGGACAAACCAAAAGGCATATTATTATAGGAAAAGTTTCCCCTCTTTTTAGTGAAGAATATCTCAAATTTATCCTCCTTATTTACCAATATTTGGTTGTATCCTGAATAACCATCAATAAGAGAGAATCATTGGGAATCTAAAACAACCTACAAAATTTGCTCCATAGAGGGTAGTGGATAATGATCTTTGAGAGACACTTTGTTAAGATCTCAAAAATCCACACAAAGTCTAATATCTCAATTATTTTTTCATATAGGTACAATAATATCCACATAATTTGAGTGTTTGATAGGAAAGATAATCCTAGACTCAATTAGCTTGGTTAATTTTTTCTTCATGAGTTATTCTATCTTAAGATTGATAAGCCTTTGCTTTTACCTGATTGGCTTAGCTCTAGGTTCTAACTCGATGGTATGATGAGATAGAATTGGATAAAACATTTTTAATTATTTATACTCCCAAGCAAATATGTCATGAAACTCTTTACACAATTCAATAAAAACCTGTCTCTTGAGCTAAGAACATACCTTGCCAATTTTTAAAAGTATGTCCTTGAAAATTAGGACTCTTTCATAGTTCTCTTCCTTTATTGACATGCTCACTCTTTCTTTATTCTTCTAATCATATTTATTTAAAACAATCTCTAAGGTAATCAAACCCTTAGGTATCTTGTTTGTCTTTAGATGAATGATTTTCTCTTCATATTGATCATGTAGTCTCTTTTGGTTTCTTGAGGAGAAACCTACCTCATTTTTCAAGAAGTGTGCAATGTGTTCATCACTTTAAAAAACCCACCATGACACTTAATTATCTAGAATATAGGCTCTCATAATGATCTTGATATGAGATTATTCTTTCTCTTTTCCCACATCAGCAGCTATATCAAACTGTGCCCCTATGATAACCAATCTATCAGCATATTTATTGGAATTCTTTGGTATGGGTTGTATGTTGAAGGCATAAAAGTATTCAAGAAGGTTCCATACCATATGATTGTAGGATTTAAGTAAGGTATTATTGGTTTTATCTTTATTTATTTCTTGGTGGATGACCAACTCACTATCTCCATCAAATTTCAAATTATTGATCCCCTTCTTCTTTGCCCATTAGAGGCTATAAACTAGGCCTTCATATTCTACCACATTACAAGTGCAACTGAAGTGGAATATATATGAGAAGTAATAATGATTATTTGATGGATAAAATAGAATAACACTATATCCTCCATCTATTTTTATTCTTGAGCCATCAAAGAACATTTCCCATATCCCATCAAGTTCATGGTCTTTATTAGTGAGTGAGGGGATTGAAACATCCCATTCATGCATACAATAAACTCCCAAATCAGTCTCTTCAATGAAAGTATATGGATCAAGTCCATGTGTTCCAATTATATATTTATCAAGGAAGATATTAGAAATACCTTCAAGGGGGGAGGATGCTTCATCATCTATAACACTTTCAGATTCAATTAGACAATTCTTATTTGAGTTTGTCATCATGCATGGCTCAATATGAAACCTTGATAAGGTCTGAGTCCTTATATTCACCTTGGTTACATATCTTATTTTAAAATATAGTAAAGACCAATCAGTATAAAGGTACCCTCCTATCTTAGTTGTGAAGTCCCTTGACGAGCAGATAGCAAAATGAGCTGGAAGGTCTAACACCACATCTTAAAAAATTGGGAAACTTGTGAAATCATGTATAAAGACCTTAAAACATTTGAATAGTCCTACTATCTTATTTTGAGTCCCATAAATATTCAATACACCCTTGATATGTGGCTCATATTTTAATCCCAGCGTATCATCTACCACTTTAGGCAAAATAGTGGTACTAGCTCTACTATCCATAATGCAATTATGGACCAACTTATCTCCCAAAATGACGGTGAGATATAAGGGTGGAAGATTTTTAGACTTTTTATATGGATATAATACATGTATTATATAATTATTAAGGGATATAACATTTTTATTTAAAGTTTGGGGGGTTGTATGGATGCTTGAGAGTTTTTCTTGTAAGAGCTCCTTTTGACCAGACATGTATAAGACTTCCCAAAGAGATATGATTATCTTGGCATTCTTAAGAGAATAAATAATTTTTAGAGAGGGAAAATTCAAATTTTATTGGACATTTGAAGGTAGAAATATATCCTAAAATTTTTGTGTTTTAGGTTTGACAATCCTACTTACATTCTAATTTTACTGAGGAGCATGACTTGTAGTAGGAACTGCATTAGGAGTCAGACCTTGTGACCTTGGAGAGGCATCTCTTGGAGTTACTCATGATTATTTATCTTCTCCCAATTATATATTCTTGGCTATTAAGTTGGAAGCAATCGACATGCTTTGATTCAACACGTAGTTATCCTTTGCTTGGAAGTTCATCATGCCTACACTTTGGTTGCTACCTTCTCTATGGTTATCCATTTGCATAAGGTCTGCTTATTTTGAAGTTACATAAGGAGTAGTTTCCTCTTGTGCCACCAAAGCTTTGTTTTCTTCTCCACCATCATGCACAAAATAACCTTGAGGTTGTCGCCATTGGTCTAAATGATTCTTTCCTTGGACCATATTAGAATTTACTAAAATAATAGCCTTTAAGGAAGGAGTGGGATTAGGATTATAGGAAATGGGATGCCTATTGAAACCTTGATAACCCTATCATTTTCCTTGGTATTTGTATTGGGGTGAAGCTCTATATCCTTGTTGAAGATAGTTTTGATGGTTAGGTGGAACACTTGTCTAGAACTAAGCTTGCTTGAGTTGAGCTCATAATGACTGAATCTCTTCATCTTTATCCACAACATTATCCATATTATTGGGAAAGTCTCTTAGCATGACATTGGTGTTAGGAAATTGTGCTATGATTGAATCTTCAACTGAGCTATGATAAAAAAAAGCATGAAAAATCTTAGAGGTAGCTTTCCAACCTATATTAAGATATTCTCAACTTCAATAGCTATCTCATATATATCTAGTAAATTGAATCCTCCAATTAAATATAAAATCACCACCAAATTAGTACCAATACCCTTGAGATAAATGGGGAACACAAATCTTGGAGGAGGTCTCATGACATATGGTAACCAATGCCATGTCCTTTGAAATCTTTCATTGAAATCCCCCATAGATTCAATAGGACCTCTCTTTATCACATTCAGATGATGGATCAAAAAAGTGTGGTCATTCTTAATCTCAAATATAGTCACCAAAAATTCCCCAAATCCATCCTAACTTGTAATGTAACCACCTTCCAAAGTCCTATACCAGTCAAGTGCTTTGCCTTTTAGAGACAACACAAGAAATCTAATGGCTATGTTGTCTTGGGTGACATTATGAAAGTTAAAAAAATTTGAGATGTCCCTAATATTCTTATATGGGGTAATCAAACCCTCTCCATTAAAATTAGGGAGACTCTTGGTAGCATTGGGAAGAATAGGGCCATATGTATGAAGGTATATTGGATTTTGTGTGTTAAAGGCTAGGAAAGGCTGATGTCTCTCCATTTCTCTTCTTTCATCTTGATCTCTTATTTCTCCAACTTCTTCTCTAAAACCTTCTTTCCAAGGTTATCTAAGCACTGGGAATGGTTT
This sequence comes from Torreya grandis, assembly GCA_037957365.1. Classification (NCBI taxonomy): domain Eukaryota; kingdom Viridiplantae; phylum Streptophyta; class Pinopsida; order Cupressales; family Taxaceae; genus Torreya; species Torreya grandis. The sequence goes on along the minus strand of JARHVA010001150.1, from coordinate 2,324,677 downwards.
AAGGTGTTGTTCTTCAAGAAGAGCTTCAACTAGAGGGGCTTGATCAGAAGTCCTAGATGACCTAGTGAGGACCATGAAGTATAGTGTGGAAAACTTGATATATAACTATAGATTCTCACATTTTGGAGTCACCAAATACTATATTAAGAGTAAAAACTTAGGTTTGAGAAGACCAACATTCACCTTGACATGTAAATAACCAGGAATTGGGGTCCCATCAGGTGTGCTATAACTATTATCTCCAAATATTGCACCCTAAAAGAGGATGTTCAAGACTCTTCCAAATTTGGGCAATGTTGGGACATTTCTAGGCATGTGGGTGTGCCTATAGGGGAAATGAACATCTATATTTGAAAGGGATAGCTCTTTGAATGTGTATTTGTAAAAACACATATGTCGAAACCAACTTTCTTGAAGGGAAAAGAGTTAGAAATTGTAGAAAAAGAAAACCTACTGTAAGAATGGTGATACACCAAGATTATCTTCCACATGAATGTCATATTCTAGTGCAAAATATATAAAAACACATAGACCATTCCCAATCTCTAAGGATTCTAACATAATTATTTCAACACAGAGGTGAGATGTGTAAAATGACACAAGGAAAATGAACTAAAAGAAAAACTTTTCACATTTCAAAATAGTAATACACATGAAAAAATTCAATACACTTAGACACACTCTATATGAATAGTTACATCTAAAACTCTTGATTAAGCATGAAGGATAAAGGATAGAAATATGGAAACCATCACTTGTCACTATACGTCTCTTACACACTCAAGTAATTGCTCAGAACTTTAAAATAAATAGACTAGTACTTAATGCTTAAAGGCAAAATGTGATATCATTCCAATAGGGCTTCACCATACACTATGTGGTTCTTTTTATTTATTAGCCAAAGGGTTTTATATATATTAGAATATATGTGAGAGGAGGAGGCCTTTGGCACCAAAGAGGGATCAATTCTGTTAGAAGTCTCCATCTTCAGCTACAACTAATTTTTCCAATGATGCTCATTTGGGCCATCTGATTGATCTATGTCACCCCCTTGAACACCCTTGGATTACCCTCTTGAAGATGCTTCTCTAAAAATTTCTAAGTGAAATAAATATATTGAGTAATGGCACCAATAGGGTTGCTTCCAATGGATCCACTTATTGAAATTTTGTCTTGATGTTTAACAACTTCTCCTCAACTTGTTGAGATGTGCAATGGCATGGAGGGGAGTCACTTTCATTTCTTTTGGCCTTTGAAATGAAAAATTACTAAAACCTATGTGGAGTCCCTTATCCTCATGCCTTTTGATTGTTCATCAAAAAATGACAAGGATCATTGATTTGCACCATTGATCTATCTAGCATGGATGTTTGCAGATCATCCTCCATCTACCTTTGAAAATTCATCTTTGCCCCAACTTATGCCAAATGGTAGCTTCTCATTCACCTAATGCCCACTATTGATCTTTGAAATCATGGATTAGCCATTGGATCAAGTTTTATAAGTTTACTAGTCCTAAAAACTTGATTTTCACTTCATAGTGTAATTCAGGTTTTCATGACTACTTAACTTATAAAGTCTTTATAAGTTAAGTCCTTAGAGGATCCTTATTTACACTATGCAGAGTAATTCAGGTTATTCAATCTCACTTACTTCAAAGTCCTCAACTTGGATTACTTTAGGCTTTTGGAGCTCACCTACTTCAAATTTTTTGAGCTCAACATCTTCAGGCTTTTGGAGCTTGACAACTTTGGGCTTTTGGAGCCTTAAGTATTTGAGATTTTAAAGCTTGATTACTTCCCAATGGAAATTTACTGAGGTGGAAGTTTGACATTTATGAAACCATATTTCTATGGACTCCCTTCTATTCTCTTTGGACCCATCTTTTTATAGACTCTATAAGTGTCTTTCAATAGGCTTTCCAAATGTGTCCCTTCAGACTTCTTAAATTTACCCTTTCAACAATCCTTCTATGGATTTTTTAGGAGTGTATATACCCTTAAAATTTTTTATCTAAGGATAATTTGGCATGGAAATATCCTTTGAGACTTGTGAAAAGGCCCTTCAGACCCTTAGAAGTAGACCAATTGCACTTTTATGAAGGACACCTTTGAAGACAAAAGAGCCTTTGAACTTTTATGTAGGGCATTTTACAAGTGAAAATATCCTCTCTAAACTTTAAGTACCTTTTAGAAGAATGGAATTTCCATTTCAGACATTTTGAAAGTGACCATTTCTTTGGAAGATGCCCTTCAGAAGAATGAAAGTGGACCTTTCTTTGAGGAAAAGACCCTTCAAGTTTTTTTAAGTGTCCCTTCAGACTTTTTTGAAGGATCCTTTGAATAAAAATACCCTTTGAAAATTTTTAATGTACCCTTTGGAAATATTATTTTGGACAAAAATTCTGAAATAATTCTTTTAGAAAAGTTACAAAGATGAATTCTTTCAGAGTTTTTATCCGAAACAAAAAGTGAAAAAAAAGAATAAACCCAAAGAACAAACCTTTCAAAAACATGAAATTACCCTTTGAAATAATGGAACTACCCTTAGAAAACATGTAATTACCCTTTGAAAAAGTGCAAAGTGTCCCTTCAGAAAAGTGGAATTGCCCTTCAAAAATATTGAAGTGCACCAATTCCTTGAGAAAAAAACCCTTCGACAAAGTAAAAGGGACCTAGTTCTTTGAGAAAATAAAGTGGCCAATTCCTTCAAGACTTGGGTGAAAAAATTGAATTAAAACCCTACTAAAATAAATAACACTTGCAAGGAGATGAACAAAAGCATTATCTAAAGGAAAACACACACTTGACATTTTATTGTGGGAGTAAACCATTATGAATGCTGTGCTTAGCCATAATGAAAAGATAAAACCTGGGATTGAATTTTCCCCAATAGGTACTATGCCACCAAATATATAGACAATTTTTAAGGTGCACTCAATAATTTTGAAAGATATAATGAAAATAAAACAATCCAAAAATGTATCATTATCATGGCATTCAATTAGTATCAAGTGTCTAACCACTAAATAATAGACCTTATAGGTACCCACATATATAAAAAAGTGATATTTAGAAGATGGTATAGGAAATCCTTTAGTATAGGATTATATATTATATCTATAATGCTTATTTATCTCTAGTGGTGATGGCATGTAATAAAGATGACAATTGGCACATGTGTCCAAACTATAGATAATGTAACAAGTACACCATCTAAGATAACTTCCCTTTTTTTGTAATTAACTATTCTCTAGATGAATTACATGGTGTTGTATACTATATAAAAGTTTATATTCAATTATGCTATCATAAAATTAGACTAAGATATTAGGATATACATAAGATAGGTTTTAGAACACAAGAGGGAAACTATGAATTTCTATTGATATGTTTTGGCCCCACAAATGCACCATATATATTTTAGATTTTTATGAACATTATGTTTCATAATTTTTTGTGTAAATTTGTATTGAATTTTTTTTATGACTTATTAATATTAAAAAAACAAGGGGGGAAAATTTACATGTGATTAAGGTTCTTAAAAATATGATACAACATCAGCTTTATGCTAAGCCTCCCAAGTGTGATTTTAGAGTCAAGGAGGTGGATTAATTGGTTCAAATTACTTCTTATGAAGACATAAATGTGTACCCTCACAAGATCAAATCCATGGTCATATATAAAGTGACTAAAATCCTCAAGAACCTATATGGATTCTTAGGCCTCATAGGTTATTATTGATGATTTATAAGAAAATAGAAAAATAGAGTAAAAATGCTCACAAATTTATTAAATTAACACTCATTCCACTAGAATGAGGAAACCACCAATGCATTTGAGAACTTGAAGGAGGCCATGTACACCTCTCTACTTATAAATACCCTATATTTTTCTAAAATTTTCATTGTTAAGTTTTTTTATTTAAGGAATGACATGGGAAAATTACTCATGCATGAAGGACAACATATTGATTTTGAGAGTTACCAATTGAAGGGTAAGAATTTGCTAAATCTAATTTATGAGAAGGAGATAATGGCTATCCTTCATGTAGTTAAATAATGTGCACCTTATTTATTTGGAAGACACTTTAAGGTGAAGATAGACCATGATAGTCTAAAAATATTTTTAGAACAAATATTATCATTACAAGAACAATAAAAATGGGTGACAAAAATGTTGGGATATGATTTTGAGATCATATACATGAAAGGATAGGATAATTTATTAGTTTATGCACTATCTAAGAAGGATAAGTCTATAGAAACACTATTATGTGTCATATCCATATTAAAAATAGATTAGGTGAGGAGGAAAAATTGGAATGGGAGAATGATAACAATACACAGACTCTCATTTATAAGATTTAACATGATTTGAGGATGGAAAAAATTGTATGGATATGGGATTCTCTATAGTACAAGGATCAATTATATATGTGCAAGAATTGAACCCTTAAGCAAAATTTTCTTTTGGAGTTACATGTTTTACTAGTTGGTGGGCACTTAGGATTCTTAGAGACTTATCATAGAATGAAGTATTTTTTTTAGAAGGGATCAAAGGGGAATTATATAAATTAATTGTATAATTCATAGCATGTCAAAAAAAGGGTGCGATAATTAAGACTTCAAGTCTTATAAAACCACTATTTATTCCTAGATAAAGGTGTGAAGAGGCATTCATCAATTTCATAACAAGGTTTCCTAAGTTTGGACATAATATCGTCATAATGGTTGTTGTGGATAGACTCATCAAATACACCCATTTTTGTGGCTATACACTTAAACTTAGTGTGGCTATAGGATTATCTAAACTTGACATTTTCTACCCTAGATAACCTAGACCTAAATTTGAATACCATGGTTCCTTATCCATTTTAGTTATGTTTTAATTATCCCCTTATTTATATTAGAAGATTTGGTAACACTAGATTAGATTAATTATATTATTGTTAAGAGACCTAGTTAGGGTTATTAAAATATATTGATTTTATATAGGATTTGGAACCCTTTCCATTGATGTTGTGTGAAAAGTGTTCCTATAGATAAGTTTAATAGTGAAAATTGGTCATGTCCTGATATAAATAAGTATCCAATAGGTTTTAGTTGATTTACCTTCTTTGAGTATAGATCTGTTAATTAGGATATGATGTGGATGTATCTAAAATTGTTGCATACATTTTAGTGAATTTGATGTGAACTAAAAATTGATTTTTCCTCATTCAACAAAATATACTAGTGCAGTTTGATACAATTATATTTTTATATGTTTTTCTATAAACTACATTGATGCAGGTCAATCCAGTTTAACTTATATATTCCCACAATAAGAACTACATCAATGTAGGTCGATACAATTTTATTTTTCCATTTATTTCTTAATAGGCTACATTGATTTAGGTTTATCTAGTTTACTTTTATATATTTCTATGTTAGCCAACTATATCAGCCACCCTGATCTAGTTTTATCCTTCTAATTTATTTTTCTATACTTTATATTTTTTTTACAAACTACATTGATCCAAGTTGATCTAATCTAAATTTTTATTTTTTATAGGAAACTACATCAACATAGGTTGATCCAATATAATTAATTCTATGTTTTTATAGCATACCACTCTAATTCAAAATAATCCAATTTTTGCACTCAAATTTGTATTATTTTCAATAATCTAGTTACATTGGCCTGGGTTGATATATCTCTATATTTTAGGTATTTTAATAATAACTATATTGACCTTGACTGATATAGTTTTCTCATTTGTAAAGTAAATTTCATTAATCAAATTATTTCACAATTTTACATTCTATCAAAAATTAATTTTTCATAGAAAAATATATTGAGAAGGGCCGATATAGTCATAAAATTAATTTCTTCCCTATTAGATCTACATAAACCTTAGTTGATATTTCTCTATTTTTACATTTCTTATTAGTAAACTACATCAACCTAGTCTTGTCTGGTTTACTCTACCTATTTTTAGTTTTTTTATATAGACTACATTGACTTAGATCAATATAGTTCTATACTAACTAAACAACTACATTGTCCTACACTCATATGGTTATGTATGTTTTCATTTTCCATATAAATAAGGTAAATTAACTTTAAATTTTAGTAATTAATCAAATATTGTTTTTTAAGTAAAAGAGGGGTAAAAATTTATTAAACAAGGAAAAAAATAGTTACATAACATTGTCCTGATCCACCAGTTGAGCCAGTTGCTGATATAGGCTACTGGGGAGCATATTAATATCTGAAATGTTCCAAGAGGGGCCCTTTTCTGAAGCCCATTTAGCAAGACAATCCGCAACACAATTCCACTCCCGGGGAATGTAATTAAAAGAAATCAATTGCAAGGAAGAGATAACTTGAAGAATCTCCTAAATAATCACATTAAGATGCCAGTCAACAATACCAGGCTTACCTCTATTCAACAAATTGATAACAATTTGTGAATCTGATTCACAAACAATACTGCTCCAGCCATTAAGACAACAAGCTTTCACCACCTCCAGGATTGCCGAGGCTTCCATGACGTTATTTGTATGCTTGCCTTTATAGACCGAGAAGAGAAAGAGGATACCTCCAGTGCTATTTCGACCCACTCCGCCAATGCCCGCATCCCCTAGATTACCCCGAGAGGAGCCATCAGAATTAATTTTGATAATGCCATCCTCCGGGGGAGACCAACGACCTTATCTAAGAATAGGGCACACAAGGCGACTCCTACCACATCCCAACTGCCAGCTATGATCAGCATTGCATCTCAAATTTGGCACAAGCCCGAGGCACTTACATAAAATCTCAGCTTCAGGGTCGGTCCCCTGCTCCCAAACGCATTTAACAGCCAAAGTCTCTTGTATCGACCTGAGGACTTGCGCCCCTAGAATTTGCATTTCCAGCTTAACGCCCCTAAAAATTCTTCTGTTCCTTTCAATCCATAGGTTCCATAATATAAAGGAGGGGCCCACAGACCAGGCACTTTGGAAAAAGGAGTTCTTAGTAGGCGGCTGTCCCAGGCATCCCCAGAAATCCACAAGTGAAGAAGCATGCCAATAGGTCAGCCTCCACGCATTCCACCACCAATGCCACATCTGCTTAGCATAATTACACTAGAAGAAAATATGAGCAGTAGTTTCCTCATTACTGGAACACAACATGCACCTGGAAGGTCCCTGAAAGCCTCTCTTATTGAGATTATCCCAGGTGAGACACCTGTTGTGGGTGAGCCGCTAGAGACAAAAATTACACTTTGGCCAAGAGACCTGGTTCCAAATTTTTTCCCCCAAGCAAACTGATCTCTAATCAAGTGTTGACAAGTTAGAGCGCGATACCCAGCCGACACAGAGTAATGACCAGAGTCATCACCTCCCCACGTAAGAACATCTCTTCCTTGGAGGGAACTGCAACCTCTAGATGCCAGGATATGAGCTAACTCCTGCCTATCATCCTCAGAGCCCCCAGGCAGCCAATCAGCAGAGTCCTTCCATCTGTAGCCAACAGTAGTTCCCATATCAAAAACCTCTTTATAATGCTCCACCTTATGCCACCTTGCCGAATGGAAAGAAGCTCCTAAAACCTGTAAATGCAGATGCGATGAGAAGAGAGGAGGCTCACCGTCCCAAGAGTCTATCCAGAAAAAAGCATCCATCCCACTACCACAAACCCAAAACAAACTCTGTTTCACCAATTGAGCCCCCCGCTTGAGCGTGTTCCACACCATGGACCCTCTGCCCTCCAGAGGGAGCCTAGAAATTTCATGAGAATCCACACCCAAAAAGTACTTGTTCAATAGAACTCGGGCCCAAAGAGATGAATAGCAGGAGCACCATCTCCAGTAAAGCTTGGCAGCCAGAGCTTGGCTGGCCAGGATAGCCGAGCGTAAGCCAAGGCCCCCCTCCTTCTTCGGTCTACATACACTGTCCCAATTCATGAGGCTCCACTTGCTATTCTGCAGATTCCCACTCTAGAGAAATTGTCTAGAAAGGGAATCAAATTCCTTCAGGAAATAAACCGGGGTAGCCTGCACCATACTATGATAGATAGGAAGTGCCTGAATAACCAATTGGAGAAGCGTCACTTGACCAACAGTGGAAATCCATCTATGAGTCCATTGACTCACCTTTAGCCTCAACTTATCAAGAACATTCTGACAAAACAATCTAGGCTGCCTTCCCATAACAATGGGAATGCCAAGATAAATAACAGGGAGGCTCTGAGTCTGAAACTGCAATATTGTAGCAATCCTTTTCTAAATAAGCTCCGAAGTGTTAAAAAAGAAGATAGAAGACTTCAACTCATTAATTTTCTACCTAGAGGCAGCCAGATAAGTGTCTAGTGTGTGGCGGAAAGCCAGCGCTTCTCTTATGTGAGCTCTCCCAGTCAAAATAGTGTCATCAACAAACTGCAAATGAGTAAGGGTAGCAAGGCCCTCCCCCCAGCGCCATCCCTATAAGGCATTCATAGACACGTGATGTTTGAAGAGCCTACCAAGCCCCTCAGCCAAAAGGATAAATAGGTATGGGGACAACGGATCCCCCTGACGAAGACCTCTGGAGGCCCCGAAAAGCTCAAAAGGAGTCCCATTGATGAGGACCAAAAAGGAGGGCATCGTGATACAACTCATCACCCAACATATCCACTCCTGGTTAAAACCAAGCACCATAAGAACTTTTTGCAAAAAACTCCAGCTAACTCTGTCATAAGCTTTGGCAAGATCAAGCTTGATAAACATTGCCCGCTCCTGGGATGTACTCATGGAATGAATAGCTTTCGAAGCTATAACAACTCCATCCAAAATTTTCTTGCCCGCCATAAAACCCCCTTGTTCCTTTGAAATAAGCCCGAGGAGAAAAACTTTGAGTCTCAGTGCTAAAAGCTTCATAATGATTTTGTAGACAATGTTACACAACGCTATAGGTCTATACTCATCCAGCTGAAGGGGCTGCTCCTTCTTCGGAATCACAACAAGAAAAGTAGCATTAAGAGCCTTAAGCATTTCCTTGTTGATGTATGATTCTTGAATGACATCCATCAGGTCCTGCTTAATGGTGCCCCAAAAATCCTTAAAAAAATCAACCAAAAAACCATCCAGACCAGGAGCTTTGCCTCTCTTCATGCTAAAAACCACCTCCTCCACCTCAGCCATACCAATAGGTCTCATGAGAACTTCATTCATATCCACAGTAACCAGCTGGGGAATGCAAGAGAGGACAGCAGTTTCAGCTCCTTCATCCAACACAGGGTCTCTAGTAAGGAGAGTAGAAAAGAACCGAACTACTTCCTCACTGATAGTTTGTGAAGAGGACAAACGATTTCCCTCCTGAGTAACAAGAGAAGTAATGACATTTCTATTTCTCCTGGCTTGAACTGACTTATGGAAAAAAGCCGTGTTTTTATCCCCTTCCTGCAGCCAGTCAATCCTCACCTTTTGCTTCCAATAAATTTCTTCCCGTAACTCCCACTCCGCAAGATAGGATGCAGCTCTAGCCTCCTCCTGACTTAGCATTTTCGAGAGACCATAGTCTCTAATCTGCCTAGTAACAACATCCAGCTCATCCTATGCCCTCTTCCTCATGCCATGTAAGTTGCCGAAACAAGTTCTATTCCAAATCTGCAATTTTCTCTTAACATACTGAAGTTTTTTTAGGAAGGAGTACATGGCGGTACCATGACCCGGTCCCCCTGCCGCCACCACTGGCCAATATAGTCCTGGAGAGAAGAATCACGTAGCCACATCAGTTGAAACTTAAAGGGGGGTTTCTTAGGTCCCTCAATAAGATTAATGGAAATCATGATGGGCTAATGGTCTGACCTTTTCCAATCCAGGATATCCGAGCTAAGAGAAAAGGCACTAGACCTCCAAAAACAAGAGACCAAAAATCTGTCCAGACGCTCCAATATAGCAGCATTACCCATTCTTTTGTTACTCCAGGTAAACAACGCGTTGGAGGGTCTAACATCAGAGAGATGTAGGAGCTCAACATTATTTCAGAGGCACTCAGATGAGGGACCAAGACGGGACAGCCCACCTCTTTTCTCCTCCAAAGTCATAACAGCATTGAAGTCCCCCGTAACCATCCAAGGAAGGAACGGATGGCAGCTACGAACATACTGAATATGCTCCCAAAGCCGGAATTGTCCATCTATGTCAACAGGTGCATATACATTGGTAACAAGGATCAATTCCCTTGTTTCAAGAGAAGAGGCAACCATAGAAAGGGCGGATGTGTAGGCTAACCAATGAAGATGCAAGATCCTTCACGGGTCCCAGCACATTGCTAAACCCCCTGAGCTTCCCATCGCTCCCACACCTTGATAATGGCCAAAAAACTAGATTTTTGGCATACAAGCGAACAAATTAATCAAATATTTAATTTAAGTTGACTTCATATTTATTTCCACTCAGTAAAAGTTACAAATTTATTTTTAACATTGATTTTTTCCCTTTATTTTCTCTTTGATTGGCTTTCCCTAGAAACTATGTTTTGATAGTTTTTCAAATTAATTAGATATTATTGTGAAGGGATACATAGTGTTCTATTTACAATCTTTGTATATTATTTTTAGACATCATGGTGTGAGTGATTCCCCATAATACTCCTATTCATATTAAAGAATGAAACACAAAGTTTAGTTTCCATGTACCTCATAGTATTTAGGGAATGCATAAGATTCCCCTTTTTTATTGAACCTTAAGAAGATAGCCATCCATTTGATTCTATAGTATAATAGTTAGTGGTTAGTTCCAATAAGTTACTCTCAACTTATCCTTGAAAATAGGTTTAGTGGGATATGAGAATAGTACTTCCTCCATATTTAGTGCTATAAAATATTAGTCTAACATAATCAATGGATAAGAAAGCATATTTGAGAGCCTACAAATTAGTCACATTTTTTAGTACATCTAACCAATCTTAATTTTGGATATATAGTAAGCAATAATAGTTAAAATTTAATTTTTTAACTTAATACTATATTTTATTTTACATTCTATATCAACTAGTGTCGATAAAATTCTAAATTGTGTTCCAACTACATTGGCCAATGTTGATATAGTTGTCTGTGTGAAAATAAACTACATAGACTAGGTTTTATATAGTCTATTGGGTATGATTTCCCTTAACTTATAATTGTCACTTAGATTTTCACCCTTTGAGGAGATGTCTTATCTCTCCTCATCCAAGTGGCATAATTGAAACACCTCTAGGCTATGGGTAGCCTAAGAATGAGGTGAATCTCTAGATAGGGATAACTTCCCTGATGTACCACTTGCAAAACACTACTATACCTATGCTTGTGAGGGAAAAGGGAGAGAAAACTGAAATTAAACTATCCTAAAGGAGGTGATACACCAAATTAGTTGATGAATACCAACCAACTACATGTTACACATGAGAAAAAAGGATTAACCAAACATACACTTTTCTAATTTTCATCTTCTCACATCAATATTTCATTATGAGCTTATGGATGAATGTTTAGGCTAGAACGACTAGAAAAGAGGCCTAAGATGGAAATATTTGAATATACTAACTCACTCAACCTTGAAACTTCCTAGAACACTTTATGTGACCTATAAGAAGAATCTTTCCAACTACAAATAGGTGAGAGAAAGAGACAACATGCTAAGAAAAAAAGAGTCATCACTAAACAAGATCAATCATCCAAGTAAAACACACTATGAATAAATATGGAAGAGATAAAAATAAGTAGTATTTAATGATCCATTTATGAAAATTATCAATTCTTCACCATACTTAGGTGGAACATGATTTACAAAGCCTAAAATAGCTAGTTCTTATAAAACTTAAGAGAAGAGAAGAAATAAGTCCAAAGGTCACAAGGACAATTATCAAGATAAGAAAATTAGTTACTTGTGCATGATAAGAGGGTGTGAAATGGACCATGCAAGGTAAAAAGATATAAGTGGATTTCCAAGTCATGAAATGATTGAAAAGTGGCATGGAATTCCCTTTGTTGGCTAAGAAAACCACCTTCATGATTTATCCCTATTTTAATGTCCCAAAAATAATTAGGAATAGGTATAATGATTGGAATGAGAGGGAAGTATTTATACATGTATCTCCATGCATTGGTTTTAGTCCTACTCATATATAATCTCCTAAAAGTGAGCCATCACTACCTAAAGTCTAAATAAATATTTTTTTAGTCACCCTTCAAACTTGGCCTAAAAATTGGCTTCAGTTTCTCATTAAAATCCATGAAATGGTGTGGATGACACTTGGAAAGACCCTTAATGGCCTTATACTGCTTATTTAAACCTTAAAAATCCATCCACTTGAAGTTCTCATACTTCTCACCATCATGTTCATTGTGCCAATTTTGATTGGTTGAGATGAAGTAGATGGTAAGAAAACTTAAGAGTTTTTTCAAGGAATAAAATAGAAATGGAGATTTATTAAAATTATTTATCTTCCTTCCAAATTTTATTTCATATTTTTAAACCTCTTAGAACCTAAAAAATAAATAAAATAGTTAAATATACCCTATTTTGTACCCCATTCATACAATTTTTTACAACTAATCCTGATGGTAGGGAACTTGACTAAGTATTATACAACATCTAATCACTTTCATGGTAAAACTAGGCCATTATAGTATCTTTCCATCTCCATTTCCTTGATCAGGTTTATAGCCAAGGTTTACAAGGGTTTTAGGCCATTTATGCCCTTAAGCTTTGTTCATAAAGCTGAGACATTAGAATTGCCAATAAATTCCAAAAATAAAAAGTTTAAGATCCTTATCAACACCTCCAAGCTTATTAATCCCCATGCACATTTTTAAAGGAGATGTAAGCACTTCAAATTGGATTATCAAGCTTGTTTTCTCATTTCCTACATGCTTAAATTGTCTCGAATTAAAAAGTGACTTTTCTTGTGGTTTCTCATGAACTCCAAAAGTTTGAACACCTTTTAATTCATCCTTTAAACATGTTTCAACTAGTTATAAGGCTCAATAAGATATATAAGAGAAAGTGTCCTATCATTTAAACTCTAGGCCTAACCATGCCTAGTAGGTTTGAGTTATCTTAAATATCAAAATAACTTTTTAATGGATTAATCTACATATTAATAGCCTATATACATCTATAGTGAACCCAAAAATAAGTTATAATAGGTTAGGATTCCTACCAAGAGTTGTAAGTGAAGTTGGACCCCCATTTGGCTTTAGGTCTAAACCCTACCTAGTAGGTCTACCTGCATGTTTGAAAGCCTAAGACACCTTATTGAGTTTATTTCCATTGAGAATGGTTAATATTGTTGTTTTATATGTAATATAACCTCTCACACCTCATATCAAGGCCCAATCATCTTTTGGTTCATCTCTTTACCTCCATTATCTAAAACTACCAGTTTGTGCACCTAGGGAAATACCCTCTGTCTAGGACAAAACAAAGGGTACTTCCCATATTTACATAGACAAATTGAATGTTTTTATATCCTAAGTGACAAAGAGACTCTATAAAATTTTTCATCTCTTGGTATGGTCATTTGACCCTTCAACTCATTAAAAGTCTAAGAGTGACTATTAGAAGGTATATTGTGCAAAAGGATTTTATCTTGTGGATTGAATGATCCATGTATTTCTATGCCAAAGACTTAAAATGGTTATCAACTAAGTCAATATCAACTATAGTTGACTATGTATGATAGAGTAGGGGGTTTTATGAATAAGACCTCACCTATAGCCTATAAAAAAATGGATTATAATATATTTTGTCTTTTGGAGTCATCCTCTATAGATCAAAATTGGCATCCTTATGCTCAATATCCTACTATGGATGATGTGAAGGCAATTAGTCAAATATCATCCAACTTCTTAGGAGAGTGAAACTTTTAGGTGTAGATTATAACTTGAAACACCATCAATAAACTCCTCTTGATGATATTCATGTTCATTATTACACCTTTGAATCAATAGGGATATTCAAAATATGAGAGTATGCCTTCATATTTCAAAATTAGGTGAAAGTATCTCTTATAGCTTAGGCATGTAGATATCAATGCTTGAAATTAGTGTATAAAAATGCAACTTTGGGCTTCTCAATAACAAACCTCCACTAGTTATCTACCCTTAAATATTTGAAAAGTTAATATTCTATGTATATTCTTCAATACAAGGTCATTAGATGAATCAAAAGTCATTGATATCCTTATTGTATGATTGTACCAAAATGGCCTTAGACCTCTATTATATACTTTTAGGGAAAAGAGCCTTGAATACTATCATTTACCCCTAAAATGTGATCCACACTTTCAACATCTAATTTGATACTCTAAAAGGTTTGACATGGTCAAAATCTCATAGTATGAATCCCAAGGAAGTTATACCATTGCTCCAACTTCCCCATATGACACCTCAGCTTATTGCTAACACCACTGTTAGGTGGTTACTATCATGTACAGTTAGTAGGTCCTTGAATGGTTCCAAATTAGTTTTATTACAAATATAAAACCTCACATAGGTATATTATGATCTACAAAAAATATTAAGACTTCAATAAAGGTTTCATCTCATGGTCCAACACTTATCATGACACCTCTAATTCTCTGCTAATGCCACTTGTAGGTGAATATCTTCACATTGTAGGTAGTAATATTATAATTTGGTAGTGGGCATAGGATATAGTCATATAATGAGTTATAAACCCATATGAATACCATAAAATGGGTGTTTAAAACCTTGAATGGCTTCAATTTCCTATGTATCTTATTTTCACATGATACTCTTTTCCATGACACCTGTAGATGAGTATGTTCATGGTAGACTATGTAAATGTTGCACATGACTACAAAAATCTTTCTTACTTACATCATATGAAATATTGAGAGAGTATTCATGTGGATATAAGATAATACAAGGAGTTGAGACTTTTATTAAACTTTTATAGATGCTCTCATAGCCTCCACAAGTCATGACTGAGACTAAGGATGAGCTAAGAGCTGACTGTGTATCTAATTACACTACAACTTCAATGATGCTCATTTTGAAGATTTAAAATTTGAAATCAAGATATTTTATTGACCCCTTTTAATTGAGTAAGACATCATGCCACATTGGATTAAATCCATTACAGAGAAAGAGGTTTTTTATAAATGGTGAAATTAGAGTGCAAGTCCACTATCAACATCTTTCTACAAAGTGTTATTTGAGCTATAAAATAAAATAAAAACATGAAACTAATCATAAAGAGAATCTAATAAGAGAGACAACATCCTCTAGAATCAACATCATTATTTGGATTGTAGGATTTTTTCTAAACTAAAACAAAACTTATAGGGTGCATAGATTAGCAAGAAGAATAGATTATCAAACTTCTTAGGAATGGTTCATAAAGTAAAAAACACAATTACTCTAAAAAAAATAAAATTGAAGTTGAATGAGTGTAGAAGACACCCATAAGAGCATTTTTCTTGAAACCTCTCTTGTTGACTGTACCAAGTACAAACCTGAAGATTGGTTCTATTTGTCTAGAAGGGTAAAGAAGGAGTAGAATGGTTTTATCTCAAAATTGGAACTTATAGAGCATTTAAAACATGGAATTTATAATTATGAATCTAAAGAGACATTCCAAAACCTTGTCCCACATGTCATACTCCTTTGTGGGTCATATAAGTGCCAAACTCTTCCCTTTTTCAAGAAAATTACCCTTTTTTTTGAAGAACCTATCACTTTTAATTTATGAATAGTTGATTAAGGCATAATAAGACACATTAAATGTGACATCAACCTTTTTATACCTTCACACTTCTCAAGGAGGCTGTACAACTCATTTAATGCCTTATTTTGACCCCTAAAATGACTCAAAATGACATAAAGATTAAAATGACTAATGACCAAGGCTAATATGATATATAATGACATAAAATAACCTATAAAACACATTATACATAGTATTAAGCAACATTTAAACCTCTAAATATCAAGTTTTTACCTATAGGGGTCCTAATTTGACCTATAGGGTCAAATTTGGTCAACAAATTGGTGACTCATAGGGGTATTATGCCTACTATACTAAATAATAATAGCCTTATCAATCCATTGGGATTAGGTAATCATCTAAAGTTTGAAACAAAATAAGGAGACATTTGACCATTGAACACAAGCTTTGATCAAGACAAGACCACTTGACTACCTCAAACACATAAAATAAAGGACACACATAAAAGAAAGCAAACACACTAACAAGACACACATGTGCTCAAAGCACTTAGGAAAAATATAAATAAATTAATTGTATACAACTAACAATTAATCATACCTCCATTTCTAGGATCAAAATGAAAGTTTTTTATATCTCTTTCTTCATGAGATGAATCATGGTGTCAAGCATGTTATTATTTGGATTGAGCACTTGATAGATCAGACCTACTTATTATAAATTAAATTGATATTATCTCAAGTATACCATCTTAAAATAGGTCTCCAATGTAAATATATTTGTCTTGGCCTTGTATACAAACCTCATATTACTTCCCACTCTTCATCTTATGATCAACTTACATCTTCTTTGTAGGCATGGTTTCAAAAGGAATGGTTTCTTATTCTTTGGAATATTTAGGCCAATAAAATATTTTTTTGACCTCCAAAGGCTGAGGTGAACTTTGATCTTTCTCATATATGACATTTTGAAAAATGTCATCTTACCTACCATCACTTGTAATCATCTCTAAGGAATTTGTAGACCCTTTGAGATACTAAAACTCATTGAAAATGTTTTCAAAATGATACCACAAGTCCTCATCTTCTCTTTGATCAAAAAATGAAGGGGAAAAACAAGAAAATATACTTCATCCTTTTATTTATAATCCAAAAGGACTTCATCCAAGATCTCTTCTTTGACACAAAGAAGGCATTCTTTATTATCAACCAAATAAGAAGACTCAACACAAGTAATCACCTCTTCCTCAACATTTAGGACCTATTGAGGACTCTCAAGGTGTATCTCAACTATAATAATCTAATTTTAATTCTTAAGGTCTTCAAGATATTCAATCTCCTTCTCCTTCTTGGTGAGCCAAGACTAGGCATCTTGAAATTAGGTTACTTAGCCTAATGAGGCAGCCAAGGAGCTACACTTTCTTCAAGCAAGAGTTATAAATTTTCCTCAACCAAATTCTCCTATTTAGGTTCCCATATAATAGGTACATAAAGACAAAGGGTGCTGGGGTAAGGACAATATCAAATATTTGGTGGAGGTAGAACATAAGGTTAAAAAAAAGTTTGAGAATGAATTGTAGGGGATCCTTTCAGAAGCTCTTGAGGAAGGGGAGGCAGACCTTGGGCTAAAATATCTTGATTTTCTTCCTTCCATTTGAAAATCAATTCATTCATATCTTATTTATATTTAACACTCTCTTGAGTGAGGCTAGATGGGGTGTGTTCAGAAATATGATCTTGTTTTGGGTCTAAACCTTCCATCACACCTTGACTCAATAATTTCATTCTCAACTGTAAATATTTAATTTGCTTGGATAGGTTCTCTTGGAAATTCTCTCTTAAATTTTATAGGAATATTCATAAGGATAAATATTACAATAGGGATGACATAGAAGATAATAGGTCTCTTAAGGAAGGCTGGGAGGGACTTGCATAAGATAAAGCTCTTTCTCAACTTCACACTCCTTATCAAGACTTCTTTCCTCTTTGTTTCCCCATGATTCCAATATCTTATTCCAACTTAGGATGTTAGGATTAGGATTCTATTCTTGAGGTGGTGATGAAATTTGAGGAGTGGATGAAGTGTTTAATAAGCTTTGGATCTCCTTAGGCTTGGATTCACCACCTTGTCTCCAACTTGGAATATCATATCTAGAGGTCTCTTCTTGAGGTGGGGATGTAATGGGAGAGGGAAATGAGGGCTTAAATTACACTTATTTTTTTATGATATGGGATTTTACATTTTATTATTATCCAAATCAATCTACCTATCAATATTTGCTTCAAAAACAAGGTTTCTCTTTCCAAATCTCTCTTCTAACTGATTGGGACAAAGATGGCTTTGATAAACTTGATTGGGCTCATGAGTAGGGGTGAAGTAGGATTGATAAAAATATTGAGGTGGTGGATATGAGGGTTGATATACTTGGTGAGGCTATTCCTCATGAATTTTTATCCTATATTTTAAATATGTAATCAAGCCACCCACATCTAGCATCTCACTTGTGAGCCTTTTTTAATTAGCTCTCTCAATAGGTGCCCACTCTATTTTAACCAGCTATAATGCATCTCTCACCTTATGAATGAGATGACTAGGAACATATTGACCATGTCCCCTTAATGTGTTAAGATCTAACATATACTTCTCATATCCCAAAAGAGTTTGCTTGAAAGTTGAAATGGACTAATTGAGAAGTGACTAGGTTGAATAGGAATAAGATATGAAGAAGGATAATCATAAGGATAATACAACCCATAATAAGGCTATAAATGGTCATATTAGAGATAATAAGACTCATATTGAAGTTGGTAAAGACCATGAATAGGATGATAGGGAATGCCATAAGTGTAAAAAAATACTTAACACCAAATTTAGCAATGGAACTTCATTAGGAAGAAAGAACACAAGGAATGATTATCAACAATCTTTAAAAATAATACCTAGGCTACTTGATCAGATGATGTAATCTTAAAATCACTATTGATGTTTATATAGATGGATCCAAAGGTTGATGTGTTGAAAGACAACACCAAAAATATTTCAACTTATTAAACTAAGAGCCCCATCGAGTATGCCAAAAAATGTTGTCACTTGTATTTTCACCCTTTAAGGAGATGCCTCAGCTCTCTTCATCCAAGTGTCACAATTGAAATACATCTAGGCTATGGGTAGCCTAAGAATGAGGTGAATATTTAGATAGTGATAGCTTCCTTAATGTACCACTTGTAAAACACTACTATACCTATGCTTGTGATGGAAAAATAAGAGAAAATTTAAAGTAAACTATCCTAAAGGAGGTCACACACCAAATTAGTTGATAACTACCAACCAGATGCATGTTACACATGAGAATAAGAGAATAACTAAACATACACTTCTCTAATTTTCATCTTCTCACATCAATATTTCATTATGAGGTTATGGATGAATGTTTAGGGTAGGAGGACTAGACAAGAGGCCTATGATGGCACTATTTGAATAGACTAACTCACTTAACCTTGAAACTTCTTAGAACACTTCACATGACCTATAAGAAAAAGTTTTCTAATTAAAAATAGGTGAGAGAATGAGAATACATGCTAAAGAAACAAGAGTAATCACTAAGCAAGATTAATAATCCAAGTAGAACACAAAATGAATAGTCATGGAAGAAATAAATAGTATTTATTGATCCATGGTATGCAAATGAGCAAGGCTTCACCATACTTATGTGGAGTATGATTTACAAAGGCCAAAATGGCTAGTTCTTATAGAACCTAAGAGAGAGGAGTAGAAAGAATTCCAAAGGCCAAAAGAACACTTGTAAATATGATAAAATGAGTTCCTTGTGCACTATAAGAGGGTGTTAAATGGAATATGCAAGTTTAAAAGAGACAAGTGGTTTTCCCAGTCATGAAACCCATGAAAAGTTGTGTGGAATTCCCTTTTTTGGATCAAAAAACTTCCTTCATGATTTAGCCATATTTAAACATACCAAAAATGACTAGGGATAGGTCTAATGATTATAATGAGAGGGAATAATTTTAGAATTGTCTCTCTATGCATTGGTTGTATTCCTACTCATCTAGAATCTCCTAGAAGTGAGTCATCACTACCTATAGTCTCAAAAAATTATTTTTCAGTCACCCTTCAGACTTGGTCTCAAAATTGGCTTCAATTTTTCATGAAAATACATGAAATGTATTGGATGACACTTGGAAAGACCCTCTATGGCCTTATACTATTTAGGTAAACTTTAAATAACCATCCACTTGAAGTTCTCACACTTCTCACCAGTAGGTTCACTATGTCAATTTTGATTAGCTAAGATGAAGAAGCTAGTAAGAAGACTTATAAGAGTTTTTTCAAGGCATGAAATGGAAATGTATAGTTAATACAAGTCTCTAGTTTCCTTCTAAAGTTGATTTCATCTTTTGAAACCTCCTAAAACCTAAAAAATGCATAAAATAGTTAGAAATACCCTATTTTATACCCCATCTATATAATTACATACAAATAATACTAATGTTGGGGATATTTATTGAGTATTATACAACCTCCAATCACTTTCATGGTCAAAATAGGCCATTAGTGTAGCTTTCCATCTCCATTTCATTCATGGGTCTATAACTAGGGTTTATAAGGGTTTTAGGCCATTTCTACCCTTAAGCGTTGTTACTAAAGATAAGACATTAGAATTTCCAAAAAATTCCAAAAATGAAAATTTTAATACCCTTATCAACACCTCCAAATTTATTATATCCCCATGCACAAACTTTAAGGAGATGTAAGCACTTCAACTTGGCTTGTAGAGCTTGTTTTATCATTTCCTACATACTTTAATTATCTCTGAGCCAAAAGTGAATTTTATTGTGGTTTATCATGCAATAAAAAAGATTTAAAAACTTTTAATTCATCATATAAACATGTTTCAACTAGTTATAAGGCTCACGAAGAGCTAGAAGTGAAAGTGTCGTATCATTAAAACTCTAGGCCTAACCATGCCAAGTAGGCCTGAGTTATCTTAAAGCTCAAAATGAAATTTTTATGGATTAACCTACATATAAATATACCATATACATATTTAGTGACCCAATTTTTTTTACAATAGGTTATGATTCCTACCAAGATCTGTAAGTGAAGTTGGATCCCCATTTGGCTTTAGGCCTAAACCTACTTAATAGGTCTACTTACATGTTTGAAAGTGTAAGACACCTTGTTGAGTTTATTTCCTATAATAATGGTTAATATTGTTTTTTTATATGTCATATAACATATCACACCTCCTATCAATGCCAAATAATCTTTTATTTCATCTCTTTGCCTCCATTCTCCAAAACTACCAATTTGTGCACTTAGGGAAGTACCCTCTATCTAATAAAAATAGAGGGTACTTACCCTATTTATTAAAAAAAATTAAATGTTTTAAGAGAATATATAAGTGAAAATGACACTATATAAAAGTTTTCATCCCTTTTTTGGTCATTTTTCTCTTCAACTCATCAAAAGTCCAAGAGTGACTATTAGAAGGCAGACTATGCAAGAGGATTTTACCATGTGGACTGCGTGATGCATAATTAGGATCCTATTTATGATTGTTTTAATATCATAAGGTAATTTTTATATTTTATACACCATTATGAGAAAATTCACAATGTTTTCCAACTCTTATGACCCATGCTTTCACCTTGAAACATATCCTTACTTGGTTAGGCTTGATTAGTAAGCTGACCCTGTCTATATGCTTCCCCTACCTATAGGTGAAAATATAAATTTTGGAGATAATTTAATTGATATGGGGTCCTATTTAATCCATAAATTACATCAAATGGTTCTTTAATTCACCCATTCCATGTATTTATATTCCAAAAACTTAAAATAGTTATCAACTAAGTCACTATCAGCTACAGTTGACTATAGCTAACTGTGTACAATAGAGTAGGGGGTTTTATGAATAAGACATCATATTATAACCTATAAAACATGGATTATAATATATTTTATTTATTTTGGATTCATCCTCTATAGATAAACATTGGCATCCTTATGCTAAATCTCCTACAATGGATGATGTGAAGGTAATCAGTCTACTGTAGGTTAACTTCTTATGAGAGAGAAACTTGTAGGTGTAGCTTAGACCTTGAAACACCATAAATATAATCATCTTGATGATATTAATGTTCATTATTACACCTTTTAATCAATAAGGATATTCAAAACATGAAATTATGCCTTTGTATTTCAACATTAGGTGAAAGGATCTCTTATAGCTCAGGCCTATAGATATCAATGCTTGAAATTATTTTATAAAAATGCAACTTTGGGATTCTCAATAACAAACCTCAACTATTTATCTACCCTTAAATTTTTTAAAACTTAATCTTTTATGTATATTCTTCAATACAAGGTAGTTATATGCATCAAAATTCATTGGCAACCTTGTTGTATGATTCTACCAAAATGGCCTTAGGCCTATGTTCTATACTTTTAGGGAAAAGAGCCCTTAATACTATCATTTGAACCTATAATGTAATCCACACTTTAAAATACCAATTTGATACTCCAAAAGGTATACCATGGTAAAAATATCATATTATGACTCCTAAGGAAGTTTTACCATTAATCCAACTTCCTCATATGACACCTTAACTTATTGCTAACACCACCTTTTGGTGGTTACTATCATGTACATGTATTAGGTCCTTGAATGGTTCCAAATTATTTTGATTACAAAAATTACAGATCACATAGGTCTATTATGATCTATAAAAATATTAATACTTTAATAAAGGTTTCATATCATGGTCCAACACTTCCCATGACACCTCTGATTCTTTGCTAATGCCATTTGTAGGTGGATATATTCATAGTGTAGGTAGTCATATTAGAATTGGGTACTGGGAATGGGATATAGTACTCTAATGAGTTATAAACCCATCTCAATACCTTAAAATGGGTGTTCAAAACCTTTCATAGATTCAATTTCATATGTATCTTATTTTCACATGATACTCTTTTCCATGGCACCTATAGATGAGTATGTTCATGGTAGACTGTGTAAATGTTGCACATGACTACAAAAATCTTTATTTCCTACATCATATTAAATATTTATAGAGTAATCATGTGGATATAAGATAATACAAGTATTTGAGACTTTCATTATACTTTTGTGGATTCTCTCATAGCCTCCACAAGTCATGACTAAGACTAAGGATGAGCTAAGAGCTGACTGTGTACCTAATTACACTACAACTTAAATGACGCTCATTTTGAAGATTGAAAATTTGAAATCAAGATATTTTCATGACCCCCTTGGAGTGAGTAAGACATCATGACACTTTAGATTAAATCCATTGTAGAGAAAGAGGTTTTTTGTAAATGGAGAAATTAGAGTGCAAGTCCACTATCAACACCTTTCTACAAAGTGAGTTGTTTGAGATATATAATAAACTTGAAACATGAAAATAATCATAAATATAATATAATAATAGAGATAAAATCCTCTAGAATCAACACCATTAGTTGGATCATTTAGATTTCTCCAAACTAAAAAAAAACCTATAAGGTGCACATATTAGCAAGTAAAATAGATAGTCAAACTTATTATGAATGGTTCATAAAGTAAAGACCACCATTAATATACAACCAAAAATCAAATTTAATTTTACTAAGTTTTTAAGACACCAACAAGAGCATTTTTCTTGAAACCTCTCTTGTTGACCGTACCAAGTACAAACTTGAAGATTGGTTTTATGTGTCTAGAAGGGTGAAGAAGGAATAAAACAGTTTTAGCTAAAAATTGGAACTTATAAAGCATTTAAAAATTGGAATTTAGCTTTAGGGAGTTGAAGAGACATTCCCCAACCTTATCTTACATGTCATACTCCTTTGTGGGTCAGACAAGTGCTAAACTCTTCCCTTTTTCAAGAAAACTACCCATTCTTCTAAAGAACCTATCACTTTTTAGTTATGAATAGTTTATTAAGGAATAATAGGACACATGGAATGTGAAATTAACCTTTTTACACCTTCAAACTTTTTAAGGAGGTTGTACACCTCATTTAATGCCCTATTATGACCCCTAAAATGACTAAAAAAGATAAAGATTAAAATGACTAATGACCAAGGCTAATATGATATAGAATGACATAAAATAAACTATAATACACCTTATTAAATAATATTAAACCCAATATAAACCTATAAATATCAAGTTTTTACCTATAGGGGTCCTAATTTGACTTACAAGGTCAAATTTGGTCAACACTTATTACACTCTATTGGCCATGATCAATACTCTCTATTCCTAATTTTTTTAAATTTTCCCAAATTTAAATTTATTGACTAGACTTGATATACTTATATCCTTTAATTTTTGTTTGTATAACTACATTGATCAAAATTGATATAATACATCTACTATTTCTATTTAATTGAATTAGAGATTTAAAAAAAAAAATTGTGTTAGAGTTTTTTTGACTGACATTTCAGTTCACACTCTATAAACCATCATCTCATACCCAAATTATGGTTTAGGGAGTGTGAAATGAAACATATGTCAACAAACTCTAAAACATTTTTTTCCAAAAATTATCTAATTCAATCAATGGATTATGGAAATATTATCTTATTTCTATTTAATTTTATAGATCTAACTACATAGAACTAACTTGAAATAATCTATTCTTTCACCTTTTTATTATTATATCTACATTGACCAAGATTGATATAGTATATTTTCATGATACTTTTAAATTTTCCAAGATTCAACTACATCAACTAGGCTTGATTTAGTTTGTTGTTCACACTTATGCCTATATAACTACACCAACCATAATTGATATAATGTATTTTATATTTACCTACATTGGATGATACAATATAAAACCTCCATCATGAAATATATATTTGATGATTCTAAACAAAGAACACAACACAACATGATGGATCTAATTGATTCCCCCAAACATCCCTGTCAGGGTGGGTCATAACCAAGGATAGGTCTATATAAGATTGAATGTATGAAGTTGAACTTGTATGGAGTAGAGAAATTAAAAAAACAACTCAAAATGGAATAATCTTGTCTTCACAACCAAAAATTTATATTAACATCATTAAATAAAAATTATATAAGAAGGTACATTATATAGTGAGAAATTAGGTCACATAAAAAGGTAATTAACTAAACACACAATTAGAAAATGCCTTAAAGTAAATTTACCCTAATGACCTATTATTAACCTAAACAAGTTAATTAGAACATTTAGTTAAAATTACATAATGGGAAAAATCCTACATTAACACCCCTAGCTTAGGTGGGTAGAAGAATTGGGTCCCAACACAAAGACTTGACAAGGTACCCAAGTACATAGAGATGATCCCATAGAGGATGAAGAAGTCAAATATTTTTGAACCCCAAGAAGAGCCTAAAAATGAAGATACTCTTAGTGAAGGGTTTGGTGAATATATCAACAATTTACTCCATTTTTTAGATGTAGTAGAGATTAATGACTTGATCATGAATGAGATCCCAAATTAAATGCATGTGAGTATTGATATTCTTGGTACTTTGATGGAGGACCATATTCTTATAGATTTGAATTATGATTTATTTGCCATAGAAGATGACTGTTGGTCATTGAAATTGGATTTCAAACTCAATTATAATCCCCTAATTCTAAATAGCCTTAGTGGAAACATTAATAGATCCTTTGTATTCTAACTTTGTATAAGATAGAGTAAAAACATTCTACTTATTTTTTAACCAACTAATCAGGCCTAAAACAAGGGAGAAACTATAGCCAATATTTCCAACATAATTTGAATCTATATAACCAATCAAGTTGATGTTGATTCTTATTGCATAGTGAATATTGATAATATTAGTACCCTGAATATAGTGGAGAATCCACTTAGTTGATTTTTAGTTCATCTCATGTGGTTATTGCATAAATATAGATACCATGCCCATGACATTTTAAATATTGGGTTTAGTGTGCATAAAGTAGATGAAAATACCAATAAGTTGTTGATATTAGGTGGCACCAACTAAAGGAAATGGACAATCAACCTCAAGATTCACACCAAATATAAAAGGAGTAAAATTTGGCTTATGGTCAACCATGTTATACCATGAAATAAAATCAAGAGCATAATTAGATTGTATAATAGTGATCCCAAAGTCAGTCTGAGAAATTTTAATCATAAATAAGTAATGCAAAAAGCCCAAGTTATTCATTGAGAACCTATGAGACAAATTAATTTTCACTACTATGATGGTGGATGAATAAATCTTTATGATAATTGATCATCCACGTAGAGAAACATAATCAAAATTTAATCATCTTATCATAAAATGTAGACATTCAAATTAGAATGACATCTGATGAATGTTGGGCCCCTATTTTTGATAAGTATGGGATTCATGCCATCATGATAGACACATCAACACAAGGAAATAATTTTGAATGATTTTTATTTGGCATCTTGGCACTAGATGGAAGAATCAATGCTTAAATTTCACCAAATAGCAAGTGGATAACCATTTCTAAGATTCTTGGGGCACCGTCTAAGTTAGATGAGAAGTGGTGACCGCATCAAGAAGGACTTAAGGTGATGGATTTGGTGGAATGATAAACAAAGGCTCCAATAAGGCACTTCATGTGCACTCTCTACCCTAGATAGATATGTCCCTGTAGGGTATAAAAAGATATCAAACCAATGAGTAGAGATGATGAAAATTAAATGCAATGAATATCTGAAGAATTATATCTAGATACATTGTGAAGCCCATAATTAGTATTAGGAATAGCTCAGATGCCTTACAAGATCTATTTGTAGTTCCAAACATTGCTTGTGAGCCTTTGGGCCATCAAGTATTTTGAGTTAAGCATATGATTTATTTTTAATTGTATGAACTTTTTTTTATTGAGAATCTTTGATTAATGATAAATAGTGGTTAAAAGAAACAAAATGTTTGGTTTATGCATCTTTGATAGTGATAATTAAATGCATAGTAAACATAATGTTGTAATTATAATTCATTTATGATAAACATGTTGGTTATGAAAGATTCTAGTTTATGACATTAATGGCATCCTTGAAATTAATTATGATGTCAATTGTAAGCTAAGAAATGACTAAGTATAGAAAGATACAGTACCAAGCATTGATATCCTTGCTAGAAGTGCTAGCCTAAGTATGAATAATTAAATTAAGAGAAAACCCTAGATCCTTCAAAGTGATTACATGATTTTAGGCTTAGTCTAACCAAGGCTTACACCCTTATTAATTTAGAACTAGTCTCACTAAGGGCTTACACCTATAAGCCACTAAGCATAGTCCATGAAATGTGTGCACTATTTAATCGACCAAAGCCTTATTTCAAATGACCAAGTCCCATAATTGATATCTCATGACATGACATAACTATCCCAACATAGGCCTTGGTTCTTTATCTGGTGCACTTTTGGTGAGTGCATAAGGCCTTTGCCTTATGTGAACTTATGCTAGTGCAACCAAGTGTGGAATGTTGAGTGCTCTAGGAATATCACATATTTTTGCCTAGTTGTAAGGAGTCTAGAATAGACTAAGATAACCTTGAAACCCTTGATAAAGAATATTTTAAAACATTTTGGTTCCATTTTTGGGACCCATGTTGAATTTTGTTGTTGCAATGGTGTGATATAATGATGCTCTAAATCTCCCTCAAAAACATTGAACACTAGTTGTAACAGGTAAAATATAGCTTTATGCTAAAGCATCTAACATGTAGAGGATAAAAGCTAAGAAAGTGGGTTTAAAACAACCTATATGATTCTCTGTATGAGGTGTTTTTCTATGAACTACCTAATTATGTGTATTGGTGGTTGGCTACATATGCAACCCATATAAGACAAAGCTATGGATATTGCTATGAGTGGATGAAGGAGCACCTAAAGATTATTGAGAATATGGATTCCACTTGAACTAGATTAGTATAAAAATAGTGGTAAGGAGTGTTGAATAGTTATATGCTTGAGTTTGTAGTTTTAACATACTCATGCCCTAAGGAAGTAGAGTATCAATTTTTGTATGAACCTAGAGGCATGTCTATGAAAGAGTTCAATGTAGAGATCAAGAAACTAATGGTAGATTATGGATTTAAAACTTTAGGAATGGAAGGATAAAGTCATTTTGTGTATGAGCAATATAAAGGGGGAGAAAGGGATGTGTAGGTGAAGCACAATAGAAGGGGATGGGTAGATTGACACTTAAGAGCTCTAGAGATATACTTATAATAAGAGATGATGTAGATTGATAGAAGATATAGAACCTAGAAGTGCCAAAAGAACACATATAAAGTGTAAAAGGTGTATGGAAGGATCTATTGAAATATAACAATGCAAAAAGGAGAGAAATAATGAAGATATAAATCAAGCTCTATAGTTGATAGGTGTAGAATGCATTGGGTTCTTAAAAGACTTGGCGACTAAAAATAAACTTGATGTGCCTATCCCCTTTGAACCTATAATGCATGCTCATGTGCTAGATCCCCCACTTGAAGAAATCACAAGAGTGATAATAGACCATTTTATCAAAATATATTTTGGACATTTTACAGACTTGGAGTGTAATTTCATGATTGAATAAGTTATTCCCTATAAGGAGTTAAGAGAGACTCCTTCTAGACCATTGGGCGCTAGCTCACCATAGCAAATATTGAATGAAAGTATCCTAGCTTAGCTGATGTTAGTAACATAAAATGGGTAACAAACTACAAGAAGTAGTTTAGCACCACAAGTAGTAGTATAATGCCATCAACATCAATGACACCAATAATAACAATGAGGCTAGTACCTAACCTAGTAGCTAGATGCATTAGAGGATTTACACCCAAATTTTTTTTAGGTGGACAAGCACCTCAAATGTTAGCTTCACCCCCTAAAAAATATATTACTAAATGGACATGTACTTACTAGAGTACCATGGTATGAAAAATTCCATAGAGCATGTGCTCTAAAGTGTGAAATATAATGGCACGCTTGAGGCATAACCCAATCAGAGTGCAAATCAACCCAATTCATGACCACTCTACTAGATTACACCCATAACTAATATAGGAAATTTGACCCTAACCAGGATATGGTAGATTATGACACCCTAAAGGAGGCATTACTTAAGGAGTTTGACATTATAGAGTTTGAATACCAAATCATTACCACACTAAAAGACATAACCCAAGGACTCTTAGAAAGTGTGCACCAATACAATGCAAGGTTCAAGACCCTCCTTTCAATGATACCTTATAACATACACTTTTTTCAACATGTACAATAGTTAACTAGAGGGTTGTTAGTGCCATTTTGAAGAGTGATTTTCATGAAGACCTTTACAAACTCTCACCAAGTACTTGAAGCCATGATTAGAGTTGAGGTAGTCAAAAGTGTTGATATTAGGATCAACCCATTTATGGAGGTGTAGATTACATTCAAGGTCTCCCAACTCTAAAATCTTAATACTATTTCATCACAAAAATCCTGAATGGATTATGGCATAGCAAATATGAAGTAGAAGACCATAATAGGAATAAATTCCTTCGAAGGAATGTACACACATTACTTCTAAGATATGAAGTCTATTAAAAGGTGCATGATGTTCCTAATTATTATTTGTTGTAACATGCCATCCAATTTAGCACAACAATTTATTATAGATTATGTGATGCCTACATCCATACCACATCTGACTACCAGGTGATTGAT
The DNA here is from genome assembly GCA_037957365.1 of Torreya grandis. NCBI lineage: Eukaryota > Viridiplantae > Streptophyta > Pinopsida > Cupressales > Taxaceae > Torreya > Torreya grandis. The sequence continues at coordinate 2,295,266 of JARHVA010001150.1, read as the reverse complement.
GAGATGTGTAAGAACATGAAAAGAGGTGTAAGGTAGGCCACTATAACAGCTAGAGGGAAAGCCAATCAAGGTATTGAAGGATATGTCTAAAAAAACATATGATTTGGGATATAACAAGGTGATAGAGGGAAATATGGAGGATGCAGTGGTGGAAGGTTCCCACCCTGATCATGTTATAAGTATGGCTTGATAAAGCACTAACAATGCAACTACCCTAAACATCTAATGCATGGGTATTGTTGAGGGGCCTATAAGGTTTAAGAATGCCCCAAATTATACAAGAAGTTAACCAAGGAAGGCCTATCATATAAAGGGGTACAATAATGATTAGGTTTGAGCCAAAATTAGAAAAGTGGGCTCTAAAGGTGTAATTAACTTATGTAGAGATAGTTAAGGTGTAGGTGACTACTCATAGTGGATTCACCACTTAATCACTAGTTGCACCAATACTTGAGTTGCATTTATAATATGGGAATAAGAGTTGTAATGAGTGCATAATGTGACCTAAAACCAAAGCTATGTCTTACGCATACTCATTATGTTAGAAAGATGTAATGCAATAGGTTATGAGTGTAATTCAAAATCTATAAGGAGATCTCTAATTGGCATGAAATCTAGAAGCATAAGATATTTCCTCCTAAAAAATTAGGATAACTAAGAGGTGGAGATACAAGAATTAAAAAAGATCCTACACCTCTTATAGATAGAAGGAATGCTACCCCTATTGAAAAACTTACTCTTGGAGAATGTGGGGAAAAATCTAGTTGAAGTCGATATGACAAACATGGAGTAGGTGTGAGAAGTTAGGCATACATATAATGTGAAGTATGATCAAGAAATACTTGTGAATTTCACCATTGATGTATGGTTTGTATGTGAGGTCTTCATGGAAATAAGAATTGAGGTCAATATATTAACCAAGAATGTATGGGAGAAGATGGGTAGGCTAGCCTTGAGGCCTTCCCCTCATGTACTTTTCATGGCTAATAAGACATGGGTGTAGCCCATCAAAATTATAAAGAGCATAGTTATAGATATCATCGGCACTAAATTCTACACTGACTTTGAAGTGATCGAGTTGGAAAAATAAGACAACTACCTAGTGCTTCTCAAAAGGCCATGGTAATATGTGAATAATATAGACATGTGCTTCAAGAGGCATTGCATAAATTTTGAGAATGGTAAGGAGAGGGTAGTTATCCCCATCTCAAGTGACTAAAGACCCCATTATGTAGACAGTGTGTACCTTGAGGATGAGATCAACCACATATACAACATCATGGTGTAAGGTTCCAAGACTCTCAACCCCAATGACCAATGAGTGGTTTCTTGGGAAGATCGACAATCAAACTTAAACACCAATGATGTTACTTGTGACCATTGGGTCTAAGTAGCATATGAGACAACTGGTTGAAGGTGTTTCTTGATATATATAAAGGCACCAAAACCAATGAAGACATGCTAGTTCTAAATTGATCATACTTGTAAAAAGTGGGTCCCATGTACATAAACGAAGGGAAAGAGAGTGTTTCACTTAATTAAAGTTAAACTTATGGTGATCCTAATAAATGATGGAAGTAATCCATTGGAATATTATATTCATGACCTTGAATCATACATCCCCAAGGAATTAGATAGAATGAGCACACTAGCATATACATTGAGGAACACTACCACTCATTGGTGGGTAGTGCAAAGGTCTAGCTTGCCAAATTAGAAAGATGTGAAAGAAACCATATGTATTAGATTTAAGAAGATCAATGAGGATATGGACATATTTTCCTACTCTGGTAATACTAAACCTATAGAGCATATGTATTTGTGCAAAGAAACATAGACTATCTATGATGAGAATGCCCCAAAGAACATATGGGTACACATCTTCTATAGGACCTTGAAAACATGGGTGCAATCATGGTATGTTTTCAATGAGACATGCCATAAGATAAACAGTTGGGATACCCTTAAGGATTGGTTCATGCACACCTTCTCCTTTTCTTCACAAAACCTACAATTGATTGAGCCACTATAAGTAATTCAAATGTTAGTGTTTTAGGACACTTAAATATTAGAAGATCACCTAAAAGACATGTCTAATGAAAAAGGGGTTGGAACTCCTAGATTATTTTTAAGAGTAAATCCTTAACAGTGACTCTAGTGATGAGGATGATGAAATAAAGAAGCGCACAACTAGACAAACTTGATAGGTAAAAGGAAGATTGTACACAAATTTGATGATAACATTATAGAGGAGGAAGACCTTACCCACATTTTCATAAGAACCACTGAGGGTAGTAGGAAAGTTGAGGATTTACATCAAGATAAGAATTATCCCTATCATGTACCTCTCAAAACTACCAAAGTAGACATTAGCTTAGAAGGAGAACCAAAGATTGCTATTCTAGGCACCTATTGGTCTAATGTAGAACTAGCACACATTATGGATCTCATAAAGGAGTTCTAAGACTTGTTCCCTTAGAATTACCATGATATTAAGGGCACCCACCTATCCTTTAGGAAGACGATCATAAAGATAGTCGATAGTGAAAGACTTGCTAAAAATCAACCTTATAGGATGAATCCTAATCTTTGTGTCAAGGTTAAAATAGAAATTTATGGTATGCTATCTAAATGAATCATCTACCCTATGAAATAATCTAAATGGGTGAGCCCCATGGTTATCAATATCAATAAGGATGGGTCCATCTAGATTTACATTGACTATAGAGTATTAAATGCTGCCTACATAATTGACCCATTTCTAATTCTATTCACTAATGAAGTCTTAGATGGAATTTCAAGCTATGAGATATACACTTTCACTGATGGGTTCTTAAGATACCATCAAGTCTAGATCAAGGAGGAAGACAAGCCTAAAACTACCTTTGTGATATAATGGGGTTGTTTTGCATACAACATGATTCCCTTTGGACTCAAGAATGTAACCACTATATTCTCCCAAGTGGTGATAACCACTTTTAAGAGATTCATTCACAAGTTCCTCCAAGTGTAATTAGATGATTGAATTATGTATGGGATGGTAAAGGACCATTATGAAAATTTACACTTGATGTTTGAGAGGTTTAGGTAATTGCATATCTATTTGAACCTCAAAAAGTGTATATTCATAATGCCATTTGGTACTTTGCTCAGGCACATCATTTATAAAGATGGTCTGCTCATTGATTCAGTGAAGATTTTGATCATCCTTCAACTCTAGACCCCATCACCATAGAAAGACATTTGTGTCATTCTTGGACACTTTAGATACAATATAAAGTTCATCAAGAACTATGCAAAGATTATGGTGCTGATCAAATATCTCTTACACAAGGATGACCAATTTTATTTAGGTGCAGTGTAAGAAGATGCCTTTGAAACCCTAACTCAAATTAGCTAGCACATCAATACTATAATTTACCAATTGGGTGACTCCATTTCATGTCCATGTTGATGCATTTAGATCTATAATTGACACCATTTTGGCACAACTGGGTGAAGGCAAAATGGACCATCCTATTTCCTTCACAAGTAGAAAACTAACCAAGGTGGAACAAAACTACTCTACAATTAAGAACGAGGTGCTTGCCATGGTCTACACCTTGCAAAAGTTTAGGCAATACTTATTGGCTACCCAATGCATCTTTATCACTGATCATGAGGCACTTAATTACGTATTAAACAAACTCATTCTCTATAGGTGCATTTGTAGATGGATAGTTCTATTTTAAAAATTCAAGTTCTCAATTATAGTGAAGCCTAGAAAATAGAACTCAGGCTTAGACTATTTATCCCACATCAAATTTGGTGATGTGATAAAACCTATTGAGGATGAAATGCTTAACATGCAAATTTATAGATTCTAATGTATCCTCAAATATTTGGCATATATCACCACATTTTTGACATCTAGGTCTACACCCTAGACTATGATGACAAAGGAGAAGAAACAACTAGTGGTTCATAGTTTTTAATTGTAGCTTATTGAAGGGGAACTATACAAGTTGAGCTGAGACAAGGTCCTACACTGATGTGTCCTAGACCATGAATTGGAATCAATCTTATAAGAGGCAAATTATGAGATAGTAGGAAGCCATTACACTAGAGATGTAATGGTACACAAAGTACTACAATAAGGATTATGGTGGCCCATCCTATTCTAGGATGTGCAAGATTATGCCAAAGTATTTGACATCTACTAGTGCACAAGAAAACCCAACCACTAGGATGATATGACTCTCATTCCAATCCTTTCCCATGAACCATTTGAAAAATGGGCCATTGAATTTGTTGGGCCAATTAATCCCACTACGAGGTGCATAGGCACATGATACATTCTAGTGGCCATAGATTACCTTACCAAATGAATCAAGGCAATACCAACCAAAGACTATAAAACCACCATTGTAGCAAGGTTTATCTAGGAAAACATCATCAATAACTATGGGTTGCCACTCAATTTGACTAACAACCATGGTGCACACTTTATCGATGAAACTATGCACATCCTAAAGATTGAGTACATGGTGGTGCACCACAAGACAACACCTTATCATCCCAAGTGAATGACATTAATGAGGGATTCAATAAGATACTAGGAACATGCCTCAAAAATATATGCAATATTAGTCACAAATATTGGGATGAATATCTATCAGTAGTGTTATGGGCTATTATATTACATAAAGCACCTAAACAAAGATACACCATTCCAACTAGTATTTAGTATAGAGGTCATTTTATCTATAGAGTTTCTAGTGCCCTTATTATGAATCACATGTATTGGTCAATTAGATGACCAATATTATTTGAATGTATGACTCAAAGACTTGGATCACTTGGATGAGACACACACCCAAGAAAGATAGAGTTAGCAAGTAGAGAAAATGCACTAAAATATATGACATGATAGACATATCAAATTCAAGGTACTTACTAAAAGAAAATTATTCTTGGTATTTGACTCCAAGTAATTCAATCTCTTGTGCAAGATACAAATTAGGTGGATGGGACCTTATGTCATCTAGAACATATTGGAGACTAGCACATACAAGTTACACATGTTGATAGGTGAAATGCTCCTTGGGTATTTCAACAAAATTGATTGAAGCCTTATAGATAATAGAATGGTGTTTGAACCCTTAGACATTGACTTCTTAGTCACAAGTCAATTATGCTATGCTAACAAAAATAAAATTTGGTTTAAGCTAAATATTTTATAATGTTTTTGTTATTTGGGTTTCAAGAATAAGTGAGGTGCTTTTAGGCCCATAAGAGAACTATTCTAGCACCTGCACACATAAATATGGTTAGGTGAGTTGAGCATGGTTGATTTATAAGAACCTGAGGCTAGACACCTAAGTTTTTAGGTGGATGGAGTTTTCTAGACTTATAAGGATATGATTACCAAGTTGATAAAAGAGAGGTAAATAAGATGCTAGTACATAAGAAACTTGGAGAATGAAGTGTTGGAGGACCAATGTAGGAATTTGTATGGGTTAGGGTAGGCCAAGGTAATAGATGAAAAACATAGAGGAATTGACCAAGAAATGGAAGCATGCTTGAAATAAAGTATAAAAAATAGAAGAGATGGAACTGAAGAGGTTGAATAATGCACATGTGAAGACCTATGCCCAGGTTACCATAATAAGGGCAAAAGTCATGCCAATTCCAATAAAGTGTAGGAGGAAGACCATCAACACAAGATGGTATTCACCCAATGGTAGGTGGGAAGTGATCATTTGAATCACTGATCACTTCACTAAATAAATCATTAAGAGAAGTTAATATGGTGATGGTAGAGGCACAAATAGCTATAATAAATGTGAAGGTGGTGGTGTATTTTCATATATTTCATGGGTTTTAGTAATTTTTAAGAAATCCATGTGCTTCCATGTCATTACTAACCTATAATTAATAAGGTAGCTAAAATTAAGGTATAAAGGAATGAATGGTTAACTATAGTAAGTTACAAACCTTATGTAAATTTGAACACAAAACCAAAGCTTGAGTCAAAGACAAAGCTATAAAAATACTACCAAGTGAAAACCTAAGCACCCATAGGCAATAAACAAGAATGATTAAAAAGAGAAGATTGCATTCTGATTGGTATTATAAAGGAGGCATGTGGAGAGATAATTGAAAGAAAACTAGATAGTAGAGATTCTGAGTGATGCTAACGATGCCATTAATAGTGATGGAAGCTCAAGAGCTGAAGTCATAGTCTTAGACACTATGAATATGAGGAAGCACGAATCAAGATTAAGAGGTTTGAGAATATCAATAGACCCCACTTTAATAGTGTCTAGTTTAGAATGGGAAAGAAATGTCTAAGTTTTGGTCCACTATAAGCATATAAGGATGCCAAAAAGGCATAGATAGTAAAAGAAATAACCACTGTGAAGAAAAAGGTGTAGCTAGTAGGATTTATCATGATGGTGGTTGAGAAAATATTTCATATAGAGAAATGCATTTTTCCCCTAATGTCATAATGGTGGAGACTTGGGTATCATTCATGTATACATGTAGGTTGAAGGAATAAAACCATCACATATTGAGCAATGCGAAAGATCTCAACCAAGAATATATGGTTGACATAAGAGAGAAGATAAAGGAAAGCGTAGTGATATTTGATGTCTCTATCTGAATAGGATAACAACCACCAATGTGACCTAGATGTATGAGATGCCAAGTTTTAGCAAGCTAGAAGAATTGGTATAATTCTTCCTTTCACACATTTATGGTGATCGATTCTATTTTTCAAGGAGGTACATGTAGATCTTGATGTGCCTCATTAAGAGGATAATAAGACTCCTAAGCATAGGAAAGGAGATCCACCAGATGATGTAGAATGATGCAAAGGTGGAGAGGGTTGTGAAACTCATAGGTTACAACAAGGTAGGGTTCACATTCTCAATCAAAGACATAAAAAACCTTAACACGAGGGTAATGATGCACCTCATGAGCTCCAAGTTATGCCCTAGTGGATGAAATATCAACATAAATAAGATGTACTTATGCATCACCCACCACATGGTGTAGGTGTCAAATTCAACATTATATAATTTATTATCAAGAGATGGTGAAGAACATGCTAGAATGCCACACGATGTGCAATATATTTAAGTGGGGGTCCATGCTAATACTAATATTGATGAAGGAAATACATGTGATTAATGGTGATGAGGATAATCTTTAGGTGTTCCCACCACACAAGGACTCCCTAACACTGAAGTATCAAGAATTTACCCACCAGCCTAGTTTCTCTTAAAATTACAAGACAAGAGTACTAGGGTGGTGTTGCTAATACATAGAGGCATTCAAGATTGAATGGTGTATCTTGTAGGAGCTCCCTTATCACATGTTAGGTATGGAAACCTTCACTATCATGTAATACTTATGTGTAGTGTGCTTAGGGGTCATAAATGGAAACCTTTCTAATTGGTTGAAGCTACCTTATGCATTTTTTATGAAATTTTTTTGTGTCATGCTAAGGAGAATTCCCAATGCACAATAATTATAAATCCTAGTGAAGGATGTGGACCAAGTAAGGAGAAGGTTGAGGCACTAATATGTGTTCTTAGGATAAAAATACACAAAGGATGAAGATGATGACTCTGATTAAATAAAACTCTATCCCCTTTAGAGGGTAATTATAATAGGGTGTATCTTCAATCTCTTATATGAGATGAAGCCACAAAAGAAGGGCACCAACCCTAGAAAATTAATGATCACCCACTCTTAATCAAGGAAGAAGGGAAGCTAGTTCCAACAATGTAGTATAAATATCCTCTAAAGAAGTGAAGAAAGAAACTTGAGGAAATACAAGAGCACATCAAGTTGAGGATTAACTTTGGTGAACAAAAAACACCTCCATCCCCAAATAAGCATGTAACCTTCATGCTAGAGGATGCTTCCTCTAGCAAGAAGTAGAGAAATAAAAATTCTAAGGGACCCATTGCACTCCCTATAATAATTTTTGAAAAAATGGAATATAAATAGGCCTGCACGCATGAAAGGAAAGAAGAGATGAATGAAGAAGAAGGGAATAAGACCTAAATTGTTTAAGAAGTAGTAGAAAGGGAGCCTAGTACCAAGGATGTTTAGAAGGACATCTAAGGTGGAAAAAATACCATGCCTAAAGAAGTAGATAAGGTAATGTGTGCCTCATCTAGAGAACCCACCACATAGCCTCTACAAATAAACAAGGAGAAGAGAAGGTTGTGAAAGAAAATGGGCCATAAAGAGAATGAAATTGAGATGGCACTAGTGGTGGAGAGGAATAGGAAGGCTTAAACAGAAATGGGCCTAAGTCAAGTAGATATTTAGAAGGCTAAAGTTGAGGATGAGAGGGCCAAGAGAGATAAGAATATAAAGAAGGTTCCTAAAAGTGTAGGACCAACCATTTAGGAAGAAAATAAGGCACCTAACACCCCACTAAAAAAGTAGATGAATCTACATAATAGGAATGCCCAAGTAGTGAAGGTGCACCTGAAGAAAAGGAAGGTGATATTAGCACCTTAGAAAAGAAAAAAGAGACTAAAGAGAAACCCTAGTAAGAATAGGCAAAAAACATCAAGGGAATACACCTAGAAGTAAGCATGGCAAACCATAAGAAGAATGAGTGGACAAATTAGAAAAGTATGAAGAAGAACCCCTTGTGGAATAAGAAGATGAGTCCTCGAAGGAAAGCATCAAAGAAAGTGGTAGTGCTACTGAGGAGGAGGAAGAGAAAATAGAGTTGATCATATTCAAGGAAGAAGGTAAATAGTTGAGCATTAGAGAGAAGGTGTAGAAGGGGTAGACAAATGAAAACTTCTATATGTTTGAATTCATCCCCCCAAAATTACCACAACCAAGATGTGTAAATAAATTGTATATGAATTTGATAGCTACATAGATGAGCCTTACTTTTAGGTGCCTCAAAAGGTCATATTGGGTGAAAAATAACTAGAAGAAGGGCATGATTCCCTTATCATCAACCCTCATGACATGACCTAGTATAGTTTGGGAATGCACTTATCTAGATGGACATAAAAGTCACATATAAAAATATCATCAATGATGGTGGGGAAAACAATGGAAGAAACTTTACAAGGATGCCAAAGATGAATTGTAGGCCATGAATTTCAAGCTAAAATAGCTATATGAGTACATAGAGATGGATGAACCTGACCTCTTGGTTGGCATCAATACATCTAATCTCTCCAAGGTTATAAGATCTATGTGCTAGTGGAGCAAGTTCTCCTAGAGATGAAACTAAAGCTAGTGTAAGAAGAAGAAGAAGATCCTTGCACCATGCTATAAATGGAGGTTTTTTCTAAGTTAAAAAAGGTGGAGGACCTCTTCAAAAAACTTCAAGAGGGAAAAAATGTAGATGACACCATCTTCTTGATATTTTATAACCAAACATTAGTCATAGACACATGACTTAAGCAAGAAAAGGAGGAAAAGGAGAAGTTAATAGCACAAGTGTACTCTATGAGTAGATCAAAGCACACATAGATAATGGGAAAGGTAAATATGCTAAGAACCAAGATAAAGGACTAAGAACAAAACTTGGAAGCACTCTTTCATGCCTTGAAGACTAAGGCTTGTGATCAAGGAGCAATCCTGGATAGGGGAGTGATAGAAGCTAAGGCAAGTCTAGAGGCCTTCAGAAAGGAATTGGACAAGATTGATATGCTCATGCTTAGCACCACCTCCATGGAGATAGACAACACCAATGAAGATATCAATCTTACTATCAAGGGATTTGAAGACTTTAATCCAAGCTTAAGGATAACATGTTCGATTTCTATGTACTAAAGACTTTAACAACCTAGTCTAAGGGTGGAATAGTAATTTTGTATGGGGTAATGTTGGGCCCTTATTTTGTTAAGTATGGGATCCATGCCAACATGATATAAAATTTGGCATGAGGCAATCATTTTTAATGATTTCTATTTTGGAATTGGTGTTAGCTAGTGCATGTTGGTTATGAAATCATCTAGTTTATGATGTTAATGATATACTGATAATTAATGATGATGTCAATCATAAGCTAAGTAATGACTAAGTATAAAAATATCCCATGAAAAGTGTTGATATCCTTACTAGAAGTGATAGGATAAATATAAATACTTAAATTATAACAACCCCTAGATCCTTCAAAGTACCTATATGATTTTAGGCTTAGTCTAACTAAGGATTTCACCCTTTATTGGAGAGTTGTCAATGATGCCTCCAAGGTGGCCATGGGTGTGGATGAGGTGTCATGTGTGTTAGAATGATAATGACAAAGTGTGCTTCAATGTGCTTTAGTGTTCTTTCATGGTTCTTCAATGTTTGACTTAGTGAGGTAGTTGATGGATGTTATTGATGTTGTGGTCATATTGTAGAGACTATATGGGGTGTTATGAGTATTTGGAATTCTTGTGGAAGTGAAAAGAATTCATTAAAACAATCATATGAATATTTAAGTTCTCTTAAGCATCTTGGAAAATCAAGTTGAGTAAGCAGATTGATGATGTTAGAATTTATATGTGTGGTAGTGTCAAAAGGAGTTGGTCACTTGGATTTGATCAGTTTTGTGACAAGATATTATGATCCAATTTTTAGGTCATGATATGGTGTGTAGCAAAATTTATGATGGTACAAAGTTGGTCTCCTAAGAATATTTCACTAGTTTTCATACTTAGCCAAATTTGCAATATCAAGTGACCATTATACAAGGATAGCAAGTGTTAAAAACTCACTTGATCAAATTAAATATCTAATAATGAGTGTTGAATCATTAAGATGGAGATCTAATAGTGAGCATGATGTTAATAGGTCAAAGGATCCTAAGATTGCATGTGATGGTGCCATGTGTCACAATCACAATAAATTGATAGTAGATAAATAGCCTACATTTAATCATATGTTTAGTAGACTAATGACACATATTTGATCATGTAGATAAAAGATCAAGAACATGTATTCAACCATTTAGATGGAGATCGATGATGCAAATCAAGTCAATAAGCTTAGATTACATAAAGGACTACCAAGTGGCATAAGAGTGTTAACTAAATGGAGAATGAAATTAGGGTACATAGAAGGTACATGGGGTTGACAAGTGGCATAAGAGTGTTAATTGAATGGAGATTGATAGCAAGGTACATAGAAGGCATGCAAGGCTACCAAGTGTCACAATCTCAAAAGCCTAGATTAAAGATCAATGGCCAACATTGAAATTCAAGGCTAAGAGACTCCCAAGGAGATTTAAAAAGTGAATTTTATCAAGTTTATAGGGGCACAAGATGAAGACAAATGTCTAAAGATGTTGTATTAAAAATGATAGTTAGAATTTGAATTTTCAAATTTACAAAGGAAAACTAGTGCTCATTATTTTGTTTATATCTTTTAATGGGAGATGAATTTGAAGGTGGTATAAAAAGTAAAGTTGTAAAATAATATAAGGGATATCTAGATAATTTTGTTAGAAGGTTTGAATATCCATAGAGTTTAATTTATTTAGATCTAAAATTTACTAAGGGTTTGACCATCTTCTATAAGTGACCCGAGAAGGATGTTTGATATTTTCTTGATGGTGTTTAGATGTTACAAGGTGAATTATCAATTAGAGAGTGTTGTAGACTCCATGAGGACCATATATATGGATTTTAGAGGTTTGAAAAATACATATTTAGTACAAAAAAATGATTAAAATTTGATTTCTTATTCATTCATGATGTTCTTGTGGACAAGGCTAATAATTGAGTAGGTTTTGAATATGTAAATAAGTGTAGTTATAGATGTAATCACTTGAAGGTGTTTCAAGGGTCATGTAGAGTGGACCTATGAATTTGGAAGTGGTCTTGTATTTCTAATTTTCTTGGTAAAGTGATAAATGGGTGAATAGGTCTTCATGAAACCTAAAAGGGACTCTCAGGCCTAATTAAAAGGTGTAGCTACCAAAAGGTGACCCATGGATGCAATGGTCAACCTATGAGGGGTTAGTTGGGATATGTAACATGTTTTAATTGATATTTTTGTGTTGGTTCAATTGTGTAATGTGCTTTGGCTGATAGGAAGATTTTATTGAGTGAGTGTGTGGTATAAAGAGAAGGCCAAATTGGCTTGTTTGGCTTGTTAGACTATTGGGGATTTAAATAAAGAAAATAGATCATTTGAGGAGATATAGTAGGTCATCAAGAACCATCATAGATAGAATGAGATTTGAGTATGTTTGTATGATAAGGTATTGTAGGTGAATACATAGGTCAATAGACATAATGAGTCTAAAAGAGGCTATTTGAGTGAGAAGGACTAAAGGGCTGATTGAGTGAGTGTGCTTAGTGGATGGATTAAAGAGCATAACAAGTTAAGGATTGTGTGTATGACCTATAAGTCATAATTTTCATGTCATAATATTTTACTTGTAGGTTTTTAGTTGATAAGTGAATTATAGAGAGTGTGTAGTGTGAGTGAAGGAAGAGGAGAGTGAGTGTGCCTAGTGGTTGGATTCAAGAGTAGAGTAGGTTGAGGATTATGTGTATGACTTATAGGTCATAATTTTGATGTCATAATCATGTAGTTATAATTTTGTAGATTGAGGATGAGTAAAAAGGTCTCGAGTGATCCAAAAGGGTGTTTTAGATGCATTACTTGTGAGTGCAAGCTTGTGAAAGTGTAAAGGGGAAAGAGTACAAACAAAAGAGGTCATCATCAATTGAAGATTATAAATAGGTGTTCAAGTTGACTTGAGTTTTAAGGTATCTGATTGGGTTCTTGGTTTCTTAGGGGGTTGGTTCCTCCTCATAAAGTGAAGCTTGCAAAAGTCTAGTTGTGTGGGTGCTCAGCTTGATAGGGGTTTTAGCTCCTTATGGGATGGGTGTCACACTAAATGTGGTTCTTATTTATATAAGACAATAGTTTAATTATAGGTTCTAGTGGGTTTTATCCCCCAAGAGGGTTTACTATTAGGTTGTGGAGCTAAAAGCTTCACTGATGTAGACATGGATGAGGTTGCTGGAGAAGGTTGTTGAGTGTCAAGCATCGGCGTCGGTCAGGCCAATCGACGTCGGCAGGGAGGAGACAGGAAGGCAACCGACGTCGGTCATAAGTCGGCCGGCATCGGCACCCCCAGTCAGACAGGGACTGATGTCAGTCACCTATGGTTTGAGCTGCGAGTATATTACAAGTAGTTAGCTAACGAACCAAGTGTTTGCATGTCAAGAGCCAGTTTTAGACTGAGCACTTTGGATCTAATTATTGTAATTAGGTGTCTAATTATTGTTTGCATGAGATCTATTTAAGAGACTCATTGGTTGTATTGTAAACTAGTGCTAGAGAGTAAGAGAGCAATATTATAAGCTCCTTCTATGTGTGAGGTGAGCAATGGTGTGTTCCTCCTAGTGCCACAGTACCAGGTGTGGGTGCTAGATTGGAGAATCAGCAGGGTTCTTCATGTATGTATGATCTTGGTCATCAGGTGAACATGGCTATGATAGGAGATCTGCATGGGTAAGTAAGATCATTGATATGTAGGGTATGTGTGTGCAAGGTCAAGGTTCACAGGTGTGCAGAACTAGGTTGATTTGTAGGTGTGCAAGATCAGATAGGACAACAACACAACAGGGAGCAGAATCAGGTGGGATCTACTTGGAGTATGTGGAGTACTTGTGGAGTGCGTGGAGCACTTTTGGTGTGCATGGAGCACAGGTATAAGGTGAACACCAACTCTATGTTTGAGTTGGGTGTTGGGACCTAAGAGAGAGCTTTGAGGGAAGATTTACTATTTATGCCCTAGAGGTGTGGGAGCCCTAGAGGTGTGTAAGGAAGAAGAACTGTGGCAACCTTCTTTGTTGTATTTCCTTCTTAAAGATTTTTAATACAAGTTGTGTATTGTCTCTCATATCATGTGTTATTTTTGAATTCTAGTTACTTGTGTATTTTGGTTATTTCCGCATGTTAAGTTTCTTAGTAATCAATTGTGTGCTTTCGGTTATTCATATCCCAACACGTGGTATCAGAGCTAAGGTTGTAGGGAGTAGGTTTTGTGTTTGGTTATAGGTCACTCTCAGGGGTTTCTAATCGAGTGGGAGTAGAGCAATGGCAGATCAAAGTAAGCTAAGAATGGAGGAGTTAAAAAGCACAGATGGTCACCAATGGTCATATGGAAAGAAAGAGCAGGTAAAAGAATATTGTTGGTTGGTAGCAGATCAGCATGAAGGAACTGAAGATGTAGATTTTGCAAGTGTTGTTGCACAGGATGCTTTGGGAGGTTTCTTGGATAAAGTTTAATCTTGGATAATAGATTATGTTGCCTCTTTCCATGCAGCCCCAGGGAGAGGAGCTGGTGAGCCTTGCCAAAGAATTGGAAAAGAGGAAGTGAAGCTGAAATCATAGGCGGCCAACACATGGGTGTTGAAGGAGGTCATGCAGGTCCCAGGTTTGGAGATATGGCTAATTTCTTCAGAAAGGTTGGGTGATGAGAGATGCACAAGAACTCTCATAGCGGATGCACTTGAATTAGCTGGTGGTAAGAAAATAGGTACTCTTTATCTACTTGTTTATATTACTGATTCTTCTTTTGTTGTGGAGACGTGGCTTCGTAGGCTTGGTCACATGAGTAGGAAGGAGATGCATGTTCTTAAGAGGAAGACTGATATATTTGACAGGCTTAAGAACTAGAAAGCCTTGGTGTTTATGGAGGAGATGGTAGATAGAGACCAGTGGATGGGGCTGGATACTTCTGGGCAGGGTAGTTTGGACATGGGACTTGATTCAAAGGAGCTCGCGGGGAAAAAGTCATCACTCATAGGCAAACACAAGTACTGGCGTTGATAGGAAAACTGGCATTGGCAGTAGGTAAGACCGACGTCGGTCATGAGGATTGACATCGATAGAATATGGACACCGATGTCGACAGATAGGGTTGGTAGTCAGGACAAGTGCAGGAACTGATGTCGGTTGGATGCAGACTATGTGGTGATCGAGGTCGATTAATGTAATGGATTTTGGGTGGATAGCGAGCTGTTAAGGAGTCTCAAATGCCCATATGGAGGACTGAAGATGGTAAGTAAGCCTCAAATTCATTGTTCCTCTTATTTATACTTGTTGCTAACTGCAGAGCAGGAAGGATCTAGGAAACAGTGGGAGCATGGCATGGAGAGTTTGCAGAACCAAGTGGGAGATTTGGTAGGGTTGCCAGCGGGAAGAAAGCATAGAGACGAATGGATACCTTAGTTAAAGAATAGAGAGAATAGACACATGAGATGAAAGACCAAGGTATATGGTCTTGAAGAAGCTGCAAGACAGTGGTACAGGTTTTGACAGGGGGATGACAAAGCATGACTTTAGTCAATGTCAGGGTAACTACTGTGGTTTGTCTTACCAGGTGGATGATGATTGCAACATCATTCTATTGCTGTATGTGGATGGTATGTTTGCTAGTAGGTTTGTACATACAGGGTTTTGCTGAGCTAAGGGTAAGATTAGTTCAGTGGCATGTTATGAAGAATTTATAGCAGTGAAATTCTTTGACATGGGGGACATGGGAGATCACAGGTTGATTTTGTCTCCAGTGGGAGCTGATGTGAATTAGGTGTTGGTGAGGTTCATTACGTAGGATGCAAAATTAGAGCACACTAAGGGCTGGACAGTTAAGTGTCTGAAATCACATGAGGTCTGGTATAGGCCTGAGTTTGCCCAAGCGTTGGGTGTTGTCAGAGAGTTAGGAGCCAATTCAGAGAAGTGGGTTCTCATGTATTTGAGAGAGACTAGCAGTAGGGATTCATGCTATTCAGGGTCAGGACTTCACTACATGGATTTATAGATGCGGATCCGATAGGGTACTCAGATGACAGGAGGTACATCATAGGTTGTGTGGTGGGTTATCTTCAGGATTGAGCTTGAAGAGGGATACAAGCCAGGAAATAGATTAGATGGGGTATAGGTATAGGTACTGTGCAATTATTTATCTCCAAGTGGGAGATTGTTAGGTTATGGAGCTAAAAGCTTCACTGATGCAGACATGGAGGAGGTTGCTGGAGAAGGTTGCTGAGTGTCAGGCACCAATGTTGGTCAAGCCAATCGACATCAACAGGGAGGAGACAGGAAGGCAACCGACGTCAGTCATAAGTCGGCTGACATCGGCACCCCCAGGTAGACAGGGACCGACGTCAGTCACCTGTGGTTCGAGCTATTAGTATATTACAGGCAGTTAGCTAATGAACCAAGTGTTTGCATGTCAAGAGCCAGTTTTAGACTGAGCACTGTGGATCTAATTGTTGTAATTAGGTGTCTAATTATTGTTTGCATGAGATCTATTTAAGAGACTCATTGGTTGTATTGTAAACTAGTGCTAGAGAGTAAGAGAGCAATATTATAAGCTCCTTCTGTGTGTGAGGTGAGCAATGGTGTGTTCCTCCTAGTGCCACAGTACCAGGTGTGGGTGCTAGATTGGAGAATCAGTAGGGTTCTTCATGTATGTATGATCTTGGTCATCAGGTGAGCATGGCTATGATAGGAGATCTACATGGGTAAGTAAGATCATTAATTTGCAGGTATGTGTGTGTAAGGTCAAGGTTCACAGGTGTGTAGAACCAGGTTGATTTGTAGGTGTGCAAGATCAGATAGGATAGCAACACAATAGGGAGCAGAATCAAGTGGGATCTACTTGGAGTATGTGGAGTACTTGTGGAGTGCATGGAGCACTTGTGGTGTGCATGGAGCACAGGTATAAGGTGAACACCAACTCTGTGTTTGAGTTGGGTATTGGGACCTAAGAGAGAGCTTTGAGGGAAGATTTACTATTTATGCCCTAGAGGTGTGGGAGCCCTAGGGTGTGTAAGGAAGAAGAATTGTGGCAGCCTTCTTTGTTGTATTTCCTTCTGAAAGAGTTTTAATACAAGTTGTGTATTGTCTCTCATATCATGTGTTATTTTTGAATTCTAGTTACTTGTGTATTTTGGTTATTTTCGCATGTTAAGTTGCTTAGTAATCAATTGTGTGCTTCTGGTTATTCATATCCCAACATTTACTACATATGTCATGTGTTATGTGCTTGATATTTATTTATTTTCTTTGTCATTGTAATGGTTAGTTTGTATGCTTCATGATTATATGTGTTGAATGGTTAAGGGTTTAGAATTGGAATTGGATTATCTTACATCATTGATTTGCCCTCCTTCTCAATGATTTTACCTCTAAGAATTGGTATTAGAGAATTACCTTATTTACAAGTTTAACCACTTGAAGGTGATCCATGGTACAATATGGATATTTGTGAAGTTCAAGGAGATTCATCTATTTGTGATAATGAAAGTGAAGTTGATGAAGTTTTCATAAAACAAGCAAAGTATGCAAGATCAATGAGATTGAAGCTTGGTGGTTAGTTATAGTTAATTAAATTTTTAGTTAATAATGTTTCAAATGATGATGATTGTAATCAATTTGAAAATGCTGTTCTACTCTTGGCTAAAGAGGAAAGTTGTTTAAAGGAAGAAATATCATGTGTGATGAAGAAGTTTTCCATGATAGTGAAGAAGAAAAAGTTGATGTGAATCTAGAAGTTAAACTCATGAGTGTACTTGGTGATTAAAAGGAGTAAAAGAAGATGAATCATAAGATGAGTTATGTGATCAAAGGTCTTGAAGAATAAGTCAAGGATCTTGAGGATTGTTTGTGTGGCAAGTCCAAGAAAGATGAGAAGAAGAATCAAGAGATGATCAAGTCTCTTGAAGAACAAACATGTAGATTGAGGGATGATATATCTAAGGAATCCAAGGAGGATAATGAGACCATTGAAAATCTTAGAATTTAGTTAGAGGCTACAAGTTCAAGCATGATAGCTAAATAAGATGAATGTGTTCAATTGAAGACTAATTTTTTTTCCCTAAATGATGAGCATGAAAAGTTCATAGTAAAGATAGGTATGTTTGAAGAAGAACAAAATAAATCAAAAAAAGATAAAGAGGATGGAAACATGAAAGTCAATAAGTCATAATAGGTCAAGTGAAAAATAAATAAGCCAATCAGATAGGAAAATGCTTAAAGGTATGCCAAATATTTTATGGCCCATTGTTTTGTTTTTCATCTTATTGGTCATAGGGTAAAGGACTGTGTAATAATAAGCAATTAGTCAAAGGGAGATCACAACCATATTCAAGCAAATTGTATGAAAGACATTGTTTGTTTCAGTTTTCATAAGGTTGGACACTTTGCTAAAATATGTCCAAGTGGAATTAGTAGGTATTTAAGGTATGTCAAAGGATATGGAGCTATTAGAAGGTTTGAGAAAAGATAAACTTAAGTATGGAAACCAAAAGTAATCTATGCTTATGACTCTAGTCAAAAGGATGATGAGAAAATTGCTATAGAAGGCCATGTTGTAGATCATCTTAAGCTCAAAGGTAAAGAAGGTAAGATGGCTAGAGAAGATGAGAAGAAAGTTAAGATAACCAAAGCAAAGAAGAAGAAACATAAGGATGATGCTTAAAGTATGAAAGTATGTCAAGATTTCTCCATTTCAACCCATGTAGTGAATGAAGATATCAAAACCAAGGTTTAAAATAGTTCTAGTAGTGATCAAGCTAAGTCTCAAGATGGGTTGTTTGTTATGATAAACATAAGAAAATTCAAGAATTTCTATTTACTATATTTTTTGACAAACTTGAAGTAAAGAATGAAGTCAAGGATCTATTCAAAGTCAATTTGATGATGAGGCAGGACTACAATTCAGATGAGTATGGAGATATGGGAACATCTTACGTTTTGGGAATTTTGGTCTCTCTATGTCAAAGGGGTGTCTCTCTCTAGGCTTCAAGGAGACACTTTTTAGCTAGAGGAAACATGATGGATGCTAGTTATGTTTTTGTTGATGTTATAGGATAATAAAGGTATGTAACCTAGTTGTGGTTGTGCATTCCTATTTTTTTTAATCTCTAATTGTTAAATAATGAAATCTTGTAAATATTCTTAGTGTTTCTATCTTATGATAGAGTTAGCTTGTTGGTCATGATCATGTTTTTGAATGATCATTATTTAAGGAGAGTTACAAGATCATATTAGTGGTCCTTGAGAGATGAAGTTTTGTCTACAAGGCTTATGTTATTTAAGGAGGGAGTTGATATCCTTTTATTTTAAGACTTGAAGTTGTTTCTATGGAGTAAGTTATCATAGTGTAAGTACTTGGAAAGTGTTTTTAGAAGTTTTGTAGATGAGTATCTAGTATAGTATCCCAAGAAGCTTGTAAACCTGATGAAGTTTGTTGTAGTGTTTTTTGAAGGTAGTATCACGAGTTGTAATGATATCTTGATGCCATAAGGTCATAAAGAGGTGTGATTTAATTTTTTAGATGTTATGATAAGGTTCAAAGATATAGATATGATATAATTTTGAGTTTTCATACCAGGATTTTGAGTGTGTATTTGAGAAGGTTAAAGAATGTTGTTTCATGAGTTGCTTCATTATGTTGAATACTCTAGTGATGTCTTGATGAACTCATATGGTCATAATAAGTCTTGTTTCCATGGTTTAGAATTCATGAAGGAGTTCATAGTGTTATTATGGTGGTTTTAAGCTTTGAAGAAGTATTGAAGGCAATTTGAAGAATTTTGTTTGCTATCAGGACTCCCAGTTTATGCTTAAGGGTATGTAGGTCAAAAATTGGATAAATAAAGTATGGGTTTCCAAAGGATTTAAGATTAAAAGTTGGTCCAAAATTGTGTATTGGTTACCTCTAGGTGTGGAATAATTTTCAAGAGCTGGTGTTGACTAGAAGGTGGTGAGTTGATCATTTTAATTTTAAAAATTTAATGTGTTAACCTATGGTGGTTAGTTGATTTCCCAAGGGAGTTGAGGCTTATTGATGCTCAATATGTTGAAATGGACAAATGGGTTGTCAAAATGTGATTAAAATTCATCTAAAAGTGTTTGGTGTCTTCCATGGATGAGGATTTGTGCAAATGGAGGATTAATTAACAAGTAGGTTTCTGAAGGAGCTATGGTGCAAAGGTAGAGTTGGATGATTATTTTTGCCATTCTTGAAGGGAAATATGAGTGTAATACAAATATGAAATTTAAATCCATGAAAGGTCATACACAAAAATTTATGGTCTCTGCAAGGTCTAGGTAGGGCTACAAGGCCTCCAAATAAGGCTAGTATGAAGAAGTGAACTTTTAGGTAAATTTTTACAAATTAAAAAGGTATGGTTATTCATGAATGAGTTTGTTATTTATTTTTGTTCATATTTCATATTTTAAGATTGGCTTGTTCATCTGTTAATGATCATGGAGGTGGCTTTTGAGAGAAAATTTGATGGTAAGTATGAAATTTCTTCATGGTTAGAGATGGTTTGAAGATTCTCAAGGGGTGCTTACGATCAAGTAACTTAGGAGGAGTCCCTCTTAATGTTTTCAAGGTAAGTTCAATAATTTTGTTGTGTTCATGTATGTTTTCATAAAGTAGATTATGATAAAATAAGAGGTTAGTCATGGAGCATGCTTGAGAAGTTTAAGGTAAGAAGAGGTATCCACAGTACTAAGGAATGTTTGTATCATCTCTCAGAGGTGGCACTTTCTTGTTTTTGGTCCTTGAAGTATTTTAAGGTCCTCAAGATCAGTTTATGTCCACTTTATCATTATGTCAAAGGGGGAGAAATTGATTGAAGAGAGAGAATGAGTGTGAGCATAAGCTTTGTGATTGGTGTTGATATCAATGACAAAGGGGGATATTATTGGAGAGTTGTCAATTATGTATCCAAGGTGTCCAAGGTTATTGATGATGTGTCATGTGTGTTATAATGATAATGACAAAGTGTGCTTCAATGTGCTTTAGTGTGCTTGTATGGTTCTTCAGTGTTTAACTTATTGAGGTTGTTGATGGATGTTAATGATGGTGTGGTCATGTTAAAAATACCCTATGGGGTGTTATGAGTATTTGGAGTGCTTGTGTAAATGAAAGGAATTCATCAAAATAGTCATAAGAATGTCATCATTCTCTTAGTCATCTTGGAAAATTAGGTTGAGTGAGTAGATTGATGACATCAATATTTGCACATATGGTAATGTCAAAAGGAGTTGGTCACATGGGTTTAATAATTTTTATGCCAAGATATTATGGTTTACTTTTTAGGTCATGAGATGGTGTGTAACAAAAGTTATGGTAGTACAAATTTAGTTTCCTAAGAAGATTTACTAGTTTCCATACTTAACCAAATTTGCAATATCAAATGATCATTATATAGGGCTGCCAATTATCAAAATATGACATGATCGTATCAAATATATAATGGTGAGTGTTCAATTATGTAGATGGAGATATAATGGTGAGCATTCAATCATGCAGATGGAGATCTAATGATGAGCAAAAAGTTAATAGGTCCTAAAATTTGGATGTGATGGTGCCATGTGTCATAATAATGATGAATTGGTAGTAGATTAATGGCCCAAGTTTGATCATGTGTTTAGTATATCAATAATGTAAATTTGATCATGTAGATCAAATATTGATGGCATGTGTTCAACTGTGCAAATGGAGATCGATGGCATGAATTAAGTTAATAAGTCAATAAGCCTAGATTGGACATGGGACTACCAAGTGGTGTAAGAGCATTAAATAAATGGACACTAAAATTAGGGTACATATAAGGCACATGGGGATTACAAGTGGTGTAAGTGTTTTAATTGAATGGAGATTGACAATAGGATACATAAAAGGCGTAAGGGGCTGCCAAGTTTCACACTTTCAGAAGCCCAAATCAAAGATCAATGGCTAATGTTGAAAGTCAAGGCCATGAGAATATTGAGGAGATAGATGAAGTGAATTTTATCAAGTTTCCATGGGGAATGATATGAAGACACGTGTCTAAATCTTTTGCATTAAAAATGACAACTAGAATTTGAATTTTCAAATTTACAAAGGAAAACTAGTGTTCATTGTTTTGTTTAGATATTTTGATGGGAGATTAATTTGAAGCTGTTATAAAAAAAAGTTGTAAAGGACTCTAAGGTATTTCTAGATAATTTGGTTATAAGGTTTGAATGTTTGTAAAATTGTAGTTATTAAGCTCCAAAGTTAACTAAGGGTTTGGCCATCTTTTATAAGTGACTCAAGAAGGATGTTTGAGATTTTCTTGATGGTGTTTGGATGTTTTAAGGTAAGTTATCAATTGGAGAGTGTTTTAGACTCAATTATGACCATATATATGGATTAAAATACATCTTTAGTATGAAAAATGCTTAGAATTTGACTGTTTGTTCATTCATGATGTTCTCATATACAAGGATAATGGTCGAGTAGGTTTTGCATATGAAAAGGAGTATAGTGATGGATGTAATCACTTGAAGGTGTCTCAATAGTCATGTGGAGTGGATACATGCATTTTAAAGTGGTATTATTTTCCTAATTTTATTAGTGAAGTGATAAAGGGGTGAATAGGTCTCCATGAGACCTAAAAGGGCTTTTAAGACCTAATTGAAAGGTGTAGTTACCAAAGGGTGACTCATGGATGATATGGTTTACCTATGAGGGGTTAGTTGGGATATATAACATGTATTAATTTATATTTTTGTGTTGGTTAAAGTATGTAATGTGCTTTATATTATAGGGAGAGTTACTTGAGTGAGTGCATGGTATAAACAGAAGGCTAAATTAGCTTGTTAGACTATTAGGGATTTAAGTGAAGGAAAGAGCTCATTTGAGGAGCTGTAGTAGGTAATTGAGGAAAATAAAAGGTATAAGGAGATATGATTATTTTTTTATAATAATTTTATATATTTGAATATATAGGTCAATAGACCTAATGAGTCTAAAAGAGGATATTTGAGTGAGAAGGCCTAAAGGGCTGATTGAGTGACTATGCCTAGTGGATGGATTGAAGAGTAGAGTAGGTTGAGGATTATGTGTATGATATATAGGTCATAATTATAATCTCATACCATTTTAATTATAGGTATATAAATTCAATAAGCAAAGTATAGAGAGTGTGTAGTGTGAGCAAAATAAGAAGAGAGTGAGTGTGCCTAGTGATGGATTGAAGAGCAGAGGAAGTTGAGGATTATGTGTATGAAATATAGGCCATAATTATTATTTCATAACTATGTACTTGTAGGTTTATAGTTTGAGGATGAGCAAAGAGGTCTAGAGTGATCCAAAAGGGTCTTTTAGATGTATTTCTTGTGAGTGCAAGCTTGTAAGAGTGTAAAGGGGAAAGAATAAAAACATAGGAGGTCATCATCAGTTGAAGAGTACAAATAGGTGTTCAAGGTGATATGAGTTTCAAGGTATCTAAGTGTGTACTTGGTTTCCTATGGGGTTGGTTCCTCCATACAAGGTTAATCCTACAAAAGTCTAGTTGTGTGGGTGCTCAGCTAGATAGGGGTTTTAGCTCCTTGTGGGATGGGTGTCTCACTAAATGTGGTTCTTATTTTTATAGGATAGTAGTCCAATTGAAATTTCTAGTGGTTTTTCTCACCCAAGTGGGTTTCCCACATATGTCATGTGTTATGTGTTTGATCTTTCTTTATCTTCCTTATTCATTGCAATGGTTAGTTTTTATGATTCATGATTGTATGTGTTGAATGGTTAAGGGTTTGGAATTGGAATTAAATTATCTTGAATAACTAATTTACCCACATCTTAGTTATTATAACTCTAACACCCTTATGAATTTATAAATAGTCTCACTAAGGGCTTGCACCTATAAGCCACTAAGCATAGTCTATGAAAGGTGTGCATTAATAAATCAACCAAAGCCTTATTCTAAATGACCAAGTCCCATAATTTACATCTCACTCTATGGATCAAATATCCCAATGTGGACCCCATTTCTTTATCTAATATACTTTGGGTGAGTACATAAGGCCTGTGCCTTATGTGAATTGATGCTAGCATTGTTGAGTGTGAAATATTAAAATCTATAGGAGTATCCCATGTTTGTGCATGGTTTTAAGGAGTCCATAAATGACTAAGAGAACCTTATTCCCCTTGATAATTAATTTTATACAATAATGGACCCAACCAAAAGGAAAAATAAGTCCATTTTAGCATACCAATTTTAAGGAGTTTATTTAAGGCCATATATAGATTTTTAAAGTTTTTAAACTAAGGAAAAATATTACACAAATCCTTCTGGTTGATCTATGTATATTTAATCTTTGAAGTCACCATGAAGAAAGTCACTCTTCACATCCATCTAATGAACATCCTAGTGATTTGTTCCAGTAATGGTGAGAGTGAGTCAAATTGAGTTCATTTTGGAAACTACATAAAACATCTCAGTATAGTTAATGATAGGTACTTGAGAAAAACCCTCTAATACCAAACATATTTTGAACTTGTCTATAGACCCATCTTCTATAAATGTTTTCATGTACATCCACCTACATCAAACAAGTTTTCTTCCCTTAGGAAGAGGGACTAATTACCAAGTGATATTCCTCATCAAGGAACCATACTCATCTTCCATAATAGTATCAAACTTAGGAGTGTCTAATGAATCATAAAATGATTATGGATTAGAACTAGATGTAATAAAATCATGTGATACATCTTTTAATTATGAACAAGTTCTCTTGGTGTCTAATGGATCTCCAACCCATTAGCTATCACTTCATATTTTTCATCTATTACAAAGAGGACAAATGCTTAGAGAGTTAAAATGATATTCCATATCCTATACATATATTATGGGATATTGAGGAAGTTATTCCTCATCACTATTGTCATAATCATACTTATAAGAATAATATAGATCATCAAGGAAATACTTAGGTAGATTTGAATCATTAGAAATTCATCTAATCCAACTGAATCCAAAGAAGAGGGATGAGTGTCATGTGTATAATTTGAAGGACACTCTTGAAAACAACACTTATTTTAATGAACAAATCATGAGTGGTGGGATGGAAAAGTATGTATCCATTAACACCCTCAGGATATCCAATGAATATGCATGGTTGATTCTAAGGTTGCATTTCCTTACATTTATTCTTTAATGTGCAGGCCATAGTAAGAGATCTAAACACTTGAAAGTGTTTAACTATGGGTTTATAACCACTCTAAAATTCAAAAGGAGTGAATCCCTCCAATTTTTTATGAGGAACTTGATTCTAGATATAACAAGCATAGTTTATGGCTTCGACCAATGTTGAGGTACAAGAGACTTTGAATGTATCATACCGTTGGGAATTTCCTTTAAGGACCTATTATTACACTTTGCCACACCATTTTACTAAGGATTATATGGAAATTTATGTTGTATTTCAAACCCCTCTTATGTTATAATTATTCAAAATGGTTATTGACATGCTCACCACCATTATCGGTGCATAAATTTTTGATGGATTTACTTGACTATTTTTATATAAGTGCCTTGAAGTCCTAAAAATGATAAAAAAACCTTAAATTTTTATTGATAAAATACACCTAAGCATACCTTAAAAAGTCATTGATGAAAGTAAGCATGTATTTAGTCTTTTTGACTGAAAGAGTTGGAAATAGTCCAAAAATGTCATTGTGAACTAGCTACAGTATCTATGTAGCTCTCCATGGTTTATCTTTATCATAGTTTTCCTTGGGATGTTTTCCAAGTATGCAACTATGATAAACACTATCAGAAACATGAACATGTGGAAACCCTAAAACCATATCATGATGATTGAGTCATTCCATATAATGATATTAGAGATGGTTGAATCACTCATGCTATAATTTACTCACCCCATCTAGAGTAAGCAATAAAGTAGAGGGTTGATCATGAGAAAAATATGATAAATTATAAAATTATGATTGGTGATATAATTTCCTAAATACAAATATGGAGTCACTATATATTTTCCTAATATCCACTAAATTTTGTGTGAATTCAAATCTCTTACTTTAACTGACGTGAGTGATGTAATAAATAGATAAGACATTAGTGGATAATGAGGGAACACATAGAGTATTATGAAATGTCCCATCATTCACTACTATATATCTTCTCCCACTAACTTCTATGAAATTATAATTATATAATAATATGTAAGGCATAAAAGAAGGCTCCAAGGATGAGAACATGTCATGTGATGAAGCCATGTGGTGCCATGCACCATAATCAATTACCCACATGGAAGGTTGGGATCTAGCTATAATGAGTAATTTTCCATTATCTTGGTATTTTTAAATGTATTTAGCCTTATAAGACTTATGTGTTGATGAACTCTGATTATAAGAATAAAGGACACTATTATTGTGCCTCTCAACATCTTAGTTAGTTGGTCAATTTGATTCTTTATGCATTTGGATTAATCATGCCTAGATTTCTTGTAGTAGGTGTACGAGCGTCACTCTTTATTAGGTTTCTCATCTAAATAAGAGGAATATTTTTATGATTTGGACTTAGCATCATATTTTTGACCCTTTCTTTGCTTTGGGTCCTTGTTCTATTTCTTCTCCTTGTTGGCATAATCCTTCTATTTGTCATGACTCATAATTAAGGCATGTGATTTAGATGACTTCATGTACCCATTTGAATAATATTGTATTTATCTCAAGTAAATTTAGTATCAAAGTAATCCAAGGAATACATAGTGCATGTAGCTCCAAGGGCATGCTTGGTGGTGTGGAAGCTAGAAATGAATATAAAATAGTCAGTTCCTAATTTAACAAGGTTAGAAAGAATAAATGGCTCATCTTTTTTGTCAATGTCACATAGTTTTAACCAAAAATTGAGTGATTTAAAATTTGTGAATAAGTCTTGTATAGTGGTAAAGTCACTTGGGCTCAAAATTATGAGCTCATTATCCAACTCATAACCTCTCATTATGTCCTATTTTATAATTTTTTTTTCCAATGTGGTCCATAATTCATTAGTAGTTTTAGATTCAATACGAAAGAGTAGAATAGGAGACATAAATAAGCATAATATACCATAGGATTTTTCATTTATATTAACCCACTTCACCTTCTCTACATCAAGTGTCATCAAGTTCTACTGGTGATATTAGCAAGGTTGTCAAATTCCTTTAGTGTTGCACATAGAGCCATCAGGGTCCACTTAGGTTACGTAGAAAATCACTGAGTTTTATAATAGGTGAAAATAAGAGTGGTTGAGTCTATTGAGGGTGTAGATATGTGTGTTGGGGTCCACCAAAGGTGTAATTAGGAGGGATAGACTTTATTTAAGGTACAAATAGGAGGGTCAAAGTCCATTGAGTGTTCTAATAAGGGTCAGATTCTACCTAGTATGCACATAAACTCACACATGTATACACATACTTGTTTTTATACTAAGAAAAGTCTACATACTACAAAAAAACACTAAAATTTCTTGTCTACTATGGAAATTTTACCAATTTGAAGAAACCTCCAAAATTTTAGATTTTGTATGGCTCCTCCAATATATAGCAAAGACCCACTTGGTTTCTTAACAAACTAAAAAAAACCTATAAATAGTTTTTCCTCAAATTCATTCAATGTATATTTTTTTTCATAATTCAAAAAATGGTCTTGAAACCCTCTAAAATGGTAAAAAATTGATTGTCACAAAACTAGGTCATGTTTACAATAATTCCTAGGGATTTTTCACATAAATTCAATGGTGTTGTATATTTTTCACTTTGAGACACTAGATATGCATATTTACATAGATTTTCTAGAAACCCCACTAAACCCTAGAACACTTAAATTAATGAAAAAACACCGAACAAGCTAAAATGCTAGATATAACAATAGAGTCTATGGAATTGACTAGCATAAAAACTATGATACCATGCTGGAGTGGGTCATAATTAAATATCAATATAGACAAGATTGAATGCATGAATTTGAACCTATATGGATTTGTGAAATCCAAAAAATAACTAAAATTGGAATAAGCTTGTCTTCACAACTAAAAAGTTGATTAGCATCATTAGCCAAAAATTATATAGGAAGGTACATTATATAGTGATCAATTATGTCACCCAAAATGGTAATTAACTCAACACATAATTATAAAATGAATTAAATTACATTTTACCTAATGAATTATTACTAACCTAAGCAAACTAATTAGACTATGTAGGTAAAGCCACATAGTGGGAAAAGGCCTACACTAACAATCCTAATTATCACCTTAATTATACTTCTATATAAAATCCAAAAGTAAGCAAAATTTATGTGGCCACTAGAACCAAAAACCATGGGTCACCTTCTTTTAAAATTCTTGATCCATTTAACTCTCCCCTACACATGCCTATTGTAAGGATGAAAGTGATCTTGAATATACCACCAAAATGATCATTTTCATTAATGAAAACCCTCAACATAGGGGTAAGGATCCCATGATAGTCTATAACCTCATAATATTACCCCACATAGGATGTCCCTCTTCACTACCACATAGTTTTTATACAAGATTTAGGGCAAGTCAATAAATGACTTCTTATTTTCCTTCTTCTTCAACCATGACTAGTATAACCATTAGTATGATATGTATTTCCTCTAGTGGGCCTACTCAAAGTTACCATATTAAAAATCAAATATATACTACTACTAGTGCATCTCATGCCACTACTACTGGCCAACAAACCATCAATAATAACCAAATCTTATTACAAGCCATGAGTCAAATGGCCAACTTACAAATGAATAATGTTAATCAAATGATGAAAATGAAAAATAAAATTTTACAATTTCAAATTCATCCTCAAAATAATCAATGGGGGGGGGAAGAAATTTAAATCCCCCCACCCCACTTAGAGATGGACAAGGTAATCTTATTCCTAAACCACCACTTCTTAATAAAGTCATAAAAAATATTCAAAATGAAATATTAATCCCTTAAGTTATTAATATAGACATAGATGGTATTACTCATACTATAACCTACAATGGATATACCGATCCTACATTGCATCTAAAAGCCTTTGGAAAAATTTATAAAGATTGGATCATGTTGAATGCCTTTGATGCTACCAAACTTATAGCTATTTTTAGGTGATTCCCTAGATTAGTAAAATCAACTTAATTATAATACTATTTATAGTTTGGAAGACTTATTCAATGCATTGGTTCAGGAATTTCAAACCAATGATCTACTTGAAAATAAATTAGCTCATTTTATCAATTTTAAATAGGTAGAATTTGAAACAACTCAAGTTCTCATTAAAATATGGAAAGCCTTATCTAAAAAACCCAAATACATCATGTCAAAAGACAATTTCCTCAATTTTTTCACTAATGTTCTTCATCCTAAACTCCAATACTATGTTACGAATCTTTCAAAAATATTTAAAATAAGACCTTGATCAAGATAAACATCAATATTTACTAATATACACTTTGAGTCTTACCATCCTTTGATGGGAACTCACATGATCATGAGATATAAAAATAAACATGCTACTAATGATGGTGTTACTGATACCTATGATTATATACACATAATCCAACTATTCTTCTAAGTTGATATAAAGATGTAACTCTCTCTCCATAATTAAAAAATACTCCCATTCGCTCTTCTCCTTATACATCTTCCCATGTAAATAATGTGGATTATCACAAACTTCTTTCCATGGTGAAAATACTTAAACACATTCCTAAACCTTAAACATGAAAAATTGATCCTACTCACCATACCAAACATTGGTATGATCCACACAAATTTTTTTGGTATCATGAAATTTGGGGACATTATTATGGAACTTATAGCTAACTTAGGAAATTTTCTCTTGAATTTATCCTTGGTCCCCATTTTGATCATGAAACTATGATTCAAGAATGTCAATAAGCATATGAAAAGGTAGATAAAACACCTGATTTCAAAATTATGATAATGGTCACCTTGCTATCTATAAGGATCCACTTCCTAATCATCAATATAATATTACTCAACCACCTATCTCCAATATTTTTGAAACTTTAGTTGACCCTAGCTCTCTAACCAATGATGAAAATGTAGTCAAAATGAACAATATGAGGAATTTTGTATCACACATTGATCCTTATCCACATTCCACATATAATAAATTTCCCACTTTTTATATTGTTCAATACACTTATCCATCTCACTTCATAGATATCAAACATTTAAAAATTCATTTTTTTCATTATCATCTATATAAATTGTACCTAATATAATAATACAACTTTATACTCATCCTTATCTCATTGATATTACATATACTAATTCTATACCATCCACCTCTTCTCACATATAACTAACCACCTCAAATATTTAAATCAATCCAATTCTATAACTACATCCTTACCTATCACATAAACCACATCAAGAGACTCAATTCTTTCCCCAACCATACCAAAAATGACATCCATCAACTCCACAAATGTGATTCACCAATCCAACCCACACTGGCCAAGTCTACATAACATAATTCTAAGCATCATCAATTCTAGTGCACTTTCATTCCTCCTTCAATGAACTTGCTACAATAATATACACCTTTATATGATACAATTTTAACCAAATACGTTGAATGGAATCTTATAACTAAAAATTCTCACCTCCCATCTCCAATTCCTTTTCTAGGACTCATGAGGATATATCCTCATCATCTTAATCATTTAATGTAAATTTTATTTGGAATAACATCCCTCAATCTTCACCTATAGGTAAAGAAGATAATTTATCTAGGTTTGAGGATAACATTCTTTAATAATGCAAAGAAATGTCTATACATGTTGAAAAACTATATATACTTATCTTTCCTTCAAATTTCCCATTGCCTAAATGATTCCTAACAAAATATTACTTTATGTGGATGTTCCTCTACTATTCATTAGTGTCCAAGTTGGTGATATCCAAGTCAAGAGAGCTTTGATTGATGAAAATTTTAGCACTTACATTACATATTTGGAATTCATTAAAACACTTGGATATTCAAAATTCAATATTTAATATACCCAAGGTATGTGTCAAGGTTATGATAGAGTATAAATACCTTTAATCAGTTGTGTTTGTCTTCCTATCACAGTTCCTACCATCATAGTTTTTATTAGATTAAAGATATTTAAATTCCCATTATCATATAATATTTTACTTGGTCGACCTTGAATAGATTGCATGTGATTTCTAGCTTCGTCTGCATGCCAATGTGTTAAATTTCCTCATAATGGTGCTATATATAAGATTCAAGGAGACACACATCTTTGGAATTTTTAACAATTCCAAGAACATGGTGTTTTTAAAATACCCACCCTTTAACCTTTACTTAGTATCCATTTTCTTGAATCTTAATGATTCAATTATCTCATTAATTATAATAGAGGTTATACTGAACAACCTAAACTTGTGGGAAATATACCACCTAAATTATTAGATTATGATGATGAAAAAAATGATGAGATTAGTTTTTAAAATAAAAAAATTTGATCTCCATTCACACATAATTACTCAATTACCCCCTTATCTATGGCCTAGGTCTCATCAAAAGACAATAGATGAAATTCTTGTTTCCATAGTGATGTTAAAATAACCCATTCCTCATCCTTCCTTGACTAATAAAATAATCAATGATTTCACTATTGATATTCATACTCATGATTATGATTATGGATATTCATTATATGATCCCTTTTTATCTAGATTGTCTCAATCTATAGATGAAAAAATACTTAGATATTATTCTTTTTTACATCATTCATGAAACTTACATAGTATTAGTTTTATGGATATAGTTCCTCCTTCTATCTCACTTCAAATTATTTACTCTTCACTTGTTGTCCATAGGTAAAAGATGGAACACATACCAACTAATTCTCATCTTGTCACTTTTGAGCCTCTTTAGAGTATTCTCTTTGATCATGCCATGACGAGACCATATTAGCTCATAAGATTTTATGATCCTACGAGCATGCTCCCTCCTATGATGTCAACCACATTATGTTAACTTGAATTTATATCCTCTCACACAACTATTGAACCTAATTTTGATCCTACTGTAAATTATCCCCCTGATGTTGATGGCATATTAGCTTTGCCTAAGCTTGATCCCCTACTTACATGATGGGTAGATGAACCTTACTATGAATTCCATAAATTTACTAATAATTAGGATAAGGATTATTGTGAATATCATAATTTTAACAAAATAATAGGCATGATTTTCCACATCTACTATAGATAAATGATCTCAATATTCAGATACTCAAAGATGCATATGTTATTTTCATAGAATAAACACACACACTTTTATGCATTATCAATTTTTTTGATAGTTGTAATCACTTAAAAGTGATACTTAGATGCTAAGAGTGTCTCTTGAGTTAGCCTATCCCTAATATTTCCATAGAAATATTCTAAAACCTTAAAATTGTATTTCCATCCATTCAGTAGACCTTGTTCACTTATATATGGTCAAGACATAATCCCTAAACTATCACCTCTGAACCCAATCTAATTTTCCCAAAATTCTATTGAAAGGAGAATAACACCACATTTGTGACGCTAAACCCACATGACATTAGTGTCCCCAACTAGGTGCTACTATCCTTAGTCCTAAATCTTCATAGTATATACTTTTTAAAATGTGTACCCCTCCTAAGGTTAGACTAAGGTCATTTTATTACCTGCACAAGAAACAAAACCCTATAAATACAAGACTAATCCGTCTCTATTCACTAGATGGAAAATAGATACAAAAGTTATTCAAACCTAAGATAAAGTTATGTAAAATCAAGGTACATTATCCCTATTCTTCCCTAGATTCTACATAATACAATCTACAACAACACAGTCTAGTTTTCAATCATTCAAAATCTCAATCACATTCAAAGCATCTAAGACCACTCTGATTCTAGCATTCACTTGCTCATACATCAAACACTAGGTGGGAGAACTACATTGGACTTGATCCCTCTTCAAAATGTTGGTATGTAGGTAACTCTATACATAGTGGGGTATTGAGAATGTCTAGTCTATCCTATTAACACACTCAAATATTTCTCATATCACTATTATCAAGAGAATTAGGGTTCACACACAAAATCAATATTTCTAGGTATAATACATAGCTACAATCTTTAGTCTCAGAGGAACAAAACATAAAGACATAAGAACATGTGTTCCTTGAAATAAGAATAATACTATGAAGGGGTTATTAGTGCCACATATTGGACACTACACATGGATGGTGCTAATGTCTAAATTGGGTGTAAGTGTTTAGTGACTAGATGAATATCATAATCCTACTTGTGATACTCATAACTACTCAAATCCTAGGTTTTAAAACCTAGATCATCTACAATAATATATTTTCAACTAAGTTTATATTTATCCCTATTTATTTATATTATTAGAAATTCAATCAAGGTTAAATTCATTTATAAATTAGTAGGATAATTATTTTAATTTATTTCATTGATATAACATCTCAAAACCTTAGCCAAACATAGGTAATTACTCTTGTAAAACCCTAAAAGGTTAAATCATTTGGTGAACCCATATTACTTTGAGCATTGTATAAAACCCTAGCTTGCATTAACTCCTATTTTTATGCAATAAATTTAGGGCTGCATACTTTTGATTTTCTAATTTTATTTAGACAACCTAGCTAAATAAAATCAATTTTACATTAGGGTTTAAATTTATTTTATATCTAATTTAAATTATTGTAAAAAAAAACCCTAGCTTCCATAACCCTAACCTTAAACACACTTAAGGTTTGTATCATTTTTCTATATACTCAAATTTTAATTCATAAAATACTCCAAATTTGATGTAATATTTAAATTTTGAAAAATTTCATAGATTACTATTCTTAAAAGGTCTAAAATATAAAAAAATTATTTTCCTAACTTCAACCTATAATGGCAAAATTCAACAAAAAATTTGATGAAATCAATAAAAATCAATTATAAGACTTTATGTCCAAACATAAAGATATACAATATGATTTCATAAACATCCTTTAATAGGAACTCCAAAAGAACAACAATGGTCAATCTTCCACCCATTCATTTAATGATGTTGTTACACCTTTAGTGGGGCCCAATCAACCATCTTAGATAACACAACCAAAATTAGTTATTTGACCACCAATGACAACTACTCCATTTATGGCTAGTTCTTCTCCTCTTGATGTACAATCCCTCATGTAATAGGTTCTTTCTCTACAATCTAAGGTGTAAAATATTAAGTAAGGAGAAAGTAAGCCTTCTCAGGGCTTGGATTCCAAAATTTTATTCCATACACCATTGGCACATCACATTGTGACAAATCCTTTTCCATCTAGTTTTATAGCAGCAAAGATCATATTATATGATGGTAAGGGTACCCCAAAGCATCACCTTCAAGCCTTTCATGCAACATGCTTCGACTATGTGTCTAATAATTTACTTCTTATGAAGTTATTTCCATGTAGTCTCTAGGATTATGCCTTATAGTGGTTCTATGAATTGCCTAACCAATCTATTACAAAATTCAATCCTTTAGTAGATATGTTCCTAACACACTTCTCTATCAACATTAGTGACAAGATATCATATGAACAAGTGACACAACTCAATTAAAATTCAAATGAGCCCATAGCTAATTATGTCTTATGGTAAAAGATAATCTTATTATAATTGACTAGCCCCATGGAAGACAAATATCTTTGAGATATATTCAAAAAGAGTCTATTATTAGCACTTTACAAAGCAATCTTATTCAAGAACTTTCAAACCTTTTATAGTCATGTGCCACATAGTTAAGGAATGAGAGGTTAAGATCTTGGTAATGGCAAACTCAAATATACAAATGGATCATATTCAACTATTAAGAGTTCAAGCAAACATCTATATAAGTTTAGGACCATAGAGAATAAAATAGATCAAAACATAATAGTTAACACAGCTTTAGAGACTTTTCCTAGATTGGTTTTATCAGCTCCTTAGCATTGAGTATTCACTAATCTACTAGAGTCACCTCCATGAGTTATACAACAAATATTGGAACGTAATATAATATCTCTCCATCCCATTAAAGAGGTTCATACAACACAACCTATTCCAAATAATTATGATTCAAATGCATTTTGTGAGTATCATAGGTCACTAGGCCACACCACAAATAAATGCATTAGCCTAAAGCACAAGATACAAGACCTTATTGAGGTAAACATGATTGATTTGGGCACACCCATCAAGGTACCAAAACAAAAAATAAAGGCAAAGTCACTTAAGATATTTTTAGATCCTTTTCATAAGCATACAACTAATGAGGTAGGGGACACATTAGGTATTCGTTATACATACCAAGCTCATCCACTGCCAGCTTCTTATCACACAATTATAGAGGAAATATCCCATATATAATATTATTGGAATGTATCACACTATAATGCCACCTAGACCACTTATCACATTTTTAGAGTAGGAGATTATGGATGATGAAACAAATTCACATGTACTCTACATACAAGCTTATATAGACCACCATCTTATTCATAGTGTCATGGTTGATAAAGGGTCAAATATAAACATGTATACCATGACAATCTTAAAACACTTAGGCTACACAAAGTGGGATATATTTCCTAAATATATAATTATTAGTGGTTTCATTGTCCATATTTAGAGCTCCATTAGGGAGATAGTACTTCCATTATAGGTGGGACCAACACACATAGCCACTTAGTTTATAATAGTACTTAGTATGCGTGTACTTGACATATTATTGGGTAGACCATGGTTATAGTAGCTTAGATCCATCTTGTCTATAGTAAACTGATGCCTCAAGTTTATACATGCTAACTAGGTGGTTAAGATTGAGGGTGTCCCATATGAGTATCCTCTTCCCATTCCACATGCAATTGCAACATAGATTCTAGTCACACATCCAACACTGACACCATTTAAATTTCTAGTTCCACTAATATATATTATATAGCTATCCATTTTAGTATAGATTACAACTCCTATATATACATCATTATGTTCAACATATCCCTTAGAGTAGGTTAGGTCTAATTCTATAGTGTCTACACACATATACTCTCCCTCAGAGACCATTACTAGAGAGACCATTACATCATAGAAATGTTATGAATTCCATAAGACCTTCCTCTATGAAATTCACATTGAGATCAATTATATTGGGGTTTATAGGTTCTCATCACAAGGAACCTACATCACCTACATCTTCTACATGTACCAAATGGGTCCCCAAGACCCCTATAGTTCATAGGGCATCACAGTTAGTGCCACCACATCATATCACCACTACTAAGACATATTTAGGCTCATATTATATAGCACACCAAGTCATGGGTTCATAATTTTTATTTCACATCACATGCATGATCACTATTCCACTCTTTCACATAGGTCATGGTGATGGTGAGTCTCCCATGAGATTATTGGTTAGTATGGTTTATGCCCTTGTACACACTTTCTTCTCTCTCTCACTCCTTGTACATAGTTTCCATTCATATGATTTTACATAGCTTATACTCAAAAAACACAAAAAAAATATAATATTTCCAATACAAAAACATTCAAATATTTCATTTTTTAAAAAGATTGTATGTATTGCTTTATTTACATTTCTTCTACTTTCCAGATATTGCATATTTATATATATCTTAGTGTAGTTATTTTTATCATACACATATGCTTCACTTGTTCTTGTCAAGTGATTATAAATTATAGATAGGACTCCATTCCAATACACTGATCCAAACCAACTATCATCTACCCATGGGGGGCATTTACACTAATATAGATTTAAACATTGATACATCCACCTACTTGAGGGTATCTCCTACATAGTTTTTATAACCAAGTTTTATCTATACATACTATACATTATATCTATGTATTGATTTATCTTGATATTAATCATTGTTATTCATTTCTCAATTTTTTTTCCAACTATCACTAGTTAGCTTTAGTATATATGCACCCTGGAATCTACATAGATTTATATTACATAGTCATACATGCTTTCATTTCTAGTTCATAGATTAGAATTGATTGTGTTACTATTATTATTAAATATTTGAAGGAATTTAAATAGGCCATTTTTATTTAGATTCAATGCCACTTTTATATTTGTATGCCTTGGACATGTGTCCATGCCCCTTGTGTGTGCTCTTTCATGCTTCTATATGCAAACATTTAAACATGTCCTTCTTTGTGGATCTATGAAAAATTGATTTTTTTTTGCATATGTAGACATTTTAACATATCCTTATATGTATTCATTATAAAATTTAGTGACATGTACCCATGTCCCTTGTATTGTGGCCCCTTTACCTACTTCTTTCTTTCTTCATGTGTTTATATGTTTCCTTCCTTTATGTTTCTAGACCATTTCTCTTGTATTTGTTTGTTATACACACATATTAGTTTTTGATACCATGAGGGACCTCATGCATCTACCTATCCTAATTTGAATCCTCAATGAACATCATTCCCCATCCCCTTAGGTAGTTACTTAAGTTTTAATACTTTTATACATTATTTACATCTATATTGACACCCTTGTCTAATGCTATATTACAACATACATCTTAAATTTCCTACTATTACTCAGATAAATTTACATTCTAATTTTATGTTTGTACATTATATTATAATATCATGATCTAACTAAAATATTTTTCAAAGATATTTAAAGGGTAGTTATTCCATATATTTCATAGTTTCCCTAAAAAAAGGGGGCATTTATAGGGTTTGTCATAGAGATCAAGATCCTATTTTTTATTTCATAGATACATTACAACACACATGTTTAGTTATAGAGATCAAACTCAAGGCAAACAAATAATATAATAGAGGTTCAACAATCAATCCAAAACACACAAAGATCAGAGTAGGTAGTCATTAGTACCTAGATTGGGACACTAGCACCATAGGGAACTACTGTCCACTATAGGGAACTACTATCTAGTAGCCCCAAATTTAGGACATTTCAATTAATTTATACCAACACACTAGGTACAATATATATTTGCATAGATATAGTCACAAGTTTGGTAGTTATGTTCAAATTTATCTCAAATTTAGTCATTTCAATTTAGATTCATATCTGTTACTTGGATTTGGGGGCATCATGTATGGAATTATCACTCATACATTCAAATTGGTACACAAATTAAGCTATTACATTATTGATTCAAATTCATTATACTCAGGTTAAAGATTGGGGGCATATGTGTGGCACATAGTTTTCCTATATGTGCAACTTCAAACAAGTTGATCAGATGGAATGGTAAACTCCATGTCATTCTCTACACTATATACACTTGTTATCACATTCTAGGTTGACACTAGATTCATACCTTACTCCATTTAGTGTGGTTGGAATTATTGAGTGGCCCAGAGTTGCCTAATATACCCAAGTGTCCATGGAGCCAAATACACATTTAGATTACTTAGATAATTTTATCACTTTGTGCATTATAATTATAGATGCATCTAATTTAAATATGGGGAAATGATGGATTTATGGACTACTTGATTTATTGAGATACCTACATGAGAGGGTTTAACATACTTACAATCTTATACAAGATATTCACACAGATCAAGATCCAAAAAACAAGGGTGGGAAATGATGGAGTCAAAATTAAATTAAGCTATTGAGCCACCCATATGAGGATTGAGCAAGTCATCATCTCAATTAAATTTATTCAATGATATGATCACTATGCACTTTCACACACATAGGTTGTCACCAAGTTAATACTTTGGTTCATGTACCTAATGAGGTGTATTTGTTCCTTTACACTCTCTTTAATCAGTTATTTCATTTCATCACAATATTTTTCTTTTGATTATCTCATTAGTAAGGGATGATTTTTTAATTTTTCATTATAAGACATTAATTTAGATCATGTTTCAAAAATGAAGACCTAGATTCACATATTCAAACTCAAGCTACATGGGCTTTACTTCCAAGGTAAGTCTAGGTATTCTTATTTTTCATTTATACTAGTCATTTTGATTTGATTCATTACTAAAATTAATAGGGGTAAATTAAATAATCTAAAAGTGGTAATTGGATGCTAAGAGTGTCACTTGAGTTATCCTATCCCTAAGCTTGACATAGACCTATTATAGAGCCTTAGTCTTGTATTTCTATCCATTTAATAGACCTTGTTTACTTACATCTAGTCAAGACATAGTCCTTGAACTATCACCTCTGACCCCAATAAAAATTCCCTAAAATTTTAACAAAAGGAAATTAGTGCCACATTTAGGACACTACAACCACATGGAGCTAGTTTCCCCAACTGGGTGCTATTGTCCTTAACCCTAACTCTTTCCAATGGATACTTTTTCAAATGTGTGACCCTCCTAAGGTCAGCCTAAGATATTTTTCTTATCTTCATAAGAAATATAACCCTATAAATATAAGTCTAATCCAAATCTATTCAATATATGGAAAATAGATGCAAAATCTATTCAAACCTAAGATAAAGTTGTGAAAAATCAAGGTACATTATCCATATTATTCCCTAACTTCTACATACTACCATCTACAACAACCCTAGGTCCAATTTTCAAGAATTACAAATCTCAATCACATTTAAGGAATCCAAGGCCACTCTCATTATAGCATTCACTTTCACATACATCAAGCACTATTTGGAAGAACTACATCAGACTTGATCCCTCTTTAGAGTAATGGTATATAGGTAACTCTCTACATAGTGGGGTGTTGAGGATATCCAGTCCATCCTACTGAAACACTCAAATTTTTCTCATATCACACTTTCAAATAGAACTAGAGTTTACACATAAAATCAAGATTTCCAAGTACAAAACATAACTATAGGCTTTGAGCTCAGAGGAAAAAAACACACAAACACAGGTGCTCCTTAAAAATATGAATAGTCCTATAAATAGGACATTATCACCACTTCTTAGACACTATACATAGATGATGATATTATCCTAATTGGGTGCTATTGTCCAATGAATATAAAAATATTATAATACTACTTGTGACACTCATAACTACTCAGAGCCCAAGTTTTAGAACCCAAATCATCTGTGATAGTATATTTTCAGTTAAGTCTATATTTTATTTATTTATTGTTATTATATAAAATTCAATTAAGGTCAAATTCATTTACAAATTAGTAGGTTAACTATTTAAATTTATTTCACTAATTTAGACATCTCAAACCTTAACCAAACATAGTTAATTACTCTTGTAAAACCCTAAAAGGTTACATCAATAGTACATTGATTCACTTTATCCAAATACCATATAGTCTTCTATTAATAATAATATGACTCCACATAAGATACTTCCTGAGTATATCATTAAACACAAGGATGTTTTTTATATTTGGAATCAATGTGATACACATAATATAGATAGTAGTAGAGTAATACATCAAAGTTTTAAATATTTCCCATGGCCTATGCCATCACCTTAACAATAATGTACTCAAGGTATTTCATAGGTAAAGGCTCAACATTCTCTACCAATTAAATCATACATAATTTATTGATATATTAGTCACATTATAGTACCAGTTCCTCTCATTTATCACCATTCACATAATATTTCACAATTTTATCCTCCTTATTTTATCATACCTAATTTTTCCATAGAGACAATGCATCAAGAAGTCCTTTCATGAATTTCAGTGAAGATAAATGAGACTATGATTAATGTTAGATTTAAATTACAAAAAGATTTATATGATGTTATTGATGATGTATGTAATGAAATATATTATCATTTATGAGCATATTTTTATGTTACATCACATTATTTTTCACATTTTTCAAATGAGTTGGATTTTATATTTACATTTCACTATAACATTTGTGCTACATTATTTATCTCTCACCTTCATGATTCTCATATTTAATTTTTGTTCTATACTTTATGAATTTATGATCATTCATCTTAGAAACATTGATTTCTAGTTAAATTATTTTGAATATTTCCAAAGTTGACTCTTTTTTATGCTCTTTTATATTTGTCAACCATTTCCTTATTTTACTTTATCTTGAAAAGAATTTTCATTACATTCGTGCTTGTGTTAGATCATTTTTTGAATAGTAAAGTAATTATGTGACATGGATTTTTACCAAAACTATCTTATTTACATTATGACCAAATACAAAGCATATTCATCATTTTACCATTTATTAAATCAATGGATCTCTCAATGATCCTCATTTATTACTCATTCTCTCATTTAAAAATATCACATAGGTTAATATTGATATTACACACTTACCTATGGGCAAGTCTAAAAATATTTAAAGATGATAGAGTGTTTAAGTACTCTCTTATAAACAAAGTGCAATATTTATTATGTTTGTAACTTATATCAATCATGATTGGTTCTCTAAATTATAATGGAGGAGGAATTGAAAAGGTGAAAAAATTTGAAATCCATATCATACAATAAAAGGAAATGTTTTACCAATTCAAAAGTAAAATCACATTAAAAAATGTGATTTTTCTTTGGCACATCTCTTATTCTAGTTGAAGCTAAAACTCCACAACTAGCCTCAAAATAGAGTCAAGGTCCATTAGAGTATGGTAGGTTAGTAGACTAGGATATGAGGTATTCTTATACTATTTAGTTCCACCTGATTTCTCACATAAGTACTCAATATTTGTAGTAGACTAAAGACTCTGTAAGGGACCTTTAGGAATGGGAAACATGTTATGGGAAGGTAGATCCATTTTAATTTTATTTCATCTATAAATTTCATGAGATGATCCAAGTATATCAATTATTATCCCAAAATTTTTCATCTACTAGTTAGAAGAGTATCTTAAGCCTTTTTTTATTTAAATAAGTTCTTGGCACTTGCACATTAGTATAGTGTGTCTCATTTATAATAAGGATTGTAACAATGCCTACGTAATAATTTACATTGCCTTTTTTGATTAATTATCCCTGATATTCCTCTTCATGAATATTTTTTATTAGCTGATCATACCCTTGGTCACAATTCTTATTTTTCACTCCTCATTGGTTTTACTCTTGTGAATTATAGTATAAGGGCACAAATTGGACTATTCCTTCCTAAAAAAATTCAATTATATCCCATAAACACAATATCACACATTTTTGGCATGTCCATAAGGAACCATAATATTCTACATTATATACTAGAAAAATCCCTAATTTTGGTTTGTTAATCTTATTAAACTTCCTATTTTACATGTGTCTTATTGCTCTTTCATTTACATATATTTATTTATGTCATGATCATGTATTAAAATTTTTATTTCATTTACATATCTTTGTTTAGGTTCTTATCTTACATTTATATTTCTCTCTTTATTGTTTAAGTTTTCATTGTTCACATTTTTCTCACTTTTAACATTTTATTTAATTATGATTTCTCTGATTATCATTCTTTTTGACAAAGCATTTGATCACATTTTTTTATAAAATAATAACACATACATCATAAATTCTATCATAAAATATATAAAAAATAACATGTGCTCAAAATAAAAAAATACATCCATAACATCCATGAGTCATTAATAACATACCTCTCTCTATATATGGATCAAGAGTTTTATATAATACAACATGGTATAATCATAGTATAAAATAAAAATATGAGACTAAGGTCAATGATGAGAACATTATACACTACCCATAGAGGCTTATAACTACCCTCTTTGAATAGACCATTATAGTGTCTATGTTTGTAATTGTAGACCATCCATCTATCCCTATAGATTATCCAAATTGGCCACCTAGCCCAACACTTATGATAACTATCTAATTATAACCAAGTGGAAAAATCTCTCCTCAGCTAGTGATTGACACACTCATAGATCCCCATCACCAAATCCTATTGATACTACCACCTAAGCCACATATAATAGTTTTTTAGCTCTTGAGCTGACTCATTAACCAA
This sequence comes from Torreya grandis, assembly GCA_037957365.1. Lineage (NCBI taxonomy): Eukaryota > Viridiplantae > Streptophyta > Pinopsida > Cupressales > Taxaceae > Torreya > Torreya grandis. Next base: position 2,252,470 of record JARHVA010001150.1, on the reverse strand, counting down.
TCTAAACCAACTATCATATGCAAGTGCTAAAGGAACCATGAGATCAACCATTTATGTAGTGTTATGCTAAGGTAGCATAACATCTAATACATCATGATGGGAAATATCTATCATGGTATCACATATAGTATCCTCCATTATAGCATATACAAAATGAAAACAAAAAATTACATCACCTCTCACATATTTATCTCCAAAAACATAAATCTATCTTGAATGTATCTCTATCTCTTTACTTAAAATCAAAATAATCATAATAAATTGAATCTTAATCACCAATAGTTGTTCCATATTCTTGGATATTGAGCACATCCTATGATGCATGGCTTTGTGATGGTGAAAAACCTCTATACTGACCAGGATGGATCATATGAGAATGATGTGTTCCAATGTGAATCCAACTCATAATAGACCAAATCAATATAGGATACATGACTGGGTATCCCTATGGTTGTGGTTATTCTTGTGGCTACACTAAAGCATGTTTCTATCTCCATGGTGATGGTGGTGGCTATGGTAAATTTTGTTGTGATATAATAACTATTAATCTATCTCCTATTTATCATTGGTGTCATTATATAAAAACCCTTGCTTGGTGAGGCTATATAAATTGAACCTCTACTAGTGTCACCACATATCCCATACCATGTTTCTCCCTCACATACCAAACCTAAAATGTAGGATATACTATAAGATATGTCATATGTGGTAACCTAAACTACCCTAGTACTTAAGGTATGATATGAGGCTCTACCCACCATGGATAATGTCCAATAATCTGCAGCTAACCCTATGCCTAAAAATTAATTGGCCATGATTGTGAAGTATCCATAGTGTTGTGATATGGGTGTCAGATAATCTCACCCTATGTCACACTATAAAATACTAGAGATGTGGAAAATATTCACCATATGGTCCTATGTCCACCTCCACACATGTGGGAGGGCATCATCTAAAACATGAGGTAATCCTTCAAGTCTATACATAGGAAACCTCTCATAAATCCAACTAGAAAAAATAATAATGACCCCCATAGTCTAGTGGCCCCTAGATAAAATGCTATAAAAATTGTGTAGTAATTACACCCAAGTAACATAACCAAAGTCATATAATTTACCCTACTCCAACATCAAGTGAGAAAAATTATTATATATAATGATACATTCCCATATAACTTGTGAAAGATAAATCTAGTTGTCATAATTCCAATAATATCCTTTCATATTTATAGAATGACTAAAACATACACCTCAAATAGATGAACTACCAATCCAAGATGGACATATCTCTCTGAACCTGTCACCCACAACACTAAGGCTCACCTATCATCATCTGACTATGGGGTATTTCACACCATTAGTTTTATAGTAATAGGTAAATATAATAATGTATGTACATCCTCTAGGGTAATACACATCTCAATAGTATCCCCATCCATCAACCATTAATGTGTTTTAGTTAGTATCTCCCATGCTCCTAGAAACATGATGATTAACTTAGTGCTCAATGGGATACATCACATCTCAATGAGCGCACCAAAAGTAAGTGTTGTAATATGTGCCTAATCCATGATTGATAATCTATTTAGTAGATCTAGGAACCAATGCACATTCACTAGTCTCCATCACATTTGCAAAATGCCAAAATATAGTTCACTTATCAGATATCCATCTATTTTTTTTCATAACACATACTTTAAAAATTGAAAAAATTAATAAATAATCAAATTAATTATTTCAACAGCCATATACAACACTACATCAACCCCTTTACCATCTTCTTAACTACTTCAGCTAAGTACATAACTACATTGGCCATATACTATATCTAACACTATCGGCCATGTACCTAAACTAGAACAACTCTATAAAAATCCATATTACATCAACCATTATATACATAGTTGACCATTTCATCATGATATTGACAAATATTATAAATATCAACTACATCCACTTTATAATACAGTATCCATATATTAATTCATTGCCCTTTAGACATAATTCTATGCTATAACTAACTCTCACATTATCAGCCACACTCAATCAAACTATATTGGCCATAATGAACTTTATCATCCAATCACAAAAATACTACCTTTTCAACTACATTGTATTATCTTATCCCATATTATTTTTATGGTGATTTTTCACCAAATCATCTAAAATACCCTTGACCTTTGTTTTTATATTTTGTCTCCTAATTATCTTTAATTTTAAATTATACTATATTACTACACTTTCTAGGCCAAATTTTATTACATGAATTTTCCTCAATGCTTAATTTTTTTAATCTAGTTCATTTTCATTTAGAAAATACAAAAACTAGTAATACTACACCCCATACTTTGACTATGCCAACTACTACTACAATCCATCCTTTAGTACATCCTCTCCCTCAATATTGAGCCATCATCTCTATATTAACTTAGGATATAAAGGGATCTGATCCAAATAAAAAATAATTGATTCATTTTATAATAAATATCAAAATTTAAACTTTCAATTATATATCGAGATATTTCATGTTTTGATCATAATTTTTTTTATACATTATTTCCACAAATCATAAGAAGTTATGAAATTCTGATAATATAGATAATGTTTCAGTGCCAACACCATATTTTTACAAAAAGTTCATTTTTTAATCTTATTTTTCAAGTCTCTCTTGTGTTTTGCACACTAGATGCCTACCTTCATCTTATTCACACATAAATTATTTTCCATAATAAGGTAAGTGAAGGTATAAATATATAAAATTATTTACTTTCATTTATTTTTCACTTTTTAATACAAATTTTTAGCTCAGTTAATGTGTTTCTATATTCATTCTCAAATCACCATCCAATGTTACACTTTGGTGACATGTGATGAGCTTTAAGTGGGGCATATGTATACACAATAATTTTAAAATTTATAATTTACAAACATTTTCTCTCTTGTAGTAACATGTTGAGTTCCAATCTCTCTAAGGGTATGCTTTAAAAGGTGCAATGGAAAGGGGTGGGTAGACCATTGGTTGTTCACAAGATTGTTGTCTAAATATATCATGCCTATATCCATTAAAAAATCCCAATTTATTGATATAATAAGAAACATTCCTCATAAATAGACCCTAAATAAGATAAGACCTATATTTTTATGACTATATTGACCTAGGTTAATGTAGTATTTATTTTTCCCACCAAAATTGAAATTAGGTTAGCCCAGGTTGACATAGTTTTGAGAGTCATGACACATGCTTCGTAACTAAGTCAGCTTATGCTAACTTTATTAAAGGGTAAAAAGTAACTTTTAAACTATGTTAATAGGGGATAATATTTATAGTTAAAATTATATAAGGGTTTAGGACCAACTCACCACTATAAATACAAGGATCATTTCAATCCAGTAGAGAGGAATATCTATTTTTACACTATTATTACTTGTAATTCTACTTTTTATTCTACATTTGGGAGAATCCATTTCTTATATCTTATCTTGGATGGAAATAAATTTTATTTTGGAGTCTTAGATGCAAATATAATAAGTCTTATAGCCTAGAGTTGATTTCAACCATTAAAATTCTTACAACCACAAAAAATTATTGTAAAGAACCATTGGCCAAGGGAGTGATTGAGGCTTGAAAATTTATATTCAAGGTAAGTATTTATAACCTTAGTAATTTAATTTAGTAGATACATATTTAAAAATTAATATTTTTGAATTTATAACTCCTTGTTTGGATATCCTCTACACTTAAACTTATTGTGGCTATAGGGTTATCCAAACTTGCTATTTTCCACTGTAGGTAACCTAGACCTTAATTTTCCTACCATGATTACTTATACAATTTAATTATGATTTAATCACCCCCCTAATTTATGTTTCAATATTTGGTAACACTAGATTAGATTAATTCAATTATTATTAAGATACCTAGTTAGGGCTATTTCATTATATTGATTTCTTAGAGACTTTGAATACTCTCCATTGATGTTGTGTGATAAATGATTTTCTAGATAGGTTTAGTATGTAAATTTTTTTATGCCCTGATAAAGCTAATTAGTGAATGAGTTTTAGTTAAATTACCTTTTTTGAGTTTGGATCTATTAGGTAGGATATGTTATAGGTCTATCCTAATTCATTGCATATAATAACCACCATCCACCACCTCATCCATGAAGGTTCAACCAGGGTTGAGGAAGTTAAATACGACATTAAATACCATATTATATACTCTTTAGTCTTAGATATAACTTGGAAATGACACAAAAACAAATGAGTTAGTAAGCTGACAAACATTGCACATAAAAACATTTTTAGTTAGGAGAATGGGTTTTTAGTGTTTACAATAATATACCAAGATGTAATTAAAATAAATTAATAAGGATAACAATATTTAAATCAATTATTATACATAAGTATTATGTTATTTATTAATTATTTCATAAGATAGGTAGTATAACATACAAATTGGAGTTAACTAATTCAACAAAAACACATATGATCTTTGATGTTTCCTACTTGAATAATGTCATTGGGAAAAGAGTTTCAGTATAGGATGAGTTAAAAAAATACTAATGAGGAGGGTAGAATCATTTTTAAACATTAGGAAATACTATAGAAACACACAAATAATTTATAGATGAGGGTGATTATATATTATTTGATCAAGAGGATGAGTCTAACTAGTGAGGATGTGGTATGGAATGATGAAGTTTTATTATAAAATCATTAAAATATAATCAAGGTTAAGTAAAATGTGTTGATGGGTCATTAAAGAAAATAACTCAGGAGTAGGTGATCACCCATCTATCCTCTCCTAAAATGAGGCCTATAGGTTCTCCCCAAGGTATGTTATTGCCAGGTCATAACTTGCTAGGTGACCCAGTTGGTATATGCAAAAATGTTCCAATTCAAGGGGATTGATAATTTGGAATATTATAAACTAGTTTTAATAGTATTTGGGTATTTTTGTGGACATAGAAGAAATTCAAGTGTCATTTTTAGACATGTATATTTTTAGTGTGTTTCAAGAAATGATTACAAACTTGCATTTTCATATTTACCAAAAAAGAGAAATTAGAATTTATGGTTTTTTATTAAATGAGGGTGAGACTAATTTATATTTTAATTCATTTGATTATTTACATGTTCAATAATGTATTAATGATAATGGAGAATAAATATTGAATTTGATATAAAATAATAACAACAGATTGCATTCACATACATTAACCCTAGATAATAGATTTAATAAAAAATAAAAGTGAAAGGAAGAGGAAAAAACCCTATTATCATGTACTTGAATCTTTCATCTTGATTACAAGAATCCATGAAATTAATATCTCATTAGAAAAAAATGTACACAAATACAAACAAAGCTAATGAAAGAGTCTAATGATTGAGAAAGTGAGAGGAAAAACAACACTACCACCATTTACATGCACATATAATGATATAAAAAATTCACAACTTCATTAATATAATTTTATTTTAATGACATAATGTTTGAATGTTTTATAATAATTTAATAAAGAGTTTTATTATAATAATGGTAGGGGAACAAAATGGGAGTGAGAAATTACACTACAAAACAATAAAAAGGATGGTTGGTCTAATATCTCGCTAAGGAAGAATAAAGAACCAAATTTTGAAATGGATTTCAATCAGTAATTTATAGAACATACAACTCTAAAGGAAAATGTTTTTCCCTAAAAAATGTAACTACATCCATTAAATTCAACCACCAACCAGATTTCCTACCACCTTTTGCCCTCATCTTGCAAAAAGACAAAAAGAAACAAGTCATATATTACAATTAAAAACACTTTTTAACAAGAAAGGGATGAAAACATGAACATATTTTAGCATAGATAAAATTTCATATAATTTAAAAGATCAAAATGACTAGGCCAAAATTATATTTAATGAAATATGAATGGTTTTAAAAATTGATGATTGAGGCCCAAGATATCGTTAAAAGACCAACTCGAGCTCCAAAAAAGGCTCCCCAAACCTAATCAAGATTTTTGAAGGCATAAGTAAGTTTCAAATGCACTTTTTAATTTTTTTTAGTTTTAGTTAGGATTTCAACCCTCAATTGTAACTATGGTGCACTTAGGTAGGTATTCAAGACCTAATCATACTTCTCATGTCTGAATAGAGCTAGGATTCAAAATTTAGGCCCCCCCAAGACCTAATTGGGCTTGGGACCCATAATTATAAATATAATTGGATAACGTAAAGGATTCATGATGTGCTTTGGGCTCAATATTACTTATAACTATACTTTAACCATTGGGGTACCATATACTTAATTAGGTCTTGGGTGCAGATTAACAAAGGCATTAGGTGGGGGTAAACAATCCCTGATCTAATTAGTGATTCCCCCCTATCCCCTTCATTAAGATTAAATGGGGCCTAAGGCCTGATGATAAACTTATTCAAGGTTTAAACCTTGACCACCACTATTAACATTATCCACCAACAAATAAAACACAAGTAAGATTTGAAACCTACATAATAAAGAAAATCCCTAATGCCTACCCATGATGACCTAATAGGGGAAAAATATATGATTAGATAGGGAAATGATTGCTCAGAATGAAAAACTAACTATAAATTTTTTTTATTAGAACTAAAAAATATAATGACCTCCCTCAATATCTAATCAAGTTTTAAATCCTGATTAGGACTAAAAGACTTAAGAAATTTCTTGAAAGACTAATCTAGAATAAAAATACTATTATCATGAAGCCAAATCATTCATATTGATTGCAAACATTCATGAAATTTATCTCTCATCAAGATAGCATGTGCACAACCACAAAATGAACAAATGAAATAGTCTAAGGATTGAGAAAATGAGAATAAAAATAACACTACCACCACTTACATGCACATGTAATGATATCAAATCTTCACAACTTTATTAATATAAATTAATTTGAATGACATAATGTTTGGATGTTTTATAATCATTAAGTCATGATTTTTTACTTCATAATTATAGGGGAACAAAAGAGGAGCAAGAAATTACACTATAAAATAATAAAAAAGGTGGTTAGTTCAATATCTCTCCAAGGAGTAATAAAGAGTCAACCTTTGTAATGTCTTTCAATCAATAATTTATAAAAACTAAAGCTCCAAAACAAAATGAGTATCCCTCCAAAATGTATCTACCTTAATTAAATGTATCCAAAAATCAGATTTCCTACTGATTTTTTCCCTCAACCTATAAAAAGATGAAAAAATTCAAGTCATATATTGTAATTAAAAGCACTTTTTAACAAGTAGGGGATGGAAACATAAACATATTGTAGAATAAGGAAAATTTCATATATTTTAAAATACCAAAATAAACATGCCAAAATGATATTTTTTGCAATATGAACTGTTTGAAAAATAAACAACTGAGGTCTAAGAGATTGTCAAAAAACTAACTCAAGCTCCAAAAAAGGCCTTCCAGACCTAATCAAGCTTCTTGGAGGCACAAGTAAGTTTAAAAAACACTTTTAAATTTTTTAAGTTTTTAGTTATAATCATTGTTTTAACCCTTTATTATAACTATGGTGTACTTAAGTAGGTCTTCAAGACCTAATTATACTTCTCATGTTTGAATAGAACTAGAAGTCAATTTTTAGGGGGTCCTAAGACCTAATTGGGCTTGGGACCCTTGATTAAAACCAAATTTGAATATACTAAAGGAATCATGACATGATTAGGGTTCAAATTCTAATTAGAAATATGCTTTAACCATGGGGGACCACATACCTAATTAAATCTTAAGCCTTGATTAATAAAGGCATTGGGTGGGGAAAATAGTCCTTGATCTAATAAGGGATTCCCCCATGCCACCCTTTTGATTAACATTGAATAGGTCATGAGGCCTAATGATATAATTATTTAGGGTTTAAAATTAGACCACCACTATGAACATTCACCACCAATATCTAAAACCCATGTAAGATTTAAAACCTACATAATAGAGAAAATTGCCAATCCCCACTCACAATGAGCTAATCAGGGAAAAAGTCCTAATTAGATATGGAATCACTTTCTTAGAATGATGAAATAATAAGAAAAAATAAACCAGTTAGAACTAAAAAATAGAATTACCTCCTTCAATACCTAATTAAGTTTTTTTTAAGATTGAACCAAAAGAAAAAAATTGATTATCACTGGAGATGGTGAATTTAGGATCCGAAAACCTAATTGAAGGTTGAAAGTCTAATTACATCTATAAACCTAGAAATTTTTTGAACACCTAAAATATACCTAACTAGATAAAAAGGTAAGTTTTTCCAATATTTTACAATTTCAAGAAGTACATTGAAAACTAACTTAAATACCAAGTGTAAAATATGATTTTTATCATATGAGCTTGGTCATCATGATGGGACATGTCTTAAAGGTTAAAATGGCATGAAAATCAAAATGAGCCCTAGAGTGGCTCAATAGAGCTAAGAAATATAAATTTTCAAATTAAAATTGGGATGTTAAGACTCCATTTTCATGCTAAGTGTCTTATATGAAGTTTTTATCACATAGATGTGGTCTTTCCAATGGAGGTGGTAGTTTCATGACTTAGATTAAATTGTAGATCAAGAAAATCCACCAAAGAAACTTGGGAGTGATGAAACTAAATATATGAAAGAATAAGGAGTATATCAAGAGGCCAAAAAAGTGGTTCCTTGATTCTTGAGGAATTAGAGGTTGTTATGAAATAAATAACAAATGGTGACTTTGCTATAAAATACTCCTAAGTATTTTGAAACTAGACAAACATGTATAAAAACCTAGAATATATGGCACAAACAGTGCATGGAAAATGAATGTATTTTAGATAATAAAATAATGGAATGGATATAGGACCAAATTTGATATTATCATTAAATCAGTGTGTGTGAATGAGTTATTTATTGATTTATGAAACCTAAAAGAACTAGCTATTACAACTCTAACCATCAGGTTTGTGAATCTTACCTTGAAAATATTAACCTAGACATTGCTCCACTTTTAGACATGTGTTGATAGCCTTGAGAGAGATGTATCTAATACTGCTCTAGGCCTTGTTATATTATTAGTAAAATGTCCTTAGCCCTGGTAGAGGTTGCTTGAATCACCTAAAAGTTGATTTTCTTAGAAATTAATTTTTATTTTGGTTTTATCTTTTATTTTATCTTGGTTTTTACTATATTGAATATGGGTTAGGGATCACCATGGAAAAATAAAGGTATATCTATATATTTTTCACCATAGATCTTAATTGCAACAATTTTATCCAAACAAACCCATTAACCATTAAAATGTGATTATTTGGTGCATGGTTTCAAGTTGAAAACATAATCAAAGGTTAAATAGTGTACCCAAACTCACCCAAACATGATAAAATCTAGAACACACATAAAAACCCAATATTTTAAAACCAATTTGAAAACATAATCTTAAGCCAAAAATTGTGTAGAGTACTTATGCACTAGAACATCACTCAATCTAATTATATACAAACCATTCTTGATAACTCCTTGACAAACAAAGAACCCATAGGGAAAAATTGGAACAAGGTTAGAATGATAAGGAAAAATGAGAAAAATAAATGAAGTAAGGAAAGGAAAGCAAGAAATAAAATTAGGAAAGTAAATAAAAATTATTTATAAGAGATTGGAATGCCAATTTAGGCATGGAATTTAGAGTTTGAGGAAGGACCTATTAACAAATAAAAGGATGTCTTCACTAGTTAGACAATTGAGATAGAACATGTTTAGATTCAAGATTTTGAGAAGGCTAATAGGGATCCTACCAAAGGTGATTATATATTTACGGTGGTGTTTCCATTTTAGATCATGCACACTATCCAGAAGAGTCTCATCTATGATTTTTTCATGTAAATTAAGTGAAATTTTAGTATTAAATTCAAAAATGTACTTACTTTTAATTTAAAAATAGTATTTGGGATAGGGTTTAATAAATTCCTCTACCCATATAGTGAACTATAGTGAGGGATAGGGGTAATCATCAACACATACTATATAGATTTGGAACACCCAACTTGGAAAATAAAAGTTATTTATGGCAACCAATTGGTGGATCAATTATTAGTTTCTCTCTTTCTGATAAGAATTCTATGGCAACATCCATCTTGTCATTTTCATATTTTATAAGATATAGGCTATGTTTTCCCCATGTTAATTACCTTATAGTTTTGTCATTAGTGGTTGATGTATGTGGAAAGTTGTAATATATCAAAGTATCTTTATCTCCAACTCCCAATGGTATTATTTCTTCATTATAGTCACCATGTTCATCATTTCTCATTTGTGATTTAGTTATTTATAATGTAAGAGGAACATCAAAATAATATAGTTATACTTTATAGGTAAATCTAAGTAATCTAAATATTCAAATGTTGGAGCATAAACTTGATTCTCACCTTTCTTATACCTATCATCAACAATGTATAGGTGCTTCTCTTTAGTGGTGAGGACCCTCATGACTGCATCATTCAGTCCATGCCAATTAGATCAAAAGTCTACCTTGGAACAAGAGATATTTTATTTTGAACTCATTTAACTCATATTTTGCATGCAAAAAACCAAGATAAATGTTATTTTATTGTAGTTCATCCATTTCCAATGATGAGATAGGAGTTAAAATACTGCAATTAAAGTATTGATCTTTTTGAATTAGGTTCCCAAAGGTAGGAACAAAAGTTTATTATATGTTTGTTTCAAATGCATATTATTTGTATACTTACTTCAATCCTTCTACTTCTTCCATAAGTTGATTATACAGGGTTTCTTATTCATCTTACTGTGTATGCAACTCTATGATACTCTAATTTTCATTCATGAACTCTCCTAAAATGAAAGATATAAATCATTAGACTCATCCTCATCACTACTCTTTTGAAATATTTCTCACCTAATAAATGGAATATTAAATTTTAAATTAATTAATTCAACACTTTTTTCATTTCCACATCTATAGACCCCAAAATATGAGGTTATGAATGTAGTCTCATAGGTTAACCCATGCATTGCTTGTTGGGTATCTCTTACAATAAATGTCACTTGAATATCAACATCAATGAAAGATGCTTGATCATTAAAAAAAGGTCAAATAGATTACTAATTAAATTTTTAATAAACAAAATTTCATGCTTTAAATGTACTAGTAGGGTCCTCATTTTTTATAAGGAGGTTTGGTTGATTATACACTTGAGGCAATGTTTAACTATAAGGTAAAAAATGGTCAATGGGATAGCTTGTATGTAAGTCAAAGGATTTTTGGGTGTAAACATCTAGATATCCTAATTAATAAAATTGGTCAACACCATAACCATGAAACATTGATTATTTTTCAATGAATAAATATTCTTGGTAAGACAATGCCAAATATGTGAGAGTAGATGGAATCCTTTGCATAATCATGATAATAAAAGGATACAACTTTTTTAGATATACTTCAATAAAAATCACTTTTATTTGTAGGAATTGGTATTTTAGTCTCCTATGAAATTGATGAAATCAAATGTTGAATGTGTTCATGTCATTAGGATCCCTATAGGCTATATAAAATTGATAATACAGGGTAGTAGGGTCAGTGGCCACTCTAAAATGGTTAACAAACTCATCTTCAAAGGTGTCCCAAGAGGTGATATATCCATATGGTAAGTCAAGGTACCAGTCATGAGTAGCCTCATCCAAATAATAAGGAAATAAATTATAGGAAACATCTTCATGCTAGATTTGAGTTTGAATAATGGCATACTTGAATCCTTGAATGTGTTATTCTACATTTTAGATCCCAACATATGTGTATTTAGCATATAATTATCAAGATTCCTAGGAAAATCATGAATAATACTTGAAATGTTCAAAGGGTAACCACCTCAACTAATCAAGGAAAACTCCATTTTTGGGTTTAAATTTTTTAGTTTTCTAGTCTAATGTCATTTTGAGTAACATCTCTAAAAGCCAAATTTTAAAGTTTTCATCAAATACTAGTTCAATATCTCCCAATCCTAGTCTGTTAATGTATGTTTTAAGCATGAAACAAGGTGGGAAAATAATAAATGATGGGCCAAAATAACCCCAAAATTTATAGGTTAAAATATATCAATCATGGTCCTTCTAGTGTTAATTTATTGATGTGTGTTTTAAGCATGTAATAGGGTGGGGAAAGTGTAAAGTGGGCCAAAAGACTCAAAATGAATGATAAATTTTATAATATACCAAATACTCCCTTTGTATAATGTTGATATATTGATAATTCATTCAACATACCAAATCAAGCATGAGAGGTCACCCATCCATCCTCTATTGAAAGGAGGCTCAGAGGATCTCCCTAAGGTCTATTATTTCTGGGTCATGACATACTAGGTTACCCAATTGGTCTATGCAAATATATTTCAATTCAAGGGGCATGTTGGTTTTGAATACTCTAAAATAGTTTTAATTTTTTTTGAGTCTTTTGGTGTATTTAGAGGGAATGCAACTGTTAAATTATTTTAGTCATGTAGGTTTTTAGTGTGTTTCAGGAAAAGATTACAAATTTGCATTTTTAGATTTATCCAAAATGAGAAATTAACATTTATGTGTTTTCATTAAATGAGGGTGTGATTGATTTATATTTTTATTCATTCCATTATTTATGTGTTCAATAATACATTATTGATAATGGAGGAGAAATCTTGTAATCAAGATAAAATAATAATAATATATTGCATTCATCTACACTAACCCTAGCTAACATATTAAATAAAAAATAAAAGAGAAAGGTAAAAAAGAGAAAAATATTATTATCATGCATCCAAATTATTCATATTTATTGAAATAATCCATGAAATTTATCTCTCATTAGGTCAAAATTTACACAACACCAAAAAAGCTGATGCAAGAGTTTGAGGATTGAGAAAATAAGGAGAAAAAAACACTACCACCATTTACATGTGCATGCAATGATATCAAATCTTCATAACTTTGATTAATATAAGTTTATTTTAATGGAACAATATTGGAATGTTTTATGATTATTGAGGCATCATTTTTTATAGTATAATAGAAGGGGAATAGATGAAGAGGGAGACATTACACTAAGAAATAATAAAAATGGTGGCTGGTTCAATATCTCTCCAAGGAGGAACAAAGAGCCAACCTTTAGAATGGATTTCAATCAGTAATATATAAAAACTGTAGCTCCAAATAAAAATGTGATTTCCTTCAAAATTTAGCTACCTCCATTAAATTCAACCACTAGTGAGCTTTCCTACCACTCTTTACCCTCATTCTGATAAAAACAAAAAAAAAACCAAGTCAAATATTGTAATTAAAAGAACTTTCCAACAAGCATGGGATGAAAACATGAACAAAAATTGGAATAATAAAAAAATCATAGAATTGAAAATACCAAAATGACTGATCTAGAATGAGATTTTTGAAAATGTGAATGGTTTGAAAAATTGACAATTGAGGCCCAATATATCATCGAAAAACCAACTTGCAATCTAAAAAAGACCTCCTAGACCTAATTAGGCTTATAAGAGGCACTAGTACATTTAAAATAAACTATTGAAATTTTAAAATTTTATCTCCAATTAGGATTTTAACCCTTTATTATAATTATGGTATACTTAGGTAGGTATTTAGGACCTAATCAAACTTCTCATGTCCAATCAAAACTAGGATTCAAATTTTAGGGGGGTCTAAGACTTAATTGGGCTTGGGACCCCTGATTAAAACTAATGTTGGATATACCAAATCCTTGGTGATGTGATTCAGGATAAAAACCCACTTATAACCTTTATTTAACAATGGGGAGCACACAAACCTAATAAATTCTCATGCATCAATTAGCAAAGGCATTGGAAGGGGGAACAATCCCTACACTGATTAAGGATTATTTACCTATTAAAATTAAATGGGGTTAGAGTCTTGATGATAGATATAGTTGGGTTTAAACCAAAAATACCATAGTGAACATTCATTTTTGATCACTAATACCCATGTAGGCTTCTAAACCCACATAACACATAAAATTACTAGTCCCTACCCACATTGACCTAATTAGGGAAAAAATACATATTAGGTAGGGTCTCAACCACTTAAAATAATAATGATATAATAGATAAAGGTTTCATGATTAAAAATAAAAAAATAGGACCTACCTCAATACCTAATTAGGATTTGAAGTCTTCTTAGGTCTACAATACTTAATAAATTTCTTACAAGACTGAACTAAAAGAAAAAATTTGATTAACATTAGAGATGGTAATTTAGGACCCAAAGACCTAATCAGAGGTTGAAATATTATTTAGGTATACAGTCTTGGAAAATTTTATAAATTAACAATAGACATAATTGGAGAAAAAGGAAAAAAATTCTAATATTTTACAAGTGTAATAAGTACGTCAAAAAATTGACTAGAGATTGAGGGTTAAAATATGAAAATTTCTTACACGAGTTTGGTCATCATGTGGGATGGGTCTTGGAGGCTGAAGTGACACTCAAATAAAAATGACCCCCTTGAATGGCTTTAAAGAGCTAATAAATCCATATTTTTAAATGCAAATTTGGAGGTCAAGGTTCCACTTTCATGATAAGTGTCATGTATGAAGTTTTTCTTGCATAGACATGGTCTCTCCAATAGAGGTGGTTATAGGGCTCAATTTGACATAAAAATCAAGAAGACTCACCATTTCAACTTGGGAGTGATGAAAATAAATATCCATGAGTGTAAACAAGAATGTAGTCAGAGGCCAAAAAAGAGATTCCCTAATTTTTGAGGAATTATGACATGTTGTGCAAGTAATAACAAAATGTTTGTTTAAATGAGAGGGGAATGCTATGACCTTAACCACTAGCATGTATTGGGATATCTGTGGTTGAATTGTGACTAACATAAAATTTTACTTAGTCATATTATAATATCTATATTTTCATATTAGTAATAGTGTCAACCTATGGAGTATCCATATCCTGAGCAGGATATATCTTATAAGTAGTGATTAGTATTAGAGGATCATAATTTGAATTTTATTTTGATTAATATTTTTTGGAGGTTTCTCCATTAAAATTGATAATTCATATAGTTATGTTATTTTTATATTATTTTAATCATATTTTGTGGATTTGATTTTTAATTTACTTATGATTGTGAGTTTTTATTTCTATATTGATGTTTATATTGAGATCCATTGATGTGATTTTGATTTATGTATCTAAGAAATTTCATTGCATTGTATCATATACACATTATTTTTTGATCACTTTAGTGTATTTAGACATTATTTATAATTATGTGTTATGTCGCACATCAAACCATGCAACACCAATCAACATAAAAATTAGTGTCAAGTTTTGTGATACAAAGCTTTTATGCCACCATCTTGAAATTTACTACACACATTTTCATGTTGCCAAAATAGATTAAAAAACATTATTTTTATAAGGAAAATTTATGCCATTTGATGCTATGTTAGATCATGCTCCTAGGGCTCTCACAAGGTTGCTAACTCACCAATACTATACACACATGAAATTCAAACCAACACAACTATAGGAAGGTAATCCATCATTAGTTTCAGATTTTTTAAATGATTATAGAAGTTTAAATTTGTAATTAATTTATTTTTAATTGTATAGTTTTAACCATTAAACCTATAATATTTATATGGACATGAAGAGTCACATTTTGGTGTAGTAAAATCAACTAGGAAGTGTTTTCCCTTTCTAACAAAGAGTATATTCATCTGTGTTCTTATAGGTATTTATACACATATGTACTATACATGTCCATTTAATTTGAATATAATATCACCATTATATTAACTCTTTATTTTGAAAAATTTAAGGGTTTATTATGTTTGGCTTTTATTGCATGTAAATTCTATAACTCAATAGTTTACTAACTCATTTTGTGGGTTCATCTATGCAACCATTATGAGATCCACAATACTTATCATTTTTATCAAACCAAAATTTTTCATCAATTTTAAAAATAGGATTAGAAATAATATCCATGCATACACTCATGCACATCAATAAAAGGAAGGATAAGAAACCTAGATCTATATTAGGCTACATAGGATAAAGTTGATATAAGAGTAATACGGTTGAATATTAGAAAAAGCATTCTAATAGATCTCCATAAATCCATAAACAAATTGATTATGACCTCAAATGTAATATTTGTTGATTTTTTTAAAATAATGATGTATTTATGTCCTTATGCACCATCTCATTTCTCTGATCTACTTTTTCACATGTTGTTTTAGCATCATGGCTCTTTCAAGGTCCAAGTCATTATATAAATCTATGTGTTTCAAATAAAGATATATGAAACAATATTTTATGATTAAATTATATAGTTATAATCCTACTCATCCATCAAATTATTTGTTGATTCTATATTGAAGAGAATCCTATATCTCCCAATGCAATAAATTTGACAACCCTATAGAGAATTGGGACAAGTATTTAAACATTATTTTTAGAGAATATTAATCCCTCAAGTACTATGAGGATGTACACATGAATTTTATAGAGTTACACCAATGTAAGGATAAATAAATATAATATTAATGTAATTCATTCCATGAATACCTTTTATTATTATAAGAAGACAACATAACAACATAGGGTGTTGAAATGCTATGGTGGATTATATCCCTATATACATGCTAAGATGAAATTATAGACTTCTAAAAAATTGAGGAAAACATATAAAAAAGTGGACAAGATTGAGTTCAAGGATAAGCTAAAGCAAAAATAATCCTCTTCATATAACATCATGCAAACGAATAATATTTCACCTAGTGTACCAAACACCCTAGTTCCAAAGTATAAATCTTAGGGCCAAGGATAAGAGCCAAATAATACTTGAACATGAATAAATCCCCCCACCATCATCAATATAAGGAAATAATAAACAAGGGGATAAGTGGTGTTATTGACACTACAGAAGCAACCATAATTATTCCAAGTGTCACATCAAAAATCCTTGATTTTGAAATCTACATTAGGTCCCACATAAGTAGAAAATTTTAATCCAAATGCTACCTATATGAGAATTGACACATCTACCATTAACACTTATAAGGAATGATAACTCATATTCCATATCATTTTTTAAGTCAAGGTTTAACCTCTTCATGTCATTATTGACAATGGGATTAGAAAAAACATCATTGTATAAGATAAAATGTAATACTTAGGTATTACCATGAAATCTTATTCTCAATCATACTCATTAGGATACACCTTTTTTAGGTTAAAAATCATATAGGAAGGGTTTTGTGATGGTGAAGGGTGTTATATCTACAAATAAGGTTTTAAGAGGTGGTGGAGGTGGAGAGGAAGTATGAAGTGTAATTATTATTTGTCTTGGTATAATGGAAGCTAGAGATGAAGATGAAGATGGACCTATGAAAGGAAATGGAGTTGGATCTAAGAAAGGAAATTGATAAGATACTATAGAGGAATAAAAATTATGAGCTATTGGATAATTTTGGGCATCAAAACCATGGGAGAAAGAAGTGAGGGATTGCCTTTAGGTTGTGATAATCTCTTTATTTTACATTTTTCATCCATATATCTAGTTTCACTGGAGGAGCAAAGAAGGAGTTAATGGATATTTATTATAATTTTCCCTTTAATATGGATGATTTGTTGGACTATATTTACAAATCTAGGGTTATAAGTTGAAGTTTTCCTTAAAATATTGAGAATAATATGGGGAGGAAGATAAATTGAATATTTAGTTCTAGGCATGGGTTTATTTCATCCTTTCCATAGATATGAAGTCTTACCATATCCATTTGTTTCATAATACCACATATAATTTGTGAAACCTATGTTGGAGGATAATAAGGACATAGATCTAAAGTTGGAGATGGATAGTATTTGTCTTGTGGATATGCATTTGGGAGTGCACTAACCATTTCTAGAGTTTCCTAAATGTTTTGCCTCAAATCCTAGTTCAAATATGTTAGATTATTTAAATATCCAAGACTCAGAAAGAGATCATAAATATCTACTAGGTTATAACTAAAAAAATCTTGATGATATCAATGATGGTTTTAAAAAAAATAGATTTTGATGAGTAAAAAGGCCATTCTAAATATAATGTGTGTATATACATAATATTTTTAATTTTATCATTTATTGACACTTTATATTGTATGGATTTTTGGTACTTCAATATACACAAGTGCATACCTTAAAAGGTGAACCAAGAATGGGGTAAGAAAGGATCATAGTGATTTGTGAGAGATGTTTATATTATATCTTGATTACAATATTAATACTCTCAGTCTAATATCCTCCAAATGTCTATGCATCTATCCCTTTCATTTACTTTTTATATATATTTTATAGTTTCCCTATATACTATGGTATCAACTTGGCTAACACCATATGTTTTTTGCCTTTATCCTTCCTTTACTATATTAGCTTACATAATATAATTCAGAGTGTGTTTTCTTACATTTGTAAGTATTGGCATGGTCAATAATGTGCTGTGCCAACCAAAATATTACAATTTTTTAATCTTGGTTGATAATATTGACTTAGAGTTTATGGTTGGTTTTTGGTATTGGAACCATATATATAGGGGTCACATTTAATTTATATCATATCATATAACATTTATTTTCTCTAATGTCATTCACATTTATGGCTTAAGGAAGTATTGGGAGATTTATCATCTTAAAACCTTATCTCAAGGAGTATTTCCTTATGGTGTAATTTAAGATAAATAGGAGGATTTATTAGGAGTTTTCAAGCAATGATATATAGGTATTAATTCAACTAGTTTAGGTCTTCAACCTACACCATTCTCATAGAAAGTTCCACATGAGCCAAGGGAGATATTAAATCATCGATCGGTCTACACCAAGGTAAGTATTTATATCTCTACACTCTTTCCTTTATTTAGTTAGTATTTTAGATATTACTTTATTTATTTCATTTTTGATGTATGTGTGTGTATCATTGTTTATATTTTATCTATATTGAATAAATTAGTGTAGACATGGGATTACTTATATTTTACATAAAACACTTTAGATTGCATAGACCCCCTTTTGGTTAAACATTTTTCCTTACCCATTTACAACCATTCTAACCTATCCTTTAGTTTTTACCATTTTACAAACATTTACTTGCATATTTACAACCATAATTTACAAACATCTACCTTTGTTGAGGTTTAGTGAGAGATACATCCTTGTGTCATAAGATTAGGCTTTGGAACCCTTTCCTCTTTACATTTAAGTTATAGGTTACCCTATTATAGATATACAGAATGAAATGGTCCTTATGAAATCATCCAAGTATACACATTATCTATTTGATTTACCTTATTTGAGTCCTACTCTATTGAAATAAAGAAGATAGTTATATGAAATCCTAGCCCTACATAAATTTTGGTGAACATGAAATGAATATTATCCCTCTTTTGGTTGGATCAGTTTCATGTTTTCCTTCTATCTTCTTAGAAAAAACTTACAAACCATTAGTCTAACTGTATTAGACAACTATATACATTTATATTTAAGGTTTTAAAATGGTATTGGCTAGTGTGATATCATTCTGTATTTGTCCAGATTGTATTAGGTAACATGATATAGTTATGCATAGCTTCATAACTACATCAACTAACTTGATATAGTTTTGTGTGATTGATTTTATTTTTATTATTTTTAATTATATTGGATATCTTGATACCATTTTGTTCTCCCATTTAAATTCATTTCATGATAAAATACTTATCTTTTAATGTATATCATTTTCAATATTCATATTTAATTTATTTTGTTTTATTAGAAAATATGGCCTGGTAGTTTTAAAACTAATAAGAGTCATCATAATGGGCCAAATGGTTGTCACTTTTACCTACCCTATGGTGTGAGAGGTGCTTACCAAATACTCTAGCCATTAGACAATACTATACACGTAAGTTAGTTTCCATGTACCTCAAATAAATTAGAAATGCCTAAGATCATTATTTTTAGCCTTCAAGAAGTCAATCAACCATTTGATTTTGTAAAGCACTAGTAAGCAGTTAGCCCTGAGAAGTTAATCTCAATGTACCATATAGATGAGATAATGTGGCCATAGGTAAAATGCAATCCTTCATGGTTAGTGACTTCATAGGTGTATTTAATATTTATAATAGGAATTAGTATATATAAGAGCTTATATGTAAAATAAGTCCTTTATTAGTTTACCTATGTATCTTTATTTTCAAAAATAGTTAGTTAAATTTTAGCTTACTTATTTTGTAGACTGTATCAGCTAGTTCGATACCATTTTTTGCTATTTTTATGAACTATATAAACTATCAAAATATGTTTTGTGTGTTTATGAGCTACATCTATCAACTTGATAAAATTATGTGTCTTTTCTCAACTGCATCTGATAACCCTATATAATTTAATATATCTCCTTGATTACATTGACCATATTGAAATAATATAATTAAACCATATTATTTTCAATTTCATAAAACAAAATGAATAAGTTATTTATTATGACCATATTGTACTACCCAAATTGATACAATATGAATTTCCTAGTTTTAATTCCAAACTATATTGACTAATTTGATACAATTAGTTGTTAGTATTCATCTATAAATAACTACACTAGATATCCTAGTAAAATCAATCTTTTATTTTCCAATATGAAATACATTTTTGACCAATCCAAAAATAAAACCCAATAGGACCACATGGAATTAAATAATTATTGTAAAATCCTTGAAACATGTATAACTTATAATGTTTATAACTATATCTATAAGTTATAAACCACATAAAAACACTAACAACATTAGATGAGGCCATTTACCCCAATACCATGAGGTTGAGGAGGAATGTGAACATGGATATTCAAATGAAATGATCATATATTTACATGAGCATCCCAAGCACTAGGAAAAGGAGCTTATGGTAATATATCACCTCTTGATGGCATCCCATATGGAAAATCCTCCTTCCTCTACTCCTAGTTTTTATACTAGACTTGGGGAAAGTTAATATGAGACTTCCACATTTCCCTCTTCATCCACGATGCCTAGTATAATTACTAAAATAATGGTCATTTAATTTAGTGGGTCTACTCAAATTACCCACTTTAACACCAACATCAATACCACCTCTAGCCCATCTTAACAAACCAATCAATCTCCACCTCTGATCAAAATGCTCCTATTCCTCAATAAATCATGTTATAATAAATGAGCCAAATGGATAAATTTCAATTTAAAAATAATTCCCATATGATGCAATTTCAAAACCAACTTTTATAAATGAAAAATCTCCCTCAAAAAGTTTAGTGGGGAGTTTTAAATCTAAAATCCCCCAACCCCCTTAGAGATGTTTATGGTAATATCATTCCATAACCATTACTTAAAAATATATCCATTAAACATCTTTAAAATGAACCATTGGATATTCAAATTTTAAACATAAATACAAGTGGCATCACTCCTTTTATCACTTATAAAAGATCCACTTATCCCACTTTTCACTTGAAAGACTTTGGAAATCTCTATAGAGACTAAATTAAGCTCAATACCTTTGTAGCTACTAAACTATTGGCCAAAACATTCTTAGGTGATGCCTTGGATTGGTACAAACAACTCAAATATAAATCCATATCTAGTTTGGAATATTTAGTTATTTCACTAGTTAAGGAACATCTTATCTCATTTCATTAATTGTAAGAAAGTGGATAATGAGACTAACTAAGCTTTCATCAAGAATTATAAATCCTTAGCCAATAAAGCTAAGAATAACATGTTAAAATATAACCTCTTCTACTTGTTTATCAATAATGTTTATCTAAGATAGTATTACATAATTAGGATTCTCTCTAAAAAATCATTGGAATAATCCCTTAATCAAGACAAATTCCAAGACTTCCTAATAATACAATTCAATCCTTCCCAATCCAATCTTGTAACTCATGTACTTATGAAGTATAAAAAATAAAAATGATACTGATGATGGTTTTTATAAAACTTATGATTCCAAGAGAATGATAAATTATATTCTACCAATAAAATTTGAGAAAATGACTCTTTCCAAACCTATCAAAGGACTTAAGTTCCTTCTATCTTATTATTTATTCATAAATAAATAATTATGAAATTCACTATCCTCTTTTTGTAGTTGATATTAGGAAACATATTCCTAAATGCTCACCTAGAGAGTTTGATACTTCCTATCCTAGTTTTCATTGGTACAACCCTAAAAAAATTTATCAGTTCAATGAAAATCGGGGACACTCCCATGAAACTTAAAAATAACTTAAGCACATTTATTTCAAATTCGTACATGGTTCAAACTTAGATCATGAAGTTTTGATCTAAGAGTAATAATAAGCTTATGAAAATGTCAACAAATATCATGACTCAAAATTCAAGCATGATTTAAGTGAACACTCACCTTACTATTTACTCCAATCCACTTCCCAACCATAATAAAAACTAACAAATAAATAATAAAATCCAATCAATTACCAATGTTGTTGAAACCATGGTTAACCCATACTCATTTAATGACACATAAAACTTGGTTTAAAACTTGAAAAAAATGAAGACAGTAGTATCTTATATCAATTCTTATCTTCATAAGACTTGTATTACTTATCCTACTTAAAAAATAATTTTTTGATAACTTTCAACACCATTTCATAGACATTGAATATAAAGAAATTATAACCTCCATACTTTCATATAGCCAAACTGCACTAGCCAACCTAGTATAATTTTATTCATTTATAAATGCACAATCCAATGCAATGAATTTAGTTTTGTTCAAAACTATATTATTTAACATGGTGCAATATATTTTTCCATCATCCTTTATTCTAACTATACCAGCCAACTTGGTATAGTCTTTAGTTTATCAATAAGGAAAAACCACATCAAGAAACTTGATATTGTCTATTTCCTTAACTAATTATATTTATATTATACTAGTTAGGCAAATATAATATATTATAATCATTTATTCTAATTTTACTATATCAATTAACTTGATACCATCTCATTATAATTTTTATGCGCAACTAATTACATTAGCTAAGTCATAGCTAGGTCATGGTCAAGTCAATTCCATTGGCTCAGCCTACCTAAAATGTACTAATAGTACCAATAAGATATGGTTTACTTACAAATAAAATTAAATCTAGATTCTCTTCTTCTACAAATGATCTGCTTCAAAATTCCATACTGCTTTCATAGTCCTATCTGCTCACATTTAATTTGATGAATGGGTCCTCATAGAATAATTTTTAAGTTCCCCTATCAAATTAAAATCCTTGATTTTATGAGGAACTCTCCTTATTATATAAATATACTTATGCAACTCTTATTAAACATGAAAATTATTTGACCACCTCTATGGGGAAAGAAGCTACCTTGCCCAAGTCTAAGGGTAATATTTTAAAATAATGTGAACAAATGTCTATTCAAGTTGATCAAACTATATATTCTTCTCTTTCACTCAAATTTTATATAAACTCCATGATCCATGAAAAAATTATACTTTATGTGGATGATCAGCCTCTATTAAATAGTGTTCAAGTTTGTGATATTCAAGTCAAGAAAACCTAGATAGATGAAGGTTATGGCACTTGTGTTTCCTCCTTAGAATTCATAAAAACTCTAGGATACTACGAATGTAATCCTAAGTATACTCAAAGTAGGTGCTAAGGATATGAAAAAATAAAAAGACCTCCATTAAGATACATTTTGGTCCCTATCATCATCATAATTGTCATGGTTAGATAAGATCAATAATATTTCCATAGTCCATGTAGAGTGTGGAAATATTCATGATGTAACTATGTGAGTGATTTTGGATCAACATTTTAGGTCACATAATATGAACCTTAATTTGGATGATAAATAATGAAAATATATTTTATTCTCATTCTTTATCATCCTGATGATGGTTCATAGAGTGTGCCCTAAAACATTGATCTAAAAACACTCACATAATTACATCCAAAATCTTTCAAAACTATCATGGTTCGATTTAAGGTTATGATATTTAACTTTTTTTTTAATTATAAAACATCTTGTTTGGTTGCCTCTAGAATCATCACATGAGGGAAGTGATCTATTTTACATGTCAGTGTGTTAAATTTTAACACAAGGGTGACATATACAAGATTCAAAGTGGTATTAACATCTAGAATTTATAATAATTATAGGAACATGGTGTCCTTAAAATACCAAATATTGAACCCTTTCCCAACATTCATTTTTGAAAATACCAACTCTTTAATTATCCCATCAATTTATTCAATATTATAGTGATCACCCTAAAATTATGGTAAATATCTAACATAACCTCTTAGATTATGATGATTATGTGCCCAATGACATCATTTATAGGATAAAAAAATTAGACCTTCCCTCTAATATCACAACTTAGTTATATACCTCCTTGCAACCTTGTTCTAGATAGGAAGAAAATTGATGAGTTACCTAACTATATATATATATATATATATATATATATATATATATCCATAATAATCCCCTTATAATTCATCCTCTAGTGATATAGTGGTCTAATATATTAATATAAATCTTAATAATCTAGAATACGATGCCTATTATACCCTTGATGATCCATTTTTATCTAACTATGCCCAAAATAAGGATGCAAAAGTTATAGGTTATCATTCTTCTCTTAAATGTTCCTATGATCAATCTACATATTATTATAAAATTAATTTAACTAACCTAATTTTATATCCTACTAATTTTTTTGACATTACTCATGATTTGGTTGATGTTTATAGGTTTAATACAGAATGCATTCCAACTTATACCACTCATACCATTATTTTTATTTTCGATCCTTTTTGGAGCATGCTTCAAGATAGATCCATGATTAGACCATACCGGTGCAAATTTTTTTTGATCCTTCAATCTCACTTCCTCAAAATATTATAAACACATTTATATACCCTGAACTAAGATTGACTCCAAAAGAATTATCAACACCATTTTGTTCCTTTCATAGAGTTTATGGTCACTCATAACACTAGTGTAGAGAACACTATAGATATCTCACATAGAGCCAAGTTATTGAGTTTAACAATCTATGATATGATTGTGATTTTTTTTTTGATAAGGTTCCAAATAAACCATATTATGATTCTCTACCTAGGTTAGATGTGGTATCGCACCCACCTACCCAAGAAAAAGAACCATATTGAAATTTTTGTAAGGTATCTAATCATTAAGTTAAAGAGTGTAGAGCCAATTAGATATTATTATCTTAAAAAAATCCATAAGAAATAAATATTAATAAAAATAGTCAACCATACATGTCTACTAGTATTACATGCATTTGTTACTTCCATGGGATTATTGCATTCTTTGACCCACTTTTAAGATCTTTAGTAGATATTGATTCAATTCATATTGAAGATAATAAGATTCCTTATCTTTTAAACATGACACCACAAAATATTAATCTAAATTATATCTCTAAACATGGGGACATTTGTTTTCTTTAGCATCAATGTTCTGCACATCATATAAATAGGTGTAGAGATCTCTAGTATTATTTTTGAGACTTTTTGAGGCCCCTACCTCAAACTTCATAATAATGCTTAGATGGTCTAGCTAAGAAAGGGGAACAACCTACCCCATGAATAGATACATCCCATAAATTAGAGGATATGCATGACATAATATCACATTTTACTCATATTTATTATTATCTTAAGGAAGCCTCACCACCTCCCCCTTTTAATGTGCCTACATTTTCCATAGAGTTGGTATGCTAGGTTGTCCTAGTAAGACTCTCAGAAAGAGTAGATGAGACCATGACGAAACCCAAATACTAGTTGCATTAGGAATTTTAATATTTTATACATGATTTATGTCAAGATATTTCACAACATTTATGAGTAAATAATTGAGTCATATAATATTCCTCACATTGTTATATTAGTGAATTTCTTATTATTATCACTTTTAACATATGTGATGCCTTTTGTATATATCTTGATCATATCATGATATATTTAATTTTTATCACTTTATTTTTTCGATGTATGTTTACTTTTCATCATTTTTAAAATAACCTTATAGTCATCCTTTGTTTCCCTAGTGGATTTTATGTATTACCTTCAGGGTATTTTTATCACATTTTTAACATTTTATAGTTTACAT
Source organism: Torreya grandis (assembly GCA_037957365.1). Classification (NCBI taxonomy): domain Eukaryota; kingdom Viridiplantae; phylum Streptophyta; class Pinopsida; order Cupressales; family Taxaceae; genus Torreya; species Torreya grandis. The sequence goes on along the minus strand of JARHVA010001150.1, from coordinate 2,226,278 downwards.
TAGTCTCATAGTGATTCTTCAGTTTAATTTTATTCCCCTATTTGGGATAACTTATCATATAAATGCTTATGTTATATTCCATGTACATTTTTACAACTTCCCTAGTGACATTACTATCACCTTTTATATCATAGCCTACTCACTTTTGAAGCATTGTTCTCATTTATTGTGGTCAGTATTGAAACTATTTACCATTGTATCAACTTTATTACATGGAGGAAATTATAAAATCCCATTTTTTCCATTTTCATTTCATATAGGACTCAATAATGTCAGTTTAAATATTTCACACTTTCACATGGGGCAAGTCTAGAAGTCTTTTAGACACCATGATATTTAGGTTCTCATATCTAGTGGCCAAGCATACTATTTATTGTGATAGTTATCTATATCACCCATGTTTGTAATTTAAAAATCCATTTAGAGGAGGAATATAAAATTACATTTAAAAAATAAAACATTACTATCAAAAGGAATATTAACATCTTAAAAGATAGATCACACTAAAAGATGTGATATTTTTGGAACATCTCTTATTCTAGTCAAAGATCAAACTCCATAGTTGGCATTGTGATAGATCTGAGTCCCATTGGCATGGTGTAGGATATTATGTTAGGGTAGGAGGTATTATACCATCATGTCATTATATTTATAAATTTATAGTGCCACCTAATTACATACACAAGTACTCAATCTTCACAATAGGCCAACAACTCTATAAGGGGTCCTCAGGAGTGGGGAACATGTTATGGAAAGATAGGATACTTTAAATTTTAATGAATTTATCAATAATGGGATGATATATATACTTCACTTATTATCCCAAGTTTGTGATTTTAATATGGAGTTTCCTAAGTCCTTGATACTGATAGTTATTATCCTTATACACCTATTGAAAGTGTCTCATCTCTACTAAGGATTTATACATCACCTATGTAGTGGATTGCATCTTAAATTTCATCATATATTTCATGATATACCCTTTTTAGATATATATTTTAATTGATCACGTCCTCTCTCATCTAATTTTAGATTTGACTTTTCACCATTACTTATGACTTCACTTAGCTTTTTATTTTGTGAGTTGCATTATAAGACATTGGGGAATCAACTAAGCCTTCTTAAAAATTCTCATCACCCTTCATGTTGAAAACATATTCATAAATATAATCATGTTGAAGATGGTTATTCTCCCTTAAATCATGTTTTAGAACAAGCATCGATCTTGATTTTTAACTCATAGGAGTATTTTGATTTTTTTCCATCATGTTTTTTAATTTAATAGAATTTAATTATCTTACATAGGAAAAAATTATGTTATTTTGAATTTTTCATTATGTTTGATTTTAAGTTGACTTGAATTATCTTACATTTTGGATGACACTTTTTTACAATCATTTTTTGGGTCTTTCTTGATGTTTGATTTAAGCTGAATTGACATATCTTAATTTTAGGATGTATTCTTTATAATGATATCTATTTTTTATTTATGTTTGAATTAAGTTGAATTTACTTGTCTTACATTTTGAATAAAAATGTTTATACTCATTTGTGTATTTCCTTATGTTTGATTTTAATTTGACTCGAATTGTTGTACATTTTGGATGACATTTATTTACAATCATTTTTTATTTATTCTTGATGTTTGATTTAAGTTGACTTGAATTATTTTAAAATTTGGATGACAATTATTTACAATCATTTATTTAGTTATTTATGTTTAATTTAAGTTTACTTAACTTATCTTAGATTTAGGATGACTTATTTATAATAATTTGTGTTTTTCTTGATGTTTGATTTTAATTAACATGACTTATCTTATGTTTTAGATGACATTTATTTACAATCATACATGTCTTAGTTTATGCTTGATTTAAGTCAAAATTACTTATCTTACATTTTAAATGACATTTATTTACAATAATTTGTGTTTTTATTCACATTTTATTTAAGTTGAATTTACTTATCTTACATGAGATGACATCATTTTCATGCCTATCCTTATTTAATTATCTTCTCCATTTTCTTACATTGGATATTTTATTTTCACTTACAATGTTTAACATATCTTTGTGGTGTATTTCACATTCATTTTATCTTATTTTTACATATTTAGTTTGTTTATTTTTATATCTATGTACTTAAGATGTTGTTTTTTACCATGCATTTTATAACATTTGATAGAAGATAATAAAACATACATCACAACACAAAATTTTCCCATAACATAATATTTAAACAATAATATGTGCCATAAATAAAATAACTCATACATCATAGTCACACATGTAGATAAAAATAATGAGTCATAAAAATATATCCTTACTGATACCACCACTTGAGTATAAACTTGATCATATAACCAAACCTCCCTAAAATCCTCTCCTACCAGTTAAAACTAGCTAGCATGTGCTTCAATAGTTGGTGTTATGGGATCAATCATCCTTGTGGTTTCATGCCAAGGAAGCATAGGATCCAAAATTTCATGGTGGGTACCTCCACCACATACCTCCAATGTGTAGCCTCTACAACCACATATACAAAATGTAAAAAAAATACACATTAGATCTCACACACACATCAAAATATATATTAAAAATTTCACTAGTGCCTAGCATGTCTATCAATACCTTTAGGAAATTAAAGTGATATCTCAAATCCTTTTACATACCAATAGCAATAAAATCACCACAACCACCTAATTCATGATTATTGTCACAACTACATAACATCTCCCTTTTAAGACCACTATAACTTGTCAAGCCAATCTATTCACTCACCACTGTATGGTCTAGTTATCTACTATAGTTTCATAAATATCCCTCTACTATCTTAGATGCATGGATTCAACTTGCACCTCTTCCCTTCCCCTATGCTTCCCACTACCATTATCATCATAATATCACCACCATAGGCTAATAAGGTCTCACTATAGGCATAATAGTTGGCAACCCTAATCCCCCCACTCATTGTGGATCCATTGCATGTCTATCCCACTAGATTGGGATTAACAAGGGTGTTGTGATTGTGCAAGGAAAAACTATCTTGGGACATAGTCACAAGGGTGCATATCTACCCATCATGTGTAATAAATAGTAATATGACTATGAACCCTCACTTGTACCATGGTTGGAAATTATAGAAACACATATGCAATTCATATATAAGTCACCCATGTAATTTTATCTTGCCATTTGGTCTTTAATGTTGGCACATGTGAGATTATTTAGACACCATTGTCCTGAGCCCACCTTCTCACTTGCTAGAGGTGATCATAAATAATGTAAAGAAGTAACAATAGTATATACATTGAGAAACTTTCATAAATATGACTATAAAAATGTATGATTAGGCACATTATCTATTAGACCTCACTTAAAATACTGTAGAAATTATGATCTAGATGCACCCATATCACAACTCCTATGTTAAAATAGTTCCCTAATCTATCATCAAGTGACTTAGATATAATATATAGTGGGATGAACCAATATAACGTATGAAACAACACATATTCCCTCATAATTCCAATCAAGTCCTTATAGATATATATAATTCCCATGATATACACATGACACAATCATACAATGAGATTATGCTCATCTTACCTATATAAATGAGTATCCCATTGGACTAGCTCTTATCGCTTATCTACCATCTCTTTTGTATCACACACCATAGGTTTTCTCATAATAGGTAGACCCATAATTACATGTACATTCTCTATGGTGATAGACACCTCAATGGTATCCCCATCCACCATCCACCTATATGTGTTAGTGAGTATCTCTCATCACCCCTAAAACATGGTGATCAACTCTAAGCTAAGAGGAACATGACACATATGCATGATAGTCATTAGGCCTAGTGTAGTAAGCTATGCTCAATTCACCACCAATAGTATTTTTAATAAATCTAGTAGCCAAATCACATTGAGAAACTACCATAGTCTTTGTCACCTTTGTAAAATATCAAACAACAAAGCACAATCATATTTTGATCCAAAAATATAAAATCAAGACTATAAACTAACATAAAGAATTTTTTTTTTTATTTTTTTCATCATTTTTATACTTCATCAGCCAGGTACCTAACTACACTATCTATTATTATTTTTATACTACACCAGTCATACCATATGGTACTATTGAAGGAAAAATTTCAATTACATCAGCCATAAAATATGGTATTAGCTATCACTTTAGTCAATTTTATTAACCATACCACATAATATAAATCACTTTTTTGTGCTAATGTATTAGCCATACCATAGGTTACCATCCATATCATTTATACTACATTAGCTAGGTGTTAAACTACATTGAACATGCCTATATCCTAACACCACTAGTTATATCCTATTGTATCATCCATTTTGAATTTCATATTGCACCAACCAAACACAATGAAATCAACCAACACTTTTCATAACTATATTAACCATGCCTTTTAGTATTGGCCAAGAATTTTTCCATTCCCATTACAAACTATATTGGCCAAGTTGATATAGTTGACTGAGGGTCATGATTTCTTTCTTTAGATCTAATAAATAACCTTGGCCCTTATTTTGAATTTTCATCAATTACCCATCCCCCATCATATTTTTATCTTTTTTTATATGCATGTTGGGGAAAATTACATTACATAGATTTTACCTAGTGCCTAAATTTCTTAATCTAGTTCATTTTAACAAAAAATGAAAAAATAAATAATAAGTGCACTACCTACTTATAGGGATTTGATTGTAGATGTGATGCATCCCATAGCATGTCCAACTCTTCATCTATTAGCCATAGTCTCTCACATCAATAAAATTGGATGCACATAGTTTTGGGTTTTAAAAAAATAACAAAAGAGTAAATGAATAATTTTCACCTATTTATAATAAAAATTTCAAAATTTGAAGATTTCAATTATTTACCATGAAATTAATTTTTTTACTCATATGTTTATTTACCATAGGTCCTTTTCATGAATTGAAATAGGCCTTATAATCCTTGTCAAATAGATATTTATATGTGGTTATAATATTTTTTGAAAAAAATGAATTTTATCTTATTTTTTATGTTCTTATCTCTTTCTTCTCTTTGGGAACTTCCAACACAAGTGACATATACAAAAGTTTATAAAATTATAAAGGAAATTTAAGGTACATATTTTAATTTTAATTTATTTTAATTACATTCAATTTTTTTAACATTTTTTTTCAATTATATTATCTTAGTGTTGCTATGTTTCTTTCATAAAGCACCATACAATGTTACATTATTATGAAACATGATGAGATTCAGTGGGGCATATGTATACACATATTATTTTTAAATTTATAATTTATTGAGTATTTCTCTTGAAGCACATTTTAAACTCATCAATATACCTAAGTGCATGCTTTAAAGGGTGCATTGGGAATGGGGTGGAAAAGAATCTTGGTTATTTGCAAGAATTGTTGCTATTCTATCATGATCACACCATTAATACTATAAATTTGATCTCATCCAAATGTTTTTATGTTTATCCCTAATGTTTAATTCTCATAGATATTTTATAGCTTCCTTATATCCTAAGGTATTAGTCTTGTTGACACCATATATTTTATGCTTTTATCCTACCCAAATTGTATCAACTTTCTTGATACAATTTTGAGTATGTTTTCTAACATTTATATTGTATTGGCCTAGACAATATTGTATTATGCCAACTAACATCTTCAAACTATATTAAACTAGATGATATTGTCCACTTAGGGTTTAGGCTATTTGAAACACATATATATGGGTCATATTTCATTTATATCATATCATATCACAATTATTCACTCTGATTTCATTGACATTTATTACCTAAGAAAGTATTGGGAGAGTTAGTGGTTTAAAACCTTATCTCAAGGAGTCTTGTATTGTAGTGTCATTGAATTTCAATAGGAAGAGCAATTTGGAGTTCCTAATTGAGGATACATAGGTTTTAATCCAACCATTTGGGGTATTCAACCTACAACATTCTCTTATAAATCTCCACTCATTTTTATCCTTATACTCTTTCCTTTATTATACATACATACATACATACATGTGGATGTATGTGTGTGTATCTTTGTTTAGGATTTCTATATATCAAAAACATTGGTGTATAAATAGGATCACTTAGACTTTACATAAATAAATTTAGGTTGCATAGAATCCTATTTGGTTAACATTGCACCTTAGTCATTACAAAATAATTTAGTTTATAACCCTTTACAACCATTTACATTAATTAGATATTTGAAACCATAATTTAAAACCATTTAATTTTGTTGGGTTTTAGTGATATCTACATGTTTATGTCATAATCTTAGGTTTTGAAACCCTTTCCTCTTGAAAATTTATTTGTGGGTTCCCTTATGCTAGATATATATAAATCATTGGTCCTTACCCAATCATCCAATTATACATAGGCTCTATTAGATTGACCTTATATGAGTCTTAGTCTATTGAGAGAAAGAGGATAGTTTTAGGTCATCTTAGCTTGTGCATATAATGTTCTATACAATTTTATTATTGTGAATTTATTTAATCCTAAAGATTGTGAAATAACTATGATAATTTACATGAACCTTATTCATTAGAATGAACCACACTTCTAATCTCTTTCTTCTACTTCCTTTTGAAAATTATTGTTCAAAGGGAACTAGGATACCTTTACCACTAGTACTACTTTCCTTAGTGATGAATATATACTAAAATTTATACACAAACACATGAAACAACATGAAAGGAATAAAAATGAAACTTAACTCATATATGATAGTAATCTTATCCTTAAACTAGGTGGATATTCCACTTTAATCTTTACCAACATGGATCTTATATACCTAGGTCAACTTATGATTGAGAGAACTATTTTAAACCAATTATCATTTCTAGAATAAATATAAATAAGTGATGTAAATAAAATGTGTATAATATTAAACATAAAGGTGAGGCAAAATATCACACTAAATCACAAAATGAACACATTATGTATCTTTGAAAAACTTGGGGTGGGAAAAACTCTAGTGGGTGAGTCAATTACACTCGCATTCCACTATGTAATTTATTACATTCATAATTTATTTGAAAATATGGCCTTCTTAGCTAGATATTTCACTTTAAATATATTTGAATATTTCACACACAACTCATTTTCACCTCTCAAACACTTCATAATGAACCAACATCATTGAAAAATAATTCTTATCGAGAAAGTAATGAGATAACATTAAAGGACTCAAACATGAAAAGTACAATGAAAATCTAGCTTAAAATAATCACACTTCCTTGTTGACCATGTTTATGATGTCCTATATTTTCAAATCTTCCTAAAAAACACATCAAAACATGCTAATTGGGGATAGTTGTGCATAGAGTAATATGGAAATAGATAAAAGGAACACACTCAAAAACTTTATATTAATACAATCATGGTATAAAACAAAGTTATCATGATTTGTAGATATAATAAACTCAAATAGTAAACATTTTCATAGTGAACATATTACATTAACACATAACATATCACATGAAAGGAACATAAAGGAAAACCATTTTTGAATCTCTATATTGATCTCAATATTTTGGAACCCCTTTTTGGTACAAATAAGCAGTATTTAGAGATATTTCCCCAATACTCTATCACTTCACATTCCAATGGTTTGCTACAAATAAAAATAAGAATATTCACATTTAGAAGAATTTTGATGTACAAAAAGAGTTTCATATAAATAAAAGGAATATACTAAATATTAAATGGTGTGAAACACACATTTGTCATACAATTATATACACTTGAAATTTTATAGCCCTATTATACTACCAACACTTTCTCAAAATTAAATTATTGTCTCATTCAAAGATAAATTTTTAAGGAGTGTAATTCATCATAGATATATTAGAGTTGCCTATTCCAAAAGATCAGATTGAAAGTATTATTCAAAACTATCACTCAAGGTACCATTTGTCAATTTTCACCTCTCATACTACTTAGCCACCCTTTCAAATTTCCAACTAATTAGCATAGAAATATACTTTCCTTATGGGGTTTTAATAGAATTGTGTAACTAGGTGGCTATCTATTATAGGTTTTAAACTAATATCGCCCCACTTCTAATATTTCAATCCTTTCTACTATAAAAATCTTCAAAAATTCAAAATTAAAGTGTGTACAGTACCTATAAACACATTGGTGGTATTTATTGTGTTGGAGTAATTGGAAGATGCCATGATGATTCTTCTTCTTGAGTTTTTATTGAGGAATTTGTGGCTCGAGTATTTGGTGCTAGCATTAGTTATTGATTTTGGGTCACTTTATATGAAATTGGGGCCATATTTATATGATGAAGCTAGTTTAGAGGGATGAACTTGGGCTCCTAGATGATGTATATGATAGAGATATCCTAATGTTCTAAGTTTTTTTTTACATTTTATAGTTAGTGAGAACTTCCTTCACTATAATGAGCAATCTATGCAATGGGATTTGTCACTCCATTGGATTATAAATACTATCATCTTATATGATGGTGAGGGGTGCCCTAATGTTTGACATTTTATGCTATATTTATAGAAATAACTATTTTTATAGATAGATACATGGATCTAGATTTTTATGATATCAAATGTGTTGCATAGCATCTCATTTTACTATGTTTATAGCTTATGCATAACACTGTCTCATGATTATAGTGACTCCTTGAGTGATATGTATAGTATTATAGAGGTAACATATTGGTCCTCTATCATTTATTTGGATTTTTAATCCTTATCAAACTTTGATTTGGATTTAACACATAAATGTTTTGGGTCCAACACACCCCATACTCAAAAATTTCACATGGGGATCCTGTTGCTACAACACAATTGTTTTATTTTCATGTTATTACATACTTGCATGAACTCATTTATAAATTACACTCAAGTTGTTTATATATACCTTAATTTATTATTTTTTAAATCAAATTTAAAGTTGGTTTTATGAAAATGAAATATCTTTACTTGACTATTTATTCATAATAATTAATATTTTTTTGCCTAGAGTTTAATCTTAAGAATTGTTCCATTGAGGTTAACCTTTTAAGAAATTTTGGATTTGATTAATTATTGGTTTTAGGAGACTCATGTCATTTTAAGATAAATTTCAAGTGATTCATTATAGGTGTAATTAATATTCCTTTGAAAATCATTACCTTTGAATCCTCCAAAATTAACTTATTTTCTTCATTATCCACTCAAAGGTTTTATCTTGAAGGATTTGTGCCTTAGTTATTAAAGTATTACCTATTCTAAGGATTAAATTGAAAGTGTCCAATTTAAATATTTTTATTTAATTGGACATTAGAATTCACTCTTTAATTATTTAAATTGAATTATGACCTTTATTCATTCATATCTAGTTCAAATTGTAATGTAAATAGTTATATTATCAGGTTAAAATATTCATTTAGATTTTAAAATCATTTTATTCCACTCAAATTAGTGCTTGTCCAATAAAATTTTAATTAGGATTTATTTATGCCTTTTTTGGCCTTTGATTATATAAAATTTTATGTTTTCTAATGCTTTATTAATAATGGTTTCATCGACTAACTCCATAAGGTTTGCTTGAGTCATTTTTTGATTTGTATTTTTTGTAGAGATATTCTAAGAACTTTAAGCCATTGATCCTTACTAGATATCAAAATCTCTATCATTTGGAGCTTGTGGGGAATTTGAAAATGGATAAGTCTATCATGTGTCTTGACTTCTTATATTATCAGGTTGAAAATATTCATTTATATTTTTAAATCATTTTATTCCACTCAAATTAGTGCTTGTCCAATAATATTTTAATTAGGATTTATTTATGCCTTTTTTGGCCTTTGATTATATAAAATTTTATGTTTTCTAATGATTTATTAATAATGGTTTCATCTACTAACTCCATAAGGTTTGCTTGAGTCATTTTTTGCCTTGTATTTTTTGTAGAGATATTCTAAGAACTTTGAGCCATTGATCCTTACTAGATATCAAAATCTCTATCATTTGGAGCCTGTGGGGAATTTGAAAATGGATAAGTCTATCATGTGTCTTGAATTCTTATATTATTAGGTTGAAATATTCATTTATATTTTTAAATCATTTTATTCCACTAAAATTAGTGCTTGTCCAATAATATTTTAATTAGGATTTATTTATGCCTTTTTTGGCCTTTGATTATATAAAATTTTATGTTTTCTAATGCTTTATTAATAATGGTTTCATCGACTAACTCCATAAGGTTTGCTTGAGTCATTTTTTTTCTTGTATTTTTTGTAGAGATATTCTAAGAACTTTGAGCCATTGATCCTTACTAGATATCAAAATCTCTATCATTTGGAGCCTGTGGGGAATTTGAAAATGGATAAGTATATCATGTGTCTTGACTTCCTATATTTATGATTTGTGACATGAATATAGGAGCCTGTATGATCTAAAAATATTTAGAGGTAGTGAATAATTCATATAATTATTTCAAATCTTGAAGTTATGAGATTATAACATGTGGCCACATTTCAAACACCTGGAGCTCATAAGGAGGTAGTCAATATTTTAATGTTCTAATCTCTTGATATTCTTTGAGCCATCCACGTGTTGATATATCACACAATTTGAGTGAAGCCAAAGTCTATATTCATCTTGAGTCTTGAAAGTTTGAGATCATGCCACATGGCACAATCTTGAAGAGTAAGGGGGCAAAAGGTCAAAGATAGTACACATAATTTTTGAGGCTTGAAGGCCTATAATGACACCATGTGGCATCATCATAGAGATATAATGACTTGGAGAGTTAATTAATATATTTCAATCCCCTGATGGAAGATTCAACATACAGAAGCCACATAACATTATCAATATTTCAAAGTTAACCCTAAAATGTAAAGAATTATAATTGTAAAATTGATTGTGTCAAAGAAAAAAGCACCCTTAGATCATGAAATGTGGCATGATCTCATTAAATCAGATCATTTTTTTTGGAAAAAAATGGTTGTTTCAAATATATTTAATGTCCTAAAATTTCAACATGTAGTTGCATCTCAAGGATTCAAAGATCGAGGAAGGCAATATTAAATTTGAAGATAGTTTGACTCTAAAGTCCCATGATTGTGACATGTGGTTACATCTCTAGGAATAAGAGTTCAGAAGGGTGAGTACATAGAATAATCAAGTGGTGATATTTTAAAGTATTTATATTTTTGTATTTATCTAAGACCTCTCAACAATATCAAATTCACAAATAAAATATATACAGTAGGTGAGAGAGATTACCAAAAATCAAAGAGAATAAAATGATATTCATCATTAAATATTGATGATGAATAAAAAAGGAGAGAAGTAAATATATAGGTGGGAGAGAGAGTGAAACCCCACATTCTAGTGAATGTGGGACTAATATTTTTAAATGACCCAAATGGCATCTAAAAATCTAAGCAAGAATAATGAACCATGTAGACAAAACCTGTAGGATAAAAGTCTACACCAACACCCCTAGTTAAGTGTAGTTTATGTGGGATAGAGAATTGGGTCCCAAAAATGAGGCCTAATGAGTCACCCAAGTACATAGTGATGATCTTGGTATCCTAAAATATATGAAGGATGTATGCCTCGATAAGAAGATAAATAAGGTAAGCACATAATGCCATATGACAAATGCTGTAATAGGTTCATATGTAACAAATGATGTTTCTTCCTTTAAAAAGAAAGAAACCTTGAGATATGAAACTATTGAATTCCCATTCAAGTGGACTGTATGTATTAATTAAGATGTATAACTCTATAAAATTCTCAAATGTCTCCCTAACAATTCTTGAATATGCCAAAGTCTGATCAAGTATCACAAGACTAACTGTAGAAGATGGCAATGAAGAAGCATACAATGAAGAAAAGAGAATAGCCGGAGAAAAAGATAGACATGGAACATTCATTGAAATAATGTCCATAGGAAGAGGAGAGAAAGGATTAAAACTATCAAAATTGAAGGCATTTCTACAAATGAAGCACTCAAATCTATATGATTAATGTCCACATGAACATATGAGTCATCAATACTCTCCACTAGAATAAATAATGTCCTTTAAAATGCAAGTTTGTGAAGTCTTTAAAAGATCAAAAATATACATATGCATAGATGTAGAATCTATAATGAAATAACTAAGGTTATTTATAATCTCATCTTGTAGTAGGGGCTTTGGGGGTTTTATAGAAGAGAACTATCCAACATGTATATAACATCACAAGAAATAAAATCATGAGGAGAGAGTACAATAGTCTCAAAAGAGATAAAAGGAAGTAGAGGAGGTGTGATGTAAGTTATAATAGGATCCTAGAAATGAATTTGTAGTATGATTAAAATAGATTTAGGGACACTTTGAATATTCCACATGGAAATGAATATCCATGGAAACATGTAGTAATAGAGTGGAAAAAAACTCGTAAAAAGTATTAACCCTCTTATCAAACTGAATAGGTATTAGATAAAACACAGAGAGTGAGAAAGAACCAAATTATATTCACAACATACATTAAATTATACAAATAATACATGAATGCCTATTAAATAGGAAAAAAATGAGCCACTCGAGAAACATGTTAAAAGGGTGGGTAAAACAACCAACATCAGCTAGCATGAAAATAACTAAGCTCATTAAATAAACTAGCCTCCTAACCCAAGTGGTTAAGGCAACTAACCAAAGACTAATTACCTTAGTCTATAAACCAAGGTAAATACATAATTATGCTAACAACCTCCCTTAATTACAAAACTAGAAACAAGGCCAAGTTTATCTCTAAATTTTATGAACTTGTCTACACCAAGTGGTTTGGTCATTATTTATATTAGTTGGCTACTCTGCAATGGAGTAGTAGAAGAGATTGATGTCTTCATTTGTAACCAACTATCAGATGTAATGATGGTGAACATTAATTTGTTTAGTCTTGGCATGGAATACTATATTCTTCACCATCTTTAAAACACTTTGTTTGTCATAAAAAATTAGAGTAGGCTTTGATGACTCAAACTAAAGATCCTCCAAGATTTTCTTTATCCACATAGTTTCACAACCTACATTGACCACAACTTTATAATCTTCTTATATTGAAGATAATTCCATTTTAGTTTGTAGTTTTCTCAACAATGAGAAAACTCCTAACCAAGATTGAATACATATCCTATTGTAGATTTTATTGAATCTACTGATCCTACCCAATAAGAGTCAAAATATCCTAAATGCTCAAAATCTATAGACTTCTCATATAGCATGCCAAAGTCAAAAAGACCTTTGACATATCTTAGTACACATTTTGTAACTAACCAATGTAATTCTTGTGGTTTCAACATGAATCAAGATAGAAAACTCACTGCAAAACAAATATTCAACCTAGTGGTAGTGAGCTAAATGAGACTATCCAGTAGCTATTGATACATTGTTTTATTGACTAGAGGTGAAGCAATGTTAATTGAAATTTTAGCTCCAAATTCCATAGGTGTGTGAATTGGATTAAAATTCATCATTTAAACCTTTCTAACAATCATTTGGCATACCTATTCTATGAAATGAATACAACACAATCACCTTGCCAAAATTGAACACCTAAAAAGTATTTTAGTAGTCCTAAGTCTATCATGTCAAAAGTACAAAAAATATTAGCCTTCATTTATTGAATGAGACTATCACTACTCCTAGTGATGGATATATCATCAATGTATACAATGATAATCAAGATATTATCACCAGACACCTTTACATAGAGATTTGATTTAGAGTTACACCTTTTGAAACTAGACTCCCTAAGGTATGTATCCATCTTCATATACCAGGCTTGAGGATCCTATTTAAGCACATACAAAGACTTGATCAACCTAAAAACAAGATGTTCCTTACCAAGAAACTAAAAACCCTATATATATACCATGTAGACTTCCTCCTCTAGATCTCTATTTAAGAAAGCACTCTTGACACCCATTTGATGCACTTACCATCCAAAATGAACAACAATATCAAAAATCAAATGAAAATTTACCATATTTGTAGTAGGAGAAAAAGTCTCCTCATAATCAATCCCTTCCTCTTATGCATAAAATTTTGTAATAATTCTCACTTTGTGTTTGTCCAAGGAACCATCTTCTTTGCATTTTACCTTATAAATCTATTTAAAACTAATGGATTTATTTCCTAGTGGTATATCTATGAGATCCCAAGTCTTATTTTTCATCAAGGAATCATATTCCAATTGCATGGATAATTCCCACTCATGCTTCCCTTTAGCCTCTAAAAAATAATTAGGCTTAAATACATGTGAAATAGTAATTATTAGATCAAATTTATCATGCTCACCTTTATTACTAAACTACTTTCCTGATCTCAATCTTCTTACTTCAATACCTTATGGCAAGTCTCCCTCCTTTAGTGATTTTATAGTGGTATAATACCACTTTGGCTTCTTTGGTTGTTCTACTGGAACCTCATAATTACCTACATCAATTCCTTCCCTAGAATGTAATTTCACTGATAAACTATAATCCTGCTCAAATTTCACACCACAACTTATAATAGAATCATTAGAAGAAAATAATGACTCAATATTTGAAACTATACCAGTTGTTGTGAAGTATGGAATCTATTCATTTACTATGACATCTCTATTTACCACAACTTTATTAGTAGAAATATAAAGTAATATGTAGGCCTTTTACTTCTCATTTTACCCAAAAAACATGTATGCTTTGCTTTTTGCATCCAAGTTACTTTTCTTTTGACTAGGAATAACTACAAAAACTACACAACCAAAAATTCAAAAAGTACTTACATCTAAAGTTTGACTTGACCAAGCCTCCTCTAGAGTCATATTATCCAATGATTTTTTTAGGACTTATATTGAGGATATACACTACCATATTCATTGCTTCTACCCAATATCTATATGGGACATTTCTGCTTTGGACCATATAGTGAGCCATGTCTATCACCATCCTATTTCACCTTTCTACAACTCCATTTTGCTATGGAATGTGAGGGGTAGTGTATTATTTATATATGACTTCAGTGGAACCAAAATCCTTAAACTATTTTGAGATGAACTCACCCCCATTATCTATTCTAATATATTTCATTGATCATCCTACCTATTTTTCAACCATAGCTTTCTAAGTAAGGAATTTATAAAAATAATCAGATTTCTTCATTAGAAAGTATAACCACTTTTTCCTACATAAATCATCAACCAACAATATAAAATAATGGGCTCCAAAATGGGTAGGTGTTTGCATTAAACCATGAAAATCCACATGTACTAGATCTAATACTCCCTTAGCTCTTGAAGCTTTACCAACATCAAATAAATGTCTAACTTTCTTCCTCAACTAACATCCAGTACATACATGATGACTATGTCAAATATAATGGATCCTATTAAACATCTTAATCTTGCTTAATGTAGTCAAATACTAGAAATTCAAATGTCCATACCTTTCATTCCATAGTGAACTTGTGCTATCAATTATTGTAAGTGCACTTTCCTTTGCTCTTTATGGATCTACAAGCTTAAACAATCCTTTCTCACCAATCCCAACAATAATAATCTTATTATCTTTGTTAGTGACTAAACATTGTTGTCCTTGAAACTTTATAACAAAATTAGATTTTGAGGTGATCTCACTAATGGAAAGAAATTTTTTGTTCATATCAGGCACATACCTAACATTCTTAAATATATACCAAACTACACCATTAAAATTGATCTAAACATTACCATATCCTTTCACAAAATGAGTCATACCATCTCCTAAGGATATATATTCATTATTACTATCATTTTTAACAAAATCCAAATACCAGTCCTTATGGCATGTATAATGGTGAGATCCCCTAAATCAAAGTACCAAGCTTTATCCACCATAAAATTACCACTAGAATCCATGAAAGTAAAATTAGGAGATTTTTCCTTGCCTTCACCTTTAGCTATATTCACATGATGAGCTTTCTTTCTAGGATTAGCCATATCCTATTGTCTTTTCTTACAATATTACTTAAGATGACTAGGTTTCTTATAGTAAAAATATTTCCACTTAGATCTCTTATTAGAACCACTTATTTGCAAAGTTTCTATCAGAGAACTAGTAGTTTTACCAAACTACTTACCATTTCCCTTGATGAAGAATGCACTCTTTGTAGAAATAGATGTAGACAACACTATCTACTCCTACCATCTCTCCTTTTATAATAGCAATGTGAAAAACTTTCAAAGTTTAAAGTCTATGTCTCATCAATCATGTGCAAGGAATACACAAATGACTCAAATTATAGTAGAATATTCTACATAACTAGAGCAATCAAATATTTCTCATCAATAGGATATTGTGTAGCTTTCAGCTGATCACTAATGTCCTTGACTTGTAATAAAAACTCAAAAATGAAGCAACCTTCTTGCATCTTAGTATAAAATAACAAATTCTTCAAATACAATACCCTATCAGCTTTAGAAGCTTGGTATTTAGAAGTAAGACTAATCCAAAAAATTGATGCAATGGTCACATTTTTAACCTCTAAGATTAGATTATCTGTTACTAATAGTTTTAACAACATAAAAGCCTCATAATGATGTTTATCATAGTCATTGGTACCTATGGTAGGCTTTTTCTCTTTATAAATCATTATTTGATCAATATTTTGATATTCACATATCATCAAAATCTTGTGACTCCATAAACTAAAATTTTTATCTGTCAATTTTTGTGAATCTAGTAACAAGAGGTGTTGTAAACTAGCCATTTTGACCTAGTTTTTCCAAAAAAATGTATATATATATATATATATATATATATAACAACTTTACATAAATATCCTCCTACCCACTGATTCAAATCACAAACTGGTCAATACCTCCAGTTTTTAGCAAAAAAATCAACACCATTTGGGAAATTTTAAATTTTCCATCTTTAAAAACACTAAAAATGGATAAAAGTAATTTTATATATAGATCTACAATTCCAACTTGAAAAAATCATTTTCTACCAACATCTAAATTAAAAACCCAAAAAATGGTGAAATTTTCACCTTCCATAACTTTTTCAAGATAATTAGTCACCAATAGGTCCCCAATAACCCTTATAAGATAAAGTTTTGAATTATTTCAATTAAAATTAATTTAAATAATAAAACTTTGGATTAAATTTTTCATAAAAATAATTATCCAATGAGAAAATGGGCTTACCTACCAAAATTTAGATGTAGATTCTGAAAGAAATACTATTAGTTCCTATCATCTCCTCTTAGAAAATTAAAATTTTTAGACCCTTCACTCACCAAAAATAGTGTCTGAATTAAAATCTAGTCTCTTTCTCAAGCCAAAAATGACCAACTAGAAAACTTCAAATGCAATTTTTGGATAAAATACTCAATGGAATTTAATTCCATCTAATCCAGTAGATGAATTATGAGCCAAAGAATTTTATAGAAAAAATAATCATAAAAAATAGTGCTCAAATGAATATTTGGGATTTTACTCCAAGTTAAATGGCTGGTCACAGGAAAAAAATTCTTCCTTTCATGGCTCTCCATTGGGCACTTCATGCTCCTCCCTGACAAGGCTGTGCTCTCTTACTTCACAAGCTTCCTCCCAAGCTTCCTAAACTACAAGACCTGATACCATATTATATAAAACTCAAAGAGGGAGAGAGAACTAGATTATATTCATAGCATACATTCCATTTTACAAATAATACATGAAGGCATATTTAATAGGCAAAGAAATGAGCCACCTAGGAAACATGTGAAAAGGGTGGGTAAAATAACCAACATCAGCTAGCATGAAAATAACTAAGCTTGTTAAACAAACCAGCCTATTAACCCAAGTGGTTAAGGAAACTAACCAAAGACTAATTAACTCAGTTAATAAGCCTAGGTAAATACATAATACGCTAACAATATGATCAATGGGTGCAAGAATCCATCCATATATGAATGGAATATGATTATTATGTGTGAGAAAGCATTCCATATAAGTACACCATAAAACATAATTATCCTTTTTGATAAGGATCATGAGAGATGAAACAACTCTCCTAATTTGGATTCTCTCAAATGGGGTCAACATGACCAAGATAAGACACCAAATAAGTACAAGACTGCATAATATACTCTAGAATAAACCCATGTAGCATGTTTTTGAATGGGATGTCAAACACAATCGAGAATGCATCCAAGGGAGAAATCAATGTTGGAGTGGGTAAACAATGTTGCACTCTATAGAGATATACTTCAAACTAGGCCAAAAATGAGTCCACATAGATGAGATCAATCAGTACACAAAGATAACAATGCAAAAATTAGTGGGGCCCATAACACATGTAACCCATTAGTATTTATAATGCATGCTCAAATGGACATAAGGCTTTGTTAACAATACATCCAAGGATATAAGAGAAATTTATGAAAGTAGTCACTAAATAGGGTACAAGTAACAATTATAAAAACTAAATGTGTACACGAGAGAATGCATGCCCCATAATAATCTCCCCAAGATAATCAACAGTGACTCCCTTGTGTTTGCAATTACAAAGCACACTCAAGTAATAAACAATTTATGCTTATGATCAAGTATTAGTGAAAGCTCTAAGTATGGACATACAAATTAACTAAAATAGGTCCACACAAGTAAAATCAATTAGTGCATGAGTTAAAAAACATGTCTCAATGAATGAACACTAGACTCAACTAATAATGCATCTATACATGTGAGAAATTAGTACAATATCCACTAAATTGGCATGAATGAAAACTATAAATAGGAAAATCAAGAGGATGTTAGACTCTACCAATAATGCATTTGTAAGTTTAATAAATGATTATAATGCAATCCAAAAGAAGTAAGAAGGAAGTTTGAGTTGCATGTGAGGGGGTCTGACCTCCTACCAGACTGGATCTCATCCTTTGATCTTTGATAAATGAAAGAGATAATGCACATGCAAAACAAGGACTATTCCTTCAACAAATGATTACAATGTAGCAAATTCATCACCACTAAAATGTTACCACATGAAAATAAACCATAAGTACAAGGAAACATAACCAATGTAAAGAGACCCCCCTAGAATGTGACACTTTATATTTTAATGTTTTTTATAATTTAAACATGACCAATGTATGGGAAATGAAAAAATGTAAACTTTTTAAAAATATAGTACTCAATTTCAATATATCAATCAAAAGTTATTACATAATTAATTTATTGTAAATGAGGCATATTTAATAAAAATTTGCAATAAAATTATAAAAAAATCATTGTGGTTAAGGTGGGCCTAGCCTTTCAACCACTCATTAGAACCAACACATAATTTATAGTCCAATATTTTTGATTGTGATGGGGAATTGGCCTCCTACCAACCTAGGCCTCACTCTTCATCTTTGTCAGGTGAAAATAAAAAGTAAATTAAAAACCAATGAAACTATATCCTTAACAATATAATATTTTTAAATTAAAAACAATAAAAAATTATTACCCATAATCATGTTTCCATATTAATAACCCCACTATGTTTGCCATAAAGTAAAAAAAAATCCACTGATAATAATGTCACCCACTTGAATAGTGAACCCCACTATTGGAATGCCTAAATAACCCACTAATTATGATTGAATATCCCCACCATAAAAATATTTATCACCTAAATAAATATTAATTTTAAAACAAATAAAACATCCCCATCCAACTCAAAAAAAGAGCCTCCGTAGAGATAAGTTGATCCTTGCTTATAAAGTGATTTCCCTAAATCATAGCAAATTGATATGCCTCTTAATGAAACTATGGGTGGTTTATTTGAAACCATGAGTCAGTGGAATGATAATGAGGAGAGGAAGTTTATACAAATTGGATGATTATAAGAGGAAGATTAGGTGAATAGTAGGACATGTAGAAGTTACAACATGGGTGCCAAAGAAAGGATAAATTGCATGGCAAGTAGGACTCAAGCATCAAAAACTCCAAACATGGCACCAAAATCCATGTGAAGATTGGTTTGAAAACATTGAAATTGAATCAAGTTTTAGTGATTAGGTGAAGTGGTTTTAATAGGGGTGGATTCCACTTCAAACCACCTCCCACTTACTAGTATGTAGTGACTATCTCATTTGCTTGGAAAAGTTCATTTTAGCATCAAACTAATAGAATAATAGGTCATATAAAGACAAGCAACCATAACTAAATAATGGAATTAAGGAGGGATTTATACTCATATGCCTTTTATGTCAAGGATATGTAGGTAATGAGTAGGCATAGGATCATGTGGAGGCTATTGAGTGGGTTGTTGGATGACATGTAGGGACAACTAGTTTTGGTTCCCCTTTACCACATTTAGAACTCCAATTTGGGATGAGTTTACATAAAATTAAATACATTTACACCTTAATCAGACATCAAAATTGAAAATGGCAAGGAACCAATTTTATTTTATCGTAAAGGATAGTATTGAAACATTAAACCACTAGGACCAATTCTAGCATGCAATGCAAAATTTCAACCTTGACCAGATCTACAACTAAATGTACCAACATATTTACTTAGAGTCCTCCCTCTACACAAATGGCCAAACTAGTAGATGTAGTATCATTCAAGGAATATTAAGCTTGACCAAATCTACAACCAAACACACTTACATGCAAAATGCCAACATACTAGTAATACCCTAGATTTTTTAAACCCTCTAAAAGTTGAAGATAAACCCTTATACTTTGAAAATAAAGACTACAAGGCAAACACAACATAAACAAAACAAAAACCCAATTAGATCCTAAAGAAAATAATTAATCTCACTAAAAATTTGAGAAAAGGTGAATGATGTTGAGTGAGGCTTTGATACCATGTTGGATTTCTCCAAGACCTCTCAACAAGATTGAATGCACACATAAAAGTTATGGAGTAGGTGAGAGAGATTGCCAAAAATAAAAGAGCATAAAATGATATTAATCATTAACTCTAGATGATGTATACAAAGGGAAAAAAGTACATATATAAGTGGGTGAGAGAGTGAAACCCCACATTCCAGTGAATGTGGGACTAATCTTTTTAAATAACCCAAATGGCCTCTAAGATCCTAAGCAAACATAATGAACTATGTGAATAAAACCTATAGGATAAAATCATACACCAATAAATATCATGCCACATGGCATGATCTTGGATAATTAGTTGGTAAAATAAAAATACTAACAATGAATCTTTGAAGACCTTAAGCTCTACGATGATGCCACATGGAACCATTATGGTAGCCAACATGTGGAAGAACTTTCAAATTAAACATGGATCATAAATCTTAGGAGAACAATCAATAATAAAATTCTCCCAATAGTTCCAATATCATGCCAAGTGGCATAATATCATAGATTCATAGTCTAAATCTATAGAAATCAAGCTTAAAATAACTACCCGAAAATTATTTTTTGAAAAATGTCATAACCATAGAAAAAATTGGCCATGGCATATAGATTAAATTTTTTGAGTAAGTTAGAACTAGAAAGTGGAAAATGATGGTGTATTTTTGTATTTTTGAGCTATGGATTGAAAATACTAAAAATATTAACTTTAACCCAAAACTACAATAACATCAAAGGAAGAGAAATATAGGAACAATCAACAATTATAAATGATTTATTACCATCACCTTGTTCCTAATGGCTTCCCTCCAAGGTCTTCAAATCAATTCTTCAATGCTTTTAGGCTTGCTTGTTGATTTCTTGCTAATGGCTTCAAGATGGGTAAAATGGATTTTTTTTTGCTAGGATGGATGCAAGGCAATATGAGGGCTTAGGATGACTAGTATATGGATGCAATTATGGCTTAAAATATTTATAATTACTCGAACCATGCTCTAAGCATGGTTATTTATAGGTTGATGGAGGGGTATTTAATGAATTTTTAATTCATTTTAAACTATCTAGTTTAGATAATTATATAAGTTTAGGGATATATATATATATATATATATATATATATATATATATATATCTAGAAGATTATAGATTATATTAGGGTATAATTTAGATTAGTTGTGGATTTATGGAGGTTTAAGGATATAGGGGCATAGGAAAGGCTAGGGATAAGTTGGCTATGGGGTAGTTGGAATATATTTGAATTTTTAATTGGAAAGTGGGGCTAGTGGCTAATTAGTGAGGTGTTATTATTATTTAAATGGGATTTTAGTGGTGTAATGAGGGTATTAATATGTCATGGGGGTGTATAAAGGTTTGTAGGATGTAGGAAATATTTAATAGGGAATGAAATTTAATTAATTGGTTAGGATTATGGCTATGGGATTAATTATAAATATTAGTGGGATTGGTGTAATGATTAGGGTGAGTGGATTTATAGATGGTTTCAACTCAAATATTAGTTTTAGGATAAAGATACAAGATATAAAAAATTGGACCCTGTTAGCTGAGCAACATAATATATAAGGACCTAGGCATTTTGGACCTGCCATAACATATAATCCATTGAAAACCCTACAATGAGGATTTTGGGTGTTAATTTTGAAAGGGAACATGAGTATCCCTTAGATAAATTGAAAATATTTAGGTAGGGACAAAACCCAAAATTGAGAGGATTGTTCACAATTCTAAGGCAAAATTGATTCAATTACTGGAGACATCGATAAACTCATCAAAAAGAGGTCTAATTATCATTTATTTATGATTGAAATGACTCACTATTCTAATATTTATTTTTACCAACATTTAATAAGAAAAGAATGCATTTAGAAGAGAATTTGTTGTCATAGAGATAAGTATATAGAATTGGCAATGGACAAACTAGAACAAGAAACCAATTATTCCATTATTGGGATATTTTTTGTAATGACATGGCTTTTCCTATTTGGATCAATGATCACTTTTTAAAAATAATTAAATTTTAATAAGTGTTGGATCAATGGATCTTGAAATACATTGGGAATTTCATTCCCTTTCATCCTAAAAGTGGTTATAATTTAGGAATTGTTCCATGATTTGTTATTATTCCTTCTTGATATGTTATCTCAAGAAAATGCATTGTAATCAGTTACCACATTTAATTTTAGAAATTAAGCAATTAAATTTTGGTTATGAATCAAGGTACTAGGTCTGATAACCTTGCCTATATAAACAAAAATGCTTGCCATTATAAGGTTTGACTATTTTTAAACTAAAACTTTGATGAAATTATGCCATGATTGCACATGTCATTTTCTTTTATTTTTTTATGATTTTATACTAGAGGATATTGATTTGAGAGAATTAATACATGCAAATAAGTTGTTTTAATGTTGGTTTTATAAGTGAATATATACTCATATTATGCAACAACTAGTTTGATTGGTTCTAAATTCTCATTTTAATTATTTTGAAGCTTTCATTAAGTCATTATGTGTAATAGTTACATGCTTTTGCATTTGATTTATTTTGATAGAGATTATAAATTATATGTTCACATTTTTAATTTGAGTCTTTCTCATCGATTTATTTAGTTTTTGTAAAAACTAAACATGATTCTTAGTGATATAAATTCATCTAACCATGGATTCCATTTCTCAACACTAAAACAAGTGATCTCAGTCAAAGAATCATCCCTTTTCTACCTCACTCTTTCCATTTTTTTATGATAAGATTTTATAATCAGTAGATTATAATTACCATATATTATTAAGTGATATAGTAAACCTATGGTTTCAACAAGCCCACAACGTTAGATAGTTTTAATTTAAATAAAAATATTGGTTGAACCTATGGTGGTAACAGTTGTTACTCACCTAGCTAAATGTTTTGGAAATTTATCGGCCTTTGGATCACAAGCATAATATTATAAATTAGGGAAAATTAATCCCTTGTGTTTTTTATTTACTTTTTCCTCTTAAATTATCTAATTCAATAGTTGAATTTTGAGTGGGTCACAAATTTAGCCTAATAGAAATTGGTACTAAAAGGAGGGATTGAACCTTCAATTTTGAACCTCTAATATTGAACCTCTAATTTTTAACCTATGAATACTCTAAGATTATTATTTATTTTATATTTATGGTATTTTAACTCATACTTATGATTTTTCAATTGTTGTGTGCTTAAAACCCACACACACATAAATTAGTGTTTGTCATTTTGGAGTCTTCTTCAAGGATCATGTGATCTAGATTTAGCTTTAGTCATGGATGATTAATTATTTCTCATATTCAATCTCATAATAATCTTATATTTGATCGAGATAGAGATATAATATTATTTTACCCAATGAAACCATCCCCATAATATGTCACCAATAGACTAGTTTAAATGGCTAAAACTTGGCTAAGTAAATCGACTATAAATTTTTTGGGTGACATACATGATTTTCATAGAAACCTTGAGAGTTATATTCAAAATATCACTCCAAATAATATAATGAATGTAAAAGAAAACTTTACATCTTATAAAATATCCCTAAGGTTTATTAATGTTGAACATGAAGATGTGGCATGTAGGTTATTCCATTTCACCTTACTTGATAGAGATTATGATTCACTCTTTAACCTACCTAATAATTTAATTGTAGGTTGGAATCAATTGAGTAACATGTTTTTATCCCAACTTATTAAGGTGGTAGATCTAAATATCTTGTACTAATAGTTTGTTTGCAGGAGAAGGCAATCCAATGAACCTATACATAATTTAATGCATGTTTTCAAAATATGTATAATAGGGTAATAACTTTATATAGAAAAATTTCTCATATAAAATTATAAATATTAAAAAATGTATTAGACCCTTGTACTAACATGTTATTAAGGATAGATCCAACTGTCATTGATTTTCCCCTTACAGATGTAGAAGAAATAAAAGTGGAGAGACAAATCAATATAAAAGGAAAAATGCTATCTCCCATTACCAATCTTCTTCCAAACATGTCAGTGTTAAACTTAATCCCAAATAAAAAACAAAATATTTCATTTTCATAGCCTTTTCCAATTATGAATAAAGTTCTTCTATAACATGTTACCCCTAATAAATTTAGGATTTATAAATTTTATCGGTAATGAAGATATGCCATAATCTTACAACTAAGTTATAATTCCATTTGCAAAAAATAATAGATATAATTAAACTAAAGAATCATCCAAACCTGAGTTATATGTAATCTAAAAAATGGTCCAGAGATTAAGTAATGATTTCCTAAACTTGAAAAATAAGTAGCTAGCTTGAGTAGTGAAAAATCTACCTTGAATTTAACTTACCAACACAATTATGTGCTCTTCAATAGAGCTAATAAATGAGTTGAGTCTTCATCCAAAATTTCTTTTGAGATCAATATCACCCTACCCAAATGGTGTTACATGTACAACACAACCCAACATAGAGAACGTGAATGTGTTGGGTTTTGTTAAGATTTTGACATTATTTAAAAGGAAATGTAAGAATATGAGGTTGTTCTAAATGACTAGAATACTTCAAGTCATTTTGATGCTCCTAGTTAATCATGATATCCTAATATATCCATGGTTTTAGAGAATTTAAACTTTATTAATATATAATAAAATGATCCTAAAGAGAATTCCAATGACATTCAATATTCACAACAATACCAAAGAGGAAACTATACTTTTAGGAGTAGAGCACATTATCCTTTGACCACTTCAACTCCACCAGACATTGATTCTACACCTCATGATCCTAAAGCTATAAATGATCCACATCCACCAAAATCAAGTAACAATCAGCCCTCCACTAGAAAAATAAGCTATAACATTGTAGAGGATATGAAGAAAATAAAAGCTAATATAACCCTCCATGAATTGACACAAATATCTAAACAAATGGATTTGCTTCTCAAGTCTTTTATAGACAAGAGTAGTCAATCCAAACATAAAGCTAATGCTAATACCAATGTTGTAATGCATAAGACTAGGACTGAAGTTCCACCATTTCTATTAATAATCCAAATCTTTGGTAAAAATATGCATAATTACGCTGTTGATTTAAGTGATTTAGCAAAGGTTATGCCTACAAATATTTTCAAGAAGTTAGTATTGGTTCCTATAAAATCAAAGAAAGTGGTATTTCATTTAGAAAATTCTAAATTCAATGTTATAGGAGAGTTATTGAATGTCCATATATAGTTTCAAGATGAACCAATAGTGAAACAATTCATAGGCATATACATTGTTGAGATCCCATAAGCATATGGCATTCTACTAAGTAGGGATTCACTGAGATCACTCAATGGTTATATGGAAATAAAATTTTCCCATATGTGGCTTCCATTGAGAGGAGTGGAAAATCATATTATAATTAGTAGAGAATCATAAATTAAATTGATGATAATAGAGTACAACACTATAAATGAATAAGTAAACTTTAATTATACAAATTCAAGTGTCTATACTCTACCAAATCAACAGAGAAGAAAAATCTTGAACAAGATCAAAATTTAGGTATGTGGTATTTATATTTTTATAGATAAAACTCTAACAAGTATCTAGAGTAGATATTTTACTTATTGATCCATATAATAAAATAAATATAGTAGCATATAGATTTAAATTCCCATGAAAAAATAACATGGTATAATATGAAGATTTAGTTTGGATATTACAGTTTGTAACAAGGTATGATGTTCATCAATTGAAAGTTTGAACCAACAATGACATGGTAGATTCAATAACTTTTTCCACTACTAACATCACACCATTAGAAAATACTAATTCACAAAAAAATTCTATGGAATTAGTTTCTTGTCCATCTGTACCTGATAATGTAAATAATTTTCTAGTGTTTAAAGATGATAGATAGATTTTATATTTTCTTTCTAATTCCAAATATTTCAACATGTAGGTGATTGATGAGGATGAAAGGATCAATTTGAATGAAGAACATTATGATGCTAATGGAATGTTTAACCTTAAAGATGATCACATTCTAACTAGAATGATATCATTAGAAAGATTATTCAATCTAGACAAACTTGAAAATAGACTTGAAAATACCATTCATTCTAATCATAAATTTTAAGTTATCAACATGGGGATGCCTAATCAACCTCAGAATGTTAGCAAAAGACTTGAATGTAGAGATGAAGAGATGGAAAGGCTGAAAATAATGTTGATATACTAAAAATATGTCATTTCCTAGACATATGGAGACTTAAATATGTTTGATCTCAACATTATGACACATAATATTCCTTTGAAGCTTGATCAAAGACCATTTAGATATCACCAAAGACTAGTCAATCATTTTCTTGAGTTTCTTATCCAAAAGGAAGTTTAAAATATATTATTAGGTGGTATAATCTTTTTGATACATCATTCAACGTTGGTGGCTAACCTAATGTTATTCAAAAATGAGAATGGAGAAATTCATCTATGTTGATTTTAGGAAATTAAATTGATCTTCGAACATGGATACCTATACTTTGCCATATATAGATGAAGTCATTTAAAAAGTCACTAGGTCTGATATGATGTATTTATTAGATGGATTTTTAGGCTATAATAAATTCTTGGTTGACAAAAATGATATATCCAAGATAAATTTCACCTCTAAATGTGAAACATTTACTTATAAAAGATGCCTTTTGATTTGATCAATGCAGGTACCACTCTCAAAGGGATATGGACATTGAATTTGAGGGATTGATTGGTAATTTCATTTTTTTTACATGGATTATTTAATAGTGTTTTATAAATTTAGATCAAACCTCTTGAATCACTTACAAAATATTTTTTAACACTACCACAAATTTGGTATTTCACTCAATTCAAAAAAGATTATTTTCTATGCAATAGAAGGTAAGATTATTGGGAATGTAATAAAAAAAAATGAGGTATGTTGATTGAACTTGATTGAGATAATGCCATTTCCAAAATTTAATTTCCAATTAGTAATAAAAACTAAT
Source organism: Torreya grandis (assembly GCA_037957365.1). NCBI lineage: Eukaryota > Viridiplantae > Streptophyta > Pinopsida > Cupressales > Taxaceae > Torreya > Torreya grandis. Next base: position 2,198,364 of record JARHVA010001150.1, on the reverse strand, counting down.
TTTTTTTGGTAAGATAAAATTTGTTCATAAGTTCATTTTTGGTTTTTTGTAAATAGTTAAACCTTTAAATGTTATGTTTAAAAAAGATCCAAAGTAGAGTGGAACCATAATTTGAATAAGTCCTTTAAATAAATTAGGTATTCTATAATTTAATCCCCTATTTTGGTCAGTATAAACTATGCCAAAGACTTCTACCTGTATTCATTTTACTTTTATCATACAATTATTATCGTCCTGACATAAAAGTTTGAATACAGAGAACACCCTATAAATTTCATGAGTAACAATTTGAAAGAGTCAAAATTAAATTATCTTATGTTATATAAGAAATCTTATGTATTATTAAATTTAATAAAGAAATTTTAACATTACATTCTATAGAATAAGGTCTATGTTATGGTTTTGGTCTTACTATTAAGTTGATGGTAGGATATAATGAGATTGAATAAATAAGAGGATGTTGGGTCTCAAAGCCTTATGAATATGACATGGAATTTAAGCCTATAAGGATATTTTAAGGTCAAGGTTTATCATAATTGATTTCTAAATTTGATCCTAACATTGCTATTGTTAATATAAATTAGTCTAAAATCAAGCACAACCCATGAATTGATTTAATCACTCATTAATTATTATATGCTATCCCACCAACTAACCTTGATAGGACACAAAAAAGACAACTAAGATTAAAGGTTAATGATTTCATGTTAAATAAAGGCATGTTATACCATAAAAATCATGAAGGCATTTTACCAATATGTTTAATAGAAGAAGAAGCACAAGATGCCATGATCTCTTCTTATGAAAAATTAAGTAGTGGTCACCCTTCTAGTAACTTGATTACATAATATTAAGAGACGGTTACTATTGGGTAACTTTATTTAAATATGTTCATGCATATGTGAGATCTTGTCATCTTTTTTAAATATTTGAAAAAATACAAACTCATGTTGTCATGCTTCTTCAACTAGCTATTGAGGAGCATCCTTTTGCTCAACAAGGTCAAGATGTCATTGGTGTCATAAATCCCTATTCTTCAGGTAGTTATAGATTCATTATTATAACCAGTTAATTTTATAAAAGGTGGGATGAAGAAAATAATAATAATATTGATAAAGAGGTGATTAAATTTCTTGAAGAACAAATTACGACTAGATTTGGCACCTTGGTAGCACTTGCATGTGATAATGGGCCTTCCTTCCAATAAATTGAATTGACTAAGGGGCATATCAAAATAGAGTTACATTGAATTTATCTTAAAAATATTACCCTCAAGGCAATGGCTTGGATAAATATAAAAATAATAATTTATTGAATTCCATTAAGAAAATAATAGAAAATAATCCACATAGTTGGCATTTATTACTCAAATATACTTTATGGGTTGAGCAAATAAGACACAAGAATATTCTCAAGAGTTCACCTTTTAAGCTAGTTTATAGTTTGAAGTCAATATTTAAAATGATACTCAAGAAACCTTCATATCAATTCATTCATGTCTATATGGAAGCAAATGAGACAAGTTAGTCTAAACAATTAGACATGATTCATTTGGAAGACATAAGAGAAGAAGCCTTAAAAAAATTAGCACATCCTAGGTGGATATAAAGAGATGTTTTTATAAAAAATCACAAGTTAAATTCTTTCATATTTTATACTTTGTTTTATTATGGGAAAATTTCTATGAGAAGAAGGTTCAAGATTCGAAGTCTAGTCCTCCTTGGATTTGGCCTTATCAAGTTTTAGAGATACTAGGATGGAATATATTTAGACTGAATTATGCTCAAGGTAATGACCTTCCCTTACAAGTCAAAAAATAGATTTTGAAGCATTATTTCTTAGTTGTTCCATTAAATTAAATTTTAAAAATAAGGTCAAGAGGTTAATGATATGTACATATTATATAAAATTGCTTGTTCTCATAGATTTAGTTGCATTGCTTTGTTAATTTAGTTTTATGTTTTCTTATATTATTTTCTCAATTTATTAGTTTAGTTTTCCATTTGTTATTTTGTGTTTGTCTTTCTTAGTTTGCTTTCTTGTTATTTTTATTCTTTGTTCTATTATTTTCCCCCAACTTATTTAAGTTGGTTTGTTTTGTTGGATTTGTTGGTGGTTTATGTCTCCTTTTCATGAGCGATTAAGTTTATTATCTGTAGTATCATGAGAATTAAATATTTTTTAAGTTATTCCCTTGACATTATTGTTTTGGATCCTCCCTTATTACACTTTTTTCATGTTTTAGTCTTGCAGAAGTAATTTTTTCTCACAATCAACATTATATAATAATCAAGTTTAAGGGGTAAATAAAATTTTAGGCAATAATTTATGAAGAAACATTTCATGTTTACATTCTCATGATATAAGAATTTCAAATGGTTGATGAATGTATGATAATAATTTAGACTTAAAATCTAGAAGGTAAGTATTAATCCTTGAATAGTTACATAAAATGCTACAATTCCAATGAATTTTTAGAAATTTTGAAGGCCTATGATTCAAAATAGAATATGTGAATTTTAGAAACATTTCATTTTATTGTTGAATCCATAAAATTACATGTAATTATAATCTTAAGCCAAATAAAAACACTGAGTTGATTTAAATTTATAATAATAGTCATGAATTTCTTGAGTCTATCATTTTACCCTTGGCTTGGTCCCTGACCCTCAATGGACTAAATAATGAAATCTTTTCAAAAATAAGAAATCATAAAAAAATTAAAGTTAAAAATGCAAAATTCAAATTCTTTCCTCAAAAGGGCAATTCAAGAAATATCCATTATAGAATTTATATCCTAGCTATCAATAGAGCAAGGCCTTGATATGGACCATAGGGATATTTTTAAGGGATATAGACACTTGGATGGTATTATAACAATGTCCATGCCATTCCCACCCAAGATAAACATCCAAAATTTTATTTCTCAAAAGTTTTGATTGTTTTACATAAGTTTAAATTTATTTAGGTGAATTAAAGAGCTATAAAAAATCAATCACTTTGACACACACTAATGGTCCTAGGTAGATATGGAACTTATTACATCACATTTTGTAGAAAACTTTAGTGCTTTCATATTTCTAGTTTTGTCTAAAGATTTGTATAGAGTTTTGTGTTTGTTCTTTAGGTGTGAAAATTTACCATCTAGGTTATGAATGTTGAATGACATTCTCCCCGTGGAAGTCTCCATTTGTTGGGTCCAACATGCCCCATACTCAAAATTTTCACATGGGGACCCTCTTGATACAACATATTTATTTATTTATTTTCCTATTAATTCATATTTGAATGACCTCATTTATAAATGCCACTTAAGTTATTGAGATAGACCTTACTTTTTTAGTCTTTAACTCAAATTTCAAGTTGGTTTGATAAAAATGACTTATCATTACTTGAATATTTATTTATGATGATTAATAATTATTTTTATAGTTTAAGATTAAGAATTGGTCCAATAAGGTTGCTTTTAAGAAAATTTAGCTTTGATTCACTACTAGTTATATGATCTTCATGTTATTTTAAGATCAAGTTTAAGTGATGCATTATAGGTTTAATTACTATTCCTTTGCAAATAATTAACTTTGAATCCTCCAAAACTAGATTATTTTGTTCATTGTCCACTCGAAGGTCTTATATTGAAGTATTTGTGCCTTAGTTTTTAAAGTATAACCTATTCTAAGGATTAAATTGAAGGGGGCTAATTTAAATAGTTTTATTTCATTGGACATTAGACTTAATTATTGAATTATTTCAATTGAATTAGGAATTTTATCCATTCATATTTAGTTCAAATGACAATTTAAATGATCATATCATTAAGTTAAAGTATTTATTGATCTTTTTAAATTGATTTATTCCACTCAAATTAGTTCTTATCTAGTCAACTTTTCATTTAAATCAAGCTATATTTATGCCTTTTTAGGCCTTTTCTTATATTTTTTTGTGTTTCTAATGATTTATTTATAATGGTTTCAACAAATAACTCACTAATTATTTTCTCAAGTCATTTTTTACCTTTTATTTATTCAAAAAGATATTATAAAGACTTCGAGCCATTGATCCTTTATAACTATCAAAATATCAAGAACTTAGAATCCATGGGGTATTTGAAAATGGATAAGTTTATCCCATGGATTGACTTCCTATATTTATGATGCGTGTCATAAATTTAGAAGCCCAAGAGATCCATATATTTTCAAAGGTATTGAAAAATCCATAGAAGTATTCCAAGCCCTAAAGTTCTAAGATTGTGACATGTGGCAGCATATCAAACACCTAAAGTTTAGAGGAAGGTAGTGAAACATTCAATGTCTTGATGTCTTGAGCTTCCATGATCCATCCAAATGTTTATATATTAGGTGATCTAATCAAAGCCAAAGTCTATATTCATTTTGAGGCCTAAAATCCTAAGCTCATACCACATGGTAGGATCTTAGAGAGCAAGGGAGTAGAAGGTCAAAGATAATCCATATAATATCTAAGGACTAAAGGCCCATGATGATGACATGTGGCATCATCATAGAATTCTAATGAACTAAAGGGTTAATTGAGATAGCGTAGGCCTCTGATAAAAAATTAAACATAGAGATGATGCATGGTAATATCAATGGTTCAAAGCTCACCCTAATAGATAAATAAGTATAATAGTAAAATTGACCAAGTGTCAAAGGTAGAGGAACCTTGAGATCATGCCATATGGCATGATCTCATAAAATTAGAATAAATTTATTTTGTAAAAATGGTTATATCAAAGAGATCCAAAGTCTTGTGACTTAGACACATGGTCATATGTCAGGGATTAATAGATTGGGGAAAGAAATGCAAAGTTAAAAGATAGTCTAACTCCAAAGTCATATGATTGTGAAACATGGTTGCATATCAAGAAGTTAGATTTTAGAAGGGTGAATACATAAAATAGTTGAGTGGCGATCTCTTGAAGTCCCAAGATTGTGCCATGTGGAACAATATTAAAGACTTAATCGATAGAATTAATAATACCAATAGTGAAGTTATGAAAACCTAAGATCCATGATGATGCCACATGGTACCATTGCATGAGCTAAAATGTGGAATACTTTTCAAAGTAGACATGAAACATGAATCTTGGGAGAATAGTAAATAATCAAAGACTACTTGTAGACATCATAAATATACACACTTGCACTTTTAAATGTCAAAAACCCCCTGGACCTACCTAAGACCATCTTAGGATCAATTTAAACCAATTTGGCCTAACCAATCCCACTTGTAGTCACATTCACAAGATGACTCAACCTAGCCTTCAAGACCTCTTTCATTTGGAACCTAACCATTGATAGTTAGAGTGACCATCGATGATCACCATGGGAAACCCTGACCATCGATGATCAGGTTCCACCTCCTTAAAAAAGCACATTCAAACTACCCATGTTACTTTTTTAAATATAGCTTGTCTAAATCATGTTATGAGCCTTTACATGGATAATTTATATTTAGATCACTGAGTTACACATTCAATTTCACCTCTTGCTTGTGCCTATAAGAGAAAGAGTCCTAGAAGGTCAAATCCATCTATAATAATTATCAAGAGCATAAGGATCCAGGAGTTTTTTTTTATAGGTCAACCAGTGTCATTAGCATTATCAAGCATCATCATTGTTATCAAGCATCATCTATTGGAAATATTGTCATTGATGTCAAATTAGCATTTAATGTCAAAATGTGTTTTTAATGTTTATATCTTAGATAAAGTGTGTTAATATTAATTAAATATTAATGAATATATTTTTGGTTGCATAAAGACAAAAGAGGGCCCATGTGGAATTTGAAGAGTCATCACTAAAAACAAAGGAGGAAAAGGATGCATTTCTCCATGAAGGGCCACCTTGACGAATTTGAAAAGTCATCACTAAAGACAAAAGAGGAAAAGGATGCATTTATCTATGAAGGGTCACCTCGAGGAATTCAAAGAGTCACCAAGTAAAGACAAAGAAAGAATTCAAAGGGTCATGCAAGGATGGATGCCAAAGGTCATTTGGAAAGCTATAAAATGAGGCTTGGGAAGCCATTTAGATATATGGAAGAGAATTATTTTATCTAGATAAGAAGAGAAGAGGAGAGTAGAGAAAAGAGAAGAGATATGTAGTGCACTATCATTTGTTGAGAAAGCAAAATTGAGAGATAGTTGTGTGGTATAAAAAATAGGGGTTGGTGCTCCTATGGGTTGGTGCTCCTAAAATTTGGTTCTTGAAAAAATTGTAAACTTGAGTTGGTGCTAATTTATATACTTGAGATTGTTCTCCATGGTTTTTCCTACTTTGGGTTTCCATGTTAAAATATGGTCTCTCTCTCTATTATGTGGTGCATGTTATTACTTTTAGTTTTATTACATATCAAGAATGTATGATTAAGTGTTTAAATCAAAAGGAATTTCATTAAGTAAAATATAAATCCATTGATTAACATCATCAGTAATCTCATTGAGAGATGACTTAACGTCACCTCTTAGCCATGTTTTTGAGTACCATTACTCGACCAAAATCAAGCTAAATTCTACCAATAGGCTAACTAATTCAACCACCCACACAATCAACTTCTGATAAGACAAGTACTTATTTGTCAATATTCACATACTTTATTTCCATTTTGAAATTAGTCCAGTCTTTTCCCATCTCCCAGAATCCATCTTTTAGGCCCCATGATTTATCAATTAACAACCCATATCTTCACATAGTAACTATCAATGGTTGAATTAACTAATTAAATTATGCACAACCACTAATGGTCATATTAACCAATGATTGTCACGTTAATTGTTGATGGTCAACCTAACCACTGATGGTTATTGTGGCTATGAAATCCAACAAGCTATTTTTGCCCACTTACCCTCAACCAAAACTAATTTTTTGTGTTTTTGATCACTCATAGACCTCTTTCATATTTTATGAAGCATAACTCAACCCCTTAACACTATTATTAATTATTTTATCACTAATTTGATCATCTCTAGTTTAATTTCTTGAACAAGCATTCTTGTGTTCAATTTCAGTACCTTTTGATTATTAATGCAAGTATTGTTGACCATTTTTTGCCCAACAAGACAAATATCGGTCCCCCCTTTTTTCATGCTGTTCTGAGCTAGTACTTTTGATTTTTGCATGAGTCTTGAAATTTTTATAGACTCTATAGGTTTTCTATGAACTCTGTAGGTCCATTTCTACAGACTCTATAGGTTTTCTATAGACTTCACAGGGACTTCTACGAACTCTACAGGTGTAGTCTTTCGACAGTTGAAGAACCAGTCAAAGAGTGCAAGGTTTTACAAAGCTTCTTCAGACTCTTGTTTGAATAAATTCATAAGGAAAGTTGGCATCTTTGAACTATTGAACCATTGAATTGGTTCAATGCTTTGACTTAATGCCTTGGTTCAGTGCTTTGGTTCAACTGCAAAGTTCATCGGCTCAATTCAAAGGCTTGGTTGGTTCAACGCTTCAGCAAAGTTCAATGCTTGGTTCAATCAGCAATGTTCATCAGCAAAGTTTAACGTAAAAGTTCAGCAATAGGTTTAATCAAATGGTTCAAACATTTGGTTCGACACCTTGGTTCAACAATTATTTGAATTATTGAACCAGTTCAATCAATTGGTTTAACGATTGGTTCAAAAGAGTGGTTCAATGGTTGGTTAAAAGGAGCGGTTCAATCAAAGAAGTCAAGCAAGCCTCCTGAAGGACAAGTGCCATTATGGATGGTAGTTCTAGGTTCAAGAGCCCTTGTAGAGGGTAGCGAGCACTTCAAAGAGGCCACAAAGAAAGAAAGCTGCAAAGGTAAGATCTTTTTAGAATTTTGTTAAGGCAAAGAAATAAATTCTTTTAGAATTTTTGTCTGAAGGAATTCCTTTAGATAAAAAGTTTGAAGAAATTTGAGGAAACTATAGGCCAAAAGCCTAAAAGGAAAATTTTGAAGGCAAAGTGACAAGGCAATTCTTGCAAACTTTTTGTCCACGAGAAAAAGCCTGAGGGAAAAAAGTCTATGCAAAAATATCACAGAAAAGGCCCATAGGGAAAGAAGCCAAAGCAAGAAGCTGATGAAAGGTCCAAGGGTGACGGGCCCAAGGATATTAAAGTTAAACATGGAAAACAAGCCGTTGGAAATTCAAAAGTGATGATGGGTGCATGGATATCAAATTTAAGATGGTGAAATAGCTATTTGCTTTTAAATTGACTAAGCACTAACCATGAAAAGAGCCCAAGGAATGCAACGACCTGCTATAAAATCACCCTCAAGGGACTAAGGAGTAGAAAGAGACAAAACCAAGATGAGACAAGGCAAGAAATGGACAAAGAATCCAAGTGGTGAAAGGAGGTGTCAACTCAGGGATTTATTCTTGTAGTTGGAATAGTGCTTACCAGGTGGTCACCAAATGGCACAAATAGTAAGCGACGCAACTTGTTTTCTCTAGTTTGCATTTATAAGTAACAAGCTATGCAAATGCCTTGAAGGGAGTAGTTTTTTCATAGAGAAAAGGTGTGACTTGTGCTTCCTCATTAATGTTGGGATGCCAAAGTCAAAGTAGGAACTGACAATCAAATGGCTTCCTCTTCCCAAGGCTCAGAGTGCACATGGGCTAGCTTAAAAAAAGAACACCAAAGTCTTTCCCAAAAGGTTCCAAGTTATCTTCCTCTTTCTATCTATTGTAAAAATTCTCATTGGAGAAGGATTGACTCTTTTAGCCTTAAGGCAAAACTCTGCCCAAAAATCTCTCAGGCTTGTAAGGTAGAACTCTGCCAGATTTTACCTTGAATCAGGACATAACATTTTTACCTCTATCTGGACTTACACTTTAAAGTCTATGTCTATGTTATTCTTTTGTGTTAAGTCATTCTCTTTCATGCTTTTCATAGATCGATTACAGCATGTCTAGTGCATTGTGAAGTCTCCTTTTTGCAGGTCTGCCAAAAGTGTCTACAACAAGAATATAGGCCCCTATGAATAGGCTGTCAAAGTGTCTCTCAGAACACCTTTTCTAGTTCCTTCCTCCTTGTATCTCTACAGACACCTAACTCACTGAAACAAAAGAGTTTCCCATGTTAGATGAAGTGTATGGGCATTTCTTCCTGGTGAAAAGTGTATATTCAAGCTGAGTGGGTCAACATTTTCTGGTATATCACCTTTTCATTTTTAGGCTTAGGTTCTATTTTCAGCATCTCTCTCTCCCTTTTCATCCCCCCTTTTTACATTTATTTGTTAGTAGTAGGAAACTAGGGCCTAAAAGATACATCAAAGGGAGCTAGCCCTTATCTAGAGACTCTCCCCTCTAGCTTTGCCAGTCCCACAGGTGAGAGGGGAGTTTCCATTGTTGCATGTGGAAGGTAGGAGCTCAGTCTCCTACCCTCAGGTGCAATCCACTATGCCAATAGTATTTGACATGCTCGATGGGACCAACTAGGACAAGTTGTGTCTAAAGAGTTGAAGAATTTTTGGTGTGTTCTTCAACCAACTAGCCTTTGGAGGCTTTTGCATCAACACCAATGACGACTCTGAGTTGAATTAACTGGTTAAGCAGTCCAGGTGCCATCAAGAAAAACTTAATTTTTGTATGTATAATTCCTTTGCACAAAATCATGGGCCTTATTTTCCTTCATTTAACTATGATCAAGCTCAAGATATTTAGGGAATCACCTCAAACAACTCTCCTAGTTTCCATTCAAGGATAAGGGAGGTGGTGCTGGAGTTTGAGAAACAGGTAATAGAGATTGATAAATTGGATGAGTAGTACAGATATCAATAGGAGCTGATGTATAAAGAGGAGTGTTTGTTTAGGCAAGCTCAGGCCTTGTAATCCATGGAGGAGGAGGTAGAAAAATGGAGGAATCCATTCATTCAAGGTAGTCAGCCTTGCACACCCCCTCCTATTCTAAAGAAATCCCCCTCTTGTGCACCAAATCCTTTCTATCAGATAACACTTGCTCATTACAGCTCATTTGATGCATCAATCAACCCTACTCTTGACCCTATATGCCTAGCCTTCAAGCATCAAAGGGAACTGGAACAACCTCCCATGGAGATGAACCTTCTAAATTCCTTATATCATGAATCTTCCTTTGGGGGGAACATTATGAACCAACACATCTCTCTTGAAACTGCTCCTACTCAACATGATGATTTTGGTGACCTCCAAGAAAGACTCTTTCAAGAAAATCTAGCCAAGTAAATTAAAGATTTAGAGGCTAAGATGAGACTGCTTCATAAAAGAGAGATGGAACTTTTAGACCTCGTAGAGGAGCCCCAGGATCTTGGAGAAAACAAAGTTGCTGCCTGTTCACAGGAGCAAAATTCCAATTCTGAGATCCTAAACTAGAGGAAAATAGTAGAATCATGGGGCAGGAAAGAGGAGAAGAAAGGTTTTGCTCAAAACCTTGAAGAAGATGAGGCTATTCCTACTCATGATGATGCTGATGAACTTCAAGAAAGGCTCTTTCAAGAGGATATGGCCAGAATAATTATAGAGTTGGAATCCAGAGAGAGATTCCTTAGCCAATGTGTGATGGATGGTTCAGACCCAACGACACATTTCATGTCTGAACACACCCCACCTACACACCTCCAAGAGAACTATTAGGTGACACCTAATATTGATGAAGTACTAGCTAGATGGAAGGAGGAGAATCATTCGATTCTAGCTCAAGGGCTACCTCCCCTTCCACATGGTTGTTTCACTTTACCACTTCTCAAAGAAGAACCTATTCTACAGGAGGTGAATGAGGATCAAAAGATCCAATTTGTAGTTCTCCAAGAGGATATCATGAGAAAAAATGAATAAGAAATCCTCATTAATTCTCCTTTTGAAGACACTATCAGCAATGAGGAAGAATCAGGGCATGCATACATGTGGATGTTCCAGCAATACGAGGAGGAACTTAAGCATGGTGAGCTCTCTCCCCCTTTATTTAATGAACTTCCTTGTTTCTTCAATGAGGAAGATGACTATGCTAAGGAGCCTGAGTTGGAGGAGGATTAGGAGAATATCTTTGAACATCTAGAAACTCTGGTCTTTAAGCAGGAAAAGGAGAGGTCTATCTTCCTTGAGGAAAACTTTGAAGAAGAAATTTTTAAATAAAGAGGTGATGTTCTGTGGGATGATCAGTTAGTTTGTGATTCCATTTTAGACATCACAATAGTCACCCTTCTTCAAGAAGGCCAAGAGGAAGTAGAGGATGAGTTTGACAGGATCTTCAATAAAGTAGAAGGAAACAGGTCAAACCATGATGCACTGCAAAGGGACTATGCACTACAAAGGGCTTATGGTGATGAGCCACCAGCCATATATTTCTTGGTGAAAATCACTAGCATGAAGGACTAGCATTCAAAAAGCTTTCAAGAATAAGAATAATACATATATGTTGGAAGCATGTTTGAATCTGATCCACTCAGATGCAGGCCAATCAAGGTGATAGGCAAGAGGAGCAGGTCACCAACTCTCCTTTTCATTCAACCACTTGTTTTGCACCATAAGTTTCCTAGCTAGGGAGGGGACTTAAGAAATTTTCCCTTTGATCCAGGAGGGAAGCAAATATACCTGGTTAGCTGTATATAGTATTTTGCTTTCAGTTTTTTTTCTTGTTTTCCCTAAGTGCAGTTTGCACAAGTAGTGTTTTTAGTCTTGTGTGTGCTTTCCCTTGTGTCTGGGGTAAAAGGCTTATGTTTGATTCTTGGATCTTTTGGGGTTATTTCTAACCTTTCTTCAAAGCTACATTCTGACTCTGTGCCTAATGGACTTTAAGGTAACTAGTCTTTAAGCATAGCATGCATGCTTCCCCTGGGAGTCACCAATTTGTTGACCATTTTTTGCCCAATAGGCCAAAAATCAGTCCTCCCTTTTTTCATGCTATTCTGAGCCAGTAATTTTGATTTTTGCATGAGACTTGCAATTTCTACAGACTCTGTAGGTTTTCTATGGACTCTATAGGTCCATTTTTATGGACTCTACATGTTTTCTACAGACTTCATAGGGACTCCTATGAACTCTGTAGGTGTAGTATTTCGGTAGTTGAAGAACCAATCAAAAAGTGCAAGGTTTTACAAAGCTTCTTCAGACTCTTGTCTAAAGAAATTCATAAGGAAAGTTGGCATATTTTAACCATTGAACCATTGAACTGGTTTAATGCTTCAGTTCAATGCCTTGGTTCAACGCTTAGGTTCAACACTTCAGTTCAACTACAAAGTTCATCAGCTTGGTTCAAAGGCTTGGTTGGTTTAATGCTTCGACAAATTTCAATGCTTGGTTCAATTGGAAAAGTTCATTGGCAAAGTTCAATGTAAAATTTTATCGGCAGGTTCAATCAAATGGTTTAAACATTCGGTTCGATGCCTTGGTTCAACAACTGTTTGAACCATTAAACTAGTTCAATCAATTGGTTCAACAGTTGGTTCAATGGTTGGTTCAAAGGAGTGGTTCAATCAAAGAAGTCAAGTGAGCCTCCCAAAGGACAAGTGCCCTTGCATAAGGCAGTTTTGGGTTCAAGAGCCCTTGCGGAGGGTAGAGAACACTTCAAAGAGGCCACAAGGAAAGAAAGCCACAAAGGTAAGATCTTTTTATAATTTTGTTAAGGTAAAGAAACAAATTCTTTCAAACTTTTTGTCTGAAGGAATTCCTTCAGACAAAAAGTCTAAAGAAACTTAGGGGAACTGTAGGCCAAAAGCCCGAAAGGAAATTTCCAAAGGCAAAGTGACAAGGCAATTCTTGCAGACTTTTTGTCTGCGGGAAAAAGTCCACTAGAAAAAATTCTATGCAAAAATCCTACAGAAAAGGCCCACAGGGAAAGAGGCTGAAGTAGGAAGCTGATAGAAGGTCCAAGGGTGATGGGCCCAAGGATGTCAAAGTTAAACATAGAAAACTAGCCATTGTAAATTCAAAAGTGATGACAGGTGCGCATACGTCAAATTTAATATGGTGAAATAGTTGTTTGCTTTTAAATTGCCTAAGTGCCAACCATGAAAAGAGCCCAAGGAATGTAGTGACCCACCAGAAGATCACCCCTGAGGGCTAAAGGATTATAAATAGACAAAACTAGGATGAGACAAGGCAAGAAATGGACAAAGCATCCAAGTGGTGAAAGGAGGTGTCAACTCAGGGATTTATTCTTGTAGTTGGAATAGAGCTTGCCAGGTGGTCACCAAATGGCGTAAATAGTAAGTGGTGTAGCTTGTTTTCTCTAGTTTGAATTTGTAAGCAGACAAGCCATGTAAATGCCTTGAAGGGAGTAGTTTTTTCACAGTGAAAAGGTGTGACACTTGCTTCCTCATTAATGTTGGGATGCCAAAGTCAAAGCAAGAACTGACAATCAAATGGCTTCCTCTTCCCAAGGCTCAAAGTGTACATGGGTCAACTTGCAAAAAGATCACCAAAGTCTTTCCTAGAAAGTGCTAAGTTCTCTTCCTCTTTCTATGTATTGTAAAAATTATCATTAGAGAAGGATCAACTCTCTTAGCCTTAAGGCAAAACTCTGCCCAAAAATCTCTTAGGCTTGTAAGGTAGAGCTCTACCAGATTTTACCTTGAATCAAGACTTAGCATTTTTACCTCTATCTGGACTTGCACTTTAAAGTATATGTCTGTGTTCTTATTTTGTGTTAAGTCATTGTATTTCATGCTTTTCACAAATTGATTACATCATGTCCAGTGCATTGTGAAGTCTCCTTTCTGCAGGTCTGCCAGAAGTGTCTACAGCAAGAATATAGGTGCATGTGAATAGGATATCAAAGTGTGTCTCATAACACCTTTGCTAGTTCCTTCCTCCTTGTATCTCTACAGACCCCTAACTCAATGAAACAAAAGAGTTTCCCATGTCAGATGAAGTGTATGCGCATTTCTTCCTAGTGAAAAGTGTATGTTCAGGCTGAGTGGGTCAACATTTTTTGGTGTATCACCTTTTCATTTTTAGGCTTAGGTTCTATTTTCAGCATTTCTCTCTCCCTTTTCATCCCCCCCTTTTTACATTTATTTGTTAGTAGTAGGAGAAATCAAGGCCTAAAGGATACATCAGAGGGAGCTAGCCCTTATTAAGAGTCTCTCCCCTCTAGCTTCATTGATCCCAAAGGCGAGAGGGGAGTTTCCATTATTGCGTGTGGAAGGCAGGAGCTCAGCCTCCTACCCTCGAGTGCAATCTACTACATCAACAAGTACCTTATTTCTAGTTTTGTGAAATTAATTATTTAAAATTTGTGGATTGACAACCCCTAAGGAAGACCTCACTTTTGAGATATAGCTATCACTAGGCAATCCATCCAACTATCTATCTAACAAACAAGTTTGATTTAGTGATTTCCTATCTTTAATTATTCCTCCCAAGCAAAAGAGGAGCTCTTCACAATCTTCTAATTCAATGCATGCACAAATATATAGGTTTTTCAACCACACCTATATCAAGTTTCTTTTCTCTATTCCCTATAACTTAAAGTGGAAATTTACATGACACATTATGGCATGCTCAGTGGGACCTAGAGTTTTTACTCATATATTTCTTTGAAGTTGTATGCTCTTCTCTCTATCTATGCTCATAACTAAATATGAAATTTATTTTGGGATTAAAATAAACTACATACATTTCTTACTTTTAACAATATTTCAATTTGAATTAAACTAAAGTAATCCTATCGTAGCACCACTTTTATTGCACACACTAGCCAAACCACTTTCATCAATCAAACATAAAAAAAATTGAGACAAATCCTAACTAGGATTTTGTAACCTAGAAGTCACCTTACCCTTTCCCAATAATCCTACTTGGAGGTCATTACCAAGGGGAGAACCAACTCAAATCTCTAGTTGAGTATAAACTCTGGATATTAATATATATTGACTAAGCATCTGACACCCTTATCGCTATGGTGTGTGAAGTGAGGGCATAGGCCCCAATAATAAGCCACGTATTGATTCCAATATAGATTATTTTGAGCACCTAAAAAACTTGAAACCAACCATATACTACTTCTATAGTACCTAATATACAAGCCAACTCCTATCACACATTCTCATAAACTAAGGCATAAGCCAAAAGCAAGATTAAAACTAACCTCTAGACTTAACATACTTTATAGTGTGTGTCTTGACTGCCTTAATCATTATTTTGTCTTCTTCTTATTTGAGTGGTGAGTTTATTCTTATTTTCTCTCTCCCTTTATTGTATGGTTCTCACTCACCAGCAATGAAGAGACCTATTAGAGCAAAACCCATCACTCAAATCAACCTCTTCTAACTCTTCATCTATAGAGTACATCTTCAAGGTAGAAAACTCACCTCATACATTGGGAAGACCTAATTTACCTTGGGTGTTTTCTTAAGGAGACATGGACTTTACCACTTTTTTAGATAATAATCTAGTTTCCCTCCAGCACTACCTTAATACCTCCCCTCACTATGCCCTGATTCCAATTCCACCTTAGGATCCTCCTTATGACATGCCATCCTACCTTATAAGGAGTATCCCTATTGCTATGATCACCACCCAAACTTCAACTACCTAGGCATATTCATCTACTAACCCCTTTTATTCCAAAATTGAAAACCAAACTATCTGACCAACCACTACCCTTACACCTTCTGCCCCTACCAATGACTCCACCTTAGGAACAACCCTAACATTAACCAATCAAGATCCATTTATTTTTGGATTACCTACCACCAGGACTACCAACCTTTTCTCTATCAACACAAACCAATTGGTCAATATCCCTTTACCAAGTTTAGGGGTATTTATCCCTTCTACTTCACCACCTATTATCACGAAGGTCACTACCTCTCCTTTTGTTACCAACCCAATTAATGTTCTTCCCCAATCCATAAGAATGCCTTAATAGGTACCCATTGCACCTAATTTAGGATACATCCCTAACCCACAAGCATATGTACCCACTACTCTACCACCATCATCCTCCTATCCTTACATACCACCTACCTAACCTTTAACATCCACATTCCAAAATGTGATAGCCTCTTAACCACCAAACAATTACCAATATGTTACCCAGTCTCAACCATAATATCCATCTTATAACCCTTTTGATCCACCACCTTAAACTGACCTAATGAAGATGCTCATGGACAAGATGACAAACCTCATATCATCCATTTTAGGGCTCATAACATCCTATCCTATGAGTAGATTTATAATGAACCTATTCATCCCTCTGTACCTATAAGACCTTACCCTCCTCAATGGGAGCTTCTAAAATTTTTCAAACTTTAGAGCAATGAGGACCCTCAACAACACCTTAGGGATTCTAGGAACACATGTTACATGATTACTTATGATGATGCCCTTATCCTCTAAACCTTCCCCATGTCTTTATCCATCCTGACACTTGACTAGTATAGTGAACTTACTAGGCATTCAATCTTTTCTTTCACCCAACTAGCTTTGGTCTTCTTAGATAATTTTTCTATTAACATTTCCAAGAAGGTCTCTATCACTGATATCTATTCTATCAAATAATTCAATGATGATTCCATTAATAATTTCATTTCTCATTGGATAAGATTGATTAATCAACTTTAATTTTTCTTTCCTTAGCCTAAACTTATAGAGATTTTTGCTTGAGCCTATGCCAAACATATATCTTTTACATTGCATGTCCAAAGATTCAAAAAAAATTAGGAAGCTTTTACCATTAAAAAAAAAGCTAGAAAATTGAGCCATAGATGAGGGAAATTTAAAGTTACAAAACAAAAACTCTACCTTCAAGACCAATGAAACCTCTTCCTTTAAACCAAGAAACCAAGCCAACACTAGAACCAAAATCAAGGGAACTGTGAATGTAGTTGTCCTTTAAACTACCCCTCCACCTAATGTCAATCAACAAAATTCTCTCATTACCTTAAATCAAAACACAAAGAACCCAAATCAAAGCAACCAAAAATAGTTCACTCCACTTGGATAATCTTATGCCTCAATTCTAGAGAAACTACTAAAATCTAACCTCATATAGCTTCCCCCCATCAAACCTCCTTAGTAGTTTAATTCTTCTCATCTAACACCTACTTGGTATAATGAGAATGACCTTTGTGATTTTCATCAGTTAATTAGACATGATGTCAGTTGATGTAATAATTTCAAGAATGTTTATCAGAGTTTTATCAACAAAGAAAAAACATGTTGGATAATCCCAATGCCCCTCAAAATCAAGCTCTTGATGTATTTATGAAGCCTTCTCCCAACCATGCCCTTGTCAAAATTGAAGAAACACAAGATAAATGTTCTCATGATGCCCACATAGTCAATATGGTACTTAATACACTTATCAATGGGGAACCTACCATCCCACCTACCTACTTCTCTACCACTTCACCCACCTAGGTGGTAGAGTCACTTTCCCTTCCTTTGGAGGCCCAAATCAAGGAGTTTCCTTTTTACTTAGCTTCACTCATAGAGGGTTTGGAATAATCAAACAACCCTTTAAATAACCTTTCTAAACAAACAACCACTCTTAATCCACCATCTCCCCTAACCATATGACAAACCACAACTATGGACACCATGTCTAAGGGAGAAACTTTTTCACAAACACCCCTCACAAAGTAGCCCCCTGGTCCAAAATTATATACCTTGCTTAAGGAAATAGATGAGGCTACCAATCTTCCTCCTTAGCCCATAGGTGTATCTTTGACACCCACTACTCAAGAGATTATACCAATATACAAACCTTTTTCTAAACTCATTTAAAATTTAGGTATGGTCATAAAATTAGACATGGATCAAACCAATTTCAAGTAATATTTATGGCTTCCTTACATCAATAAACCCAAACCTTCTAGCATGCCTTTAACTAACCAATCCATCATTTTTCCATCACCTCTTAAATTGATCAGAACTTTTACCAACCCTTCACATTCTCCATCAACCAAAACAACTACCTCTCTAATGACCAGACCACCAACCAAACCTTAAATAACTCTTGGTGCCTTCCCTACATGAATCCTGGTTCTCCCATTCTTGAAAGTGGACTTAACCTCATCCAATCCTATACCCAAACCTCAACCCAAACCAACTAAAAGGGAGAAACCATTAAAGAGCCACATGTCTAGGATTATACCTCCCTCTACCTTGCCTTTTATCTTAGGGCCTCATCCCTCAACTTTGACTAAAAAACAAGCTCTTTTTAACATATGTCATCTACCACTATTGGCTACACCATCCTACTTACTATCTAATGCATTGGTCCTTCTCAGATTACCAATAGCTAGACTATCAAACTTAGACACCCCAACCACTAGCATACCCAAACCAAAACCATTGACTAGACAAACCACCTAACCTAAACCCTCTCTCACTAAACCCATTACTACCAACATGACCATCTTACCAACTAAAACCATAACCTATGGACCATTCCCACCTTTAGTTCCATCTTATATAACCATTTTACAAAGGTTACTACAAGCATCTTACCCGACTTTACTCTTTATTAGGCCCTTCAATCCTCTTGGTCAAAACTGGCTTGGTATAACAACCATCAAGTTTGTTCCTATCATAGGACACCTAGGCATGACATGAAGAATTGCAAAGATCTCTAGGATATTATCCATCAGCTCTATGATGAGGATGATCTTTTACTAGATGAACTTCCCTTGACTCCTCTATCAATACACCCAACAAGCATTTTCTAATGCATCCCTAATCCTCCATTCTCACCTAGAGTGATGAAGAATCTACCTAAAATCCTATCACAACTTTCCCCTCTATCCATACCATTAATGTGGTCACATGATCATAAAAAAAGGATAAAGGGAAGAACAAAGTGTCCATCCTATGAAAATACCCACCTTCTCATCCTAAAACACACCAAATCCCAATCTCTTCATCTTTAGCTAAGCCCAAAGTTATGATTTTAGGCACCTATGAGGCTAACCCCTTTAAATCCATTAGGAGGTTCATTATTGAACAACTCCACTATACTCTAGCTAAGATGAGCCTCTATGATCTTATTCCCACCTCACCTCACCATTATTAGACTATGATAGAAACTATGAAAGTTATTGAGGTTGGACTAGGCAACTGCCCACATATAGAGGCTTTTATAGGTGCTCTCTAAATCTCCACCCTTTTTACTTTCAAGGACTTAAAGATACCCTATATCTACCCTAAGGATATAGATCCTCCTCTCTTTATTACTACCCACATTAACAAAACCAACATCAAATAGGTTATGATAGATGAGGAAGCCAACATCAACATCATCTCTTCCCATACCTATGACCAACTCAAATTATTGGATAATGTCATGTCGCAAACTTTAACTATCCTTATATCCTTTAATGACACCATGACCACTACCTTGGGAACCATTGTCCTCCACATTTGGCTCAGACCACATACACTCCCCAAACTCTTGTATGTGGTTGAAGGTGAATTTTAGTATAATTTTTTACTAGGGAGACCTTGGATCTATGTTATGGGTTGCATACCTTCTGCCCTTCACCATTGTGTCAAATTCAAGCACAATGTTTAAGTTGTTACCATACAAGCTAACCCAAGCCCTTTTATAGCATGTAATATGACCTACCAATCTAATGACATCTTCTTACCTCTAACAAAAGCACCCCAATAATCCATTTCCAAGCCCTCAACCACAAAAAATAAAGCCATTGCTTCTCCTTCCATAGAGACATCTACCAATTCATTTACTCCCATAGACCATATACCCATCATTGATCCCTTGTAATCTACCTTCTAACACCTTACCCTTAGAGAATACAATCTCCTTACCCTTGATTCTTTCCCTACTCCCTAAAATTATGGAAAACTCAACCACCAACTAGGTTATGAACTAAGCATTAGAGTTATTACTCCCCTACGGTTTCTAAGTTGTCAAACCCACTTTACCTATGTAAGAATTGACAATCCACTCAATGATACCACCACCCCTCTTCTTCACAACCATTCACCTCTACATTCTTTTACTTGGACAACTCAAACTTTGCCAAAGTATACCTCCATAGGTGAGCCTAGAAAGGGTTTGGCTTAGGAGATTATGGGTATGGCCCACACACATTGATCTTTATTGAGACCCAAAAGACTCATAAGAAGCACAACCTTGGCTTCATTCTACCTAATAAGAAGAAATCCAAATAACCTAATGCTACCACTATTGTAGAAGAGATCTATTCCTCACCAGTACCCCCTCCACCTAAGTGTGAGGATGAGGATATCATCCCACCTAACTTTTTTTTCATCAACATGAATACCCTTGGCCCTCTAACTTATCAAAAGGAAGGGGCACTAGTATCCATCCCTTTGATCCATCCTAAACTAGTGGGAGAAGACTTTTCTACCATTAACATTATCCAGTACTAGGATGATGATTCTATTCTCACCTACCTTGGTGTACCTAATTCCTCCATCCATAAATCTTTACCTCTCAAATCCTCAACCATGATAAATTAATCCACTATAGATATTGACATAGGCACTTTAAGAGACCCTTATATTGTAAAATTAGGCTAATATCTAACTTTTGAGGAACTTTAGGACTTCTTTACCTTCTTTTAAGACCACATCATTACATTCACTTGGTCATATGCTGATATGCTTGGTATTGACCTAGCCATTTCCACCCATAACATTATAACCAATAGTGACACCAAGCCTATTAGATAGAAGTTTGATGAATGCATCTTCGCATATCCCTTGTCAAGGAAGAGCTTCAATGCCTCTTCTCTATCTAACTTGATTCAACCCATTGATATCCCTAGTGGGTTTAAAACATCATACCTATCATTAAATCTATAAGGGGACTACATATCTATGTGGACTTATGTGACCTTAACCTCACCTACCCAAAGGATGAATTTTCCCTACCTAGCATTAACCAACTTATGGATCTTACAGTAGGCCATGAGATGTTTCTCTCATAGACAAATTCTTAGGTTATAATCAAATTTTGATTTCCCCTAAAGATCAACACAAAACTACCTTTATCACCCCATGGGGAACTTTCTAATATAACATCATGCTCTTTGATCTTAAGAGTGTTGGTGTAAATTACCAATGTTTTATGACCTACATCTTTCATGATCTTATCCACACAATCATCAAGGACTACATCAATGACCTCTTCAAAAAATTTAAACTTTTCATGGATCACTTAGCCATTCTCAATATTATCTTTGAGAGACTTATCTATTACCATGTACACCTCAATCCCAAGAAATGTATTTTCGGGGTCTTGTCATGCAAACTCTTTGGATTCATCATTTCCCTTCAAGGAATCAAGGTTGATCTAGACAAGATCAAAGCTATCCTCAAAACTCTACCTCTAACCAATCTTAAGAAACTCCAAAGTTTGTAGGGGAAGCTCCTATCCATTCACCACTTCATTTCTCAACTCTCAGATCAATGTCAACCCTTCCATCAACTCTTGAAAAAGGACATATCTTTTAAGTGTAATGACAATTTTTAAAAGGCTTTTGATGCACTCAAAGATTACCTTATATCTCCACTTTTCCTCACACCTCCAAGGATAGCCAACCTTTCTACCCTTATATCTCTACCACTGACCATTCCCTACGGGAAATGCTTACCATTAGGATGAACAACATAAAGAGCAAGCCATCTATTGTAAAATAAAAAGCTTGGTATACTCACACTGAGAAATTTTCTTGACCCTAGTATTTTTGGCCACCAAAATTCACCACTACCTTTTTAATCACAAAATTTTTGTCATAACCAATACTAACCCACTCAAGTACATGCACTCCAAGCCATACCAAAACCAATGTATGGCTAAGTGGCTCATGCTTTTAGCTAAGTTTGACCTTGAGTTCCTATAATAAAAGTTAATTAAGGGGCAAGTCATTGATAACTATTTGGATGATACACCCCTACCAAGCAACCAACCTCATCTCAAATTTCTAAATGAGTCCACCATAAACTTATCCCAAGCAGACTTCACCAATCATATAACCATGTTCTTTGATGGTTCTAATTGTCAGTGTGGTGGGGGAGCCAATATCATCCTTATCCCCCTTATCGATGAACCATTTCCTTTATCTTTTAAACTCAATTTTGAATGTACCAAAAATGTGGCCAAATATGAAGCCATAATAATACGTCTCTGGACCATGCTAGCCTTAGGAGCTATAACAATCAACATCTTTGGTGACTCCTAACTTGTGGTTAATCAAGTCAATGTCATCTACCAATGTAAGAATGAGATTTTGTAACTATATAAACCATTAATCATATAACTCTTGACATCATTTGAATACTATCATATTCAAACCACCCTATAATCTACCAAAATGTTTTCTAACACCATGGCTTCTCTTACTTCCCAAATCCCATTAACACCATCAGAATCTAAGCTATTAGTCATTATCCATCACCTCACCAAACATTCCTATATCAAGTTAGACACTCCAACCATATTTAATGTGGAGGAGATCCTACTTGACCTTTGGTACTGACAAACCTTTGACTACCTCAACCTTCACATAATTCCTTCTGGCCTCTCTAGGAATGCCCATCAAAAATTTATTCAAAGCACTTCCCATTACACCATTATGGGAAGGATCCTATATAAACAAAATTTTTATGGACTCTTGTTTCATTGCCTCTATGGTCCAAAAGCCTCTTGTGCTATCAAGGAGATACATGATGGTATTTGTGGGGGTCACTTTAGTGAACTCATTGTGGCTAAACGTATCCTCCACCTAGGCTATTACTAGCCTACCCTTAACCAAGACTATTTTGATTATGTGAAAAAGTGTGTCAAGTGTTAATAACATGCTAATTTTCATCATGCACCTAGAAATGGCCTTTAAGTTTCCATTGATTTCTAGCCTTTTTTCACAGTGGGGTATGGACCTTATCGATGAAATTAACCCCCACTCTTCACAATGACATCCCTCTATCATCATCACAACTGAATATTTCACCAAATGGGTGGAGGATATTCCTCATCTTGATAAAGGCTAAAAATATTATCAAATTTATCACCCATCATATCATTTGTTACTTTAGTGTTCCCCATAGGATCATCACTGACAATGTCAAATCCTTCAAAAACAAAAAAGTTCAAGGTCTTTGTGACATATTTGGAATTAAACTGAGCTTTTCATCACCTTATCGCCCACAAGCAAATGGAGAAGTAGAGGCCTCTAACAAAACCCTTAATAACATTCTCATCAAAATAGTTAATGTCTTAGGTTAGGATTGGCACTTTCACATTCCTTTCACCTTATGGGCATATCACACTAGCATCTAAATCCTTATAGGTCCAACACATTTTTATCTCATGTTTGGAGCTGAGGCTATATTGCCTCTCGAGGTCCAAATACATTCTCTTCATATATATTTGCATGATCTCATTTCCAAAGATGATTATTATCAAGAACATTTATCCCAACTTGAGTTACTTGATGAGCATAATTTTTCCACTCTTTCCCATCTTCATGTCTATCAATAACAAATCAAGTGTGCTTATAACAAACACCTAAAAGTGCAATAATTGAATATTAGAGATCTCAGCCTCAAGAAAAATCAATATGTTACTAATTTAGAGAAAAGCAAAAGAAGCAAATTTGCCTTCAATTGGCTTATACCTTACATCATAACTCATAAGTATGGATCAAGAGCTTATCATTTATCCTCTCTCAAAGGCAAACTAGAACCTAAGCCTCTCAATGCTTCGCATCTGCATCCTTTTTATTGTTAAAGAAGGATCACAATCACCATTGGTCTAACTTTAGCTCATCCCTTGTAACCACATTCCCTCTTTTTAGGGTAAACCAAGGATAGATAGATCATATGATTATCCATCAAAATCATAGCCAAATCGTGAACTATGGGTACCATGACTCTACCTATGACATGATTCTCATGGTACTTCCCATCTCCTTGAGATTGGTTCCTATTTTTTTTGTCACTTACACCTCTTTTCACATACTAAACCTTCTTGTACCTCTAGCTTTACCTTCATAAAGGTAACCCCTTGAACATGTATAAACAAGTTTATGTCAAGTAAAATAAAATAAAAAAATCAATATCAAATTCATAACTAAATCATGGGTCATTCTTAGCATTTGTATATTTCTCCCTTGAAGGACAACTATTGAAAAATTATCTAAAATTACAAAACATAAGGTGGAATGCTCCCTTGAAGGATAATTATCAAAATCATTTGAACTAGGCACATAAATGTAGACCATTCCCTTAAATGATGGCTAAGTAACACTCTTGTCAAAATATAGAAATTTCTTGGAAGCTTCCCACATTGATCAACTTCCCCAACCCCCAAAAAAAATCAAAATAAGCAAAGACCCATAAGCAAAGGTAAAATCAATGAGAAACACCACAATCGACTCTCATAAAATCAATAATCTCAGAAAGACACAATTGGTTCTCCTTAGTAGACTTCCCACATCAATTAGTCTACACTTTATATATGATCATAGACATGCTTATACTATCCTCTTAGAAGCCTCTAGAAGAGGCATGCTAGTCTCACAAAAGGCTTCAATCTCACCCATCCTCCCTCCATATATCATATGTATGCGAATATGAGCCTACTTAATGCAATGTGATCAAGATGCCTATTTATCAACCTAAACATGCTAATGAAAATAATTTAAAAGGCTTATTTTCATTAAGCCAATCCAAATTCAGGTTTCATTTTTGTCCTTATCAATTAGGAGGCATTATGTTTCCTTTCTTATCTTTTATTGGTTCATGTAGATGTACCTCTCATGATTCCTCTCACTATCCTAAACATTTAGTTTTTTATCTACTTACTTTATGTATTCTCATTACATATTCAACCATATACACATTTTATCTCCATGATCATAAATAACAAATATCAACTAAAAAACATAACATTATGAGCTATATCCATGAAACACGTCATCTACCTATCTATGATCAAAACACCATGAATGTGCATCATATCACATCATGCCATAGACATAATCCTATCCATCTACCATAAAAACATCATGTCAACATATATTATATCCTAATTCATTCTCATGAGAATAGACACAATCAATAATCAAAACATCATAAACAATATCATGTCATTTACCAATCTATCCATAACATTACCACAATACATCTCATGCAAACCACATCATCATAACCATAACCAAAGCCATTAATGATTACATCATCATATACCATATATACATCCATAACACATCCTATCATATCCATGAACAAAATCAAACCATCATAACTATATTTCAAACATCACATTCCTAGGCTACTGAGTCAACATCTCATAAGGCATATGTAGGAAACTATAGGCCATCAACCATAAGCATAAACATAAATGTCCAAAATAACATGTAAACCATAAAAATACATCATATACAACATGTCATCATAAATAATACATGTAATAATTTATAACCTCTCTCTCAAAACATGTACATCTTGTTACATTGACACATAGGCCATTATAAAAATATTATACACCTATCGCTACCAATATATATCAAAACATGTCTAAAACATGATCATGGGGCACCACTACCACTAGCCGCACCTACACTTATGCCACTTATATTAGCTCCACCTATACTTTCACTTGCACTCCCATTTGGTGGTGTCCGCCCTAGTGTCCCTACATGGCCCACTATAGAAGCCCACTATCTTAGAGTAGCTATAGAGGGACCCTTTTCCAAGCTCACTCGGTACTCACCATATCTCATATCAAGAGGAAGTTATGCTAAAACTATGGCCTCATAATACCCAACTTCCTCCAAAGTGACTAGATAACATACTCATAATACTATGTTTGGTGGTCCTCTCACTGCTGTCATGGCCACCCCTATCCTTTGGCTCAATGAGTCTCTCTCTTATGTCACTAACCCAAGAGAGATCCTCACCTAATCTCACTCACTAGTTAGGTTCACCACCTATGCCTTAAATGTCACAACCTATCCCTATAGTGTGCCCACCTATCCATATAATGTATGTACCTATGCCTAGGCTATAGCTAAATCCCCCTTGCCTGTCTATCATGACTAACTAGATCTATAGCCATCAGTGTTGTGCTTTTATCATCTCCATCAACATTTGTAGATGCATATGTGGGTTGATACCAAGTCACATATCCATTTTTATACCCAACATCATCTATCAAATCCCTAATAAGGATCTCTTCATACCCACCATCTAAAATTATGAGAGTAGGTTGGGGCACTAATAATTGAACCTCTGAATCCTCCCTCCTATACCTAGGAAATGGGCTTGGGATATCCTATACCAAACCAAAATACTGACACACCCTATCAAAAATTAGAAGATCCACCTCCCCCTCTCACCTACTGATGATACATTTGTAGCTTTGAAGGGTGAGGGTCTACCTTTTATACCTTAGCCATATTAAAAATTAAATATATGGCCTCTAGGTGATGTATCCAACCACTAGTGCACCTAGTGAACCCTTGAACCACTCAACATCATGGGCACCACCTCCTACACTTGATGTATCCATATCATCCCTCCATCACATGAAGCCAATAGGGAATTATATCTAAGTATAACTAGCCCATGACAATCCTACTAGTCTCAGCACCTAAATATGCTCATAGGCCTAACAATGTAAAACTAGGGTGATATTGATGTCGTATCTCCTATGGTGCCTGAACCCCCACAAATCCCTATAGTTCTACACAAGCAAAATAGGGACCCAACCAAATACCATCAAACCTAGTATCAATTCCACCAAAACCCCCAATAAAAATAAAAATAAAAAAAGTGTTCATAGTAGGATCCCATCTCTCGATGAGTGTTACAACCATGGATTCATCTTGAGGCACATGCTAGTAGTGCCTCATAGCCCCCAACCCTACCTCCTCCATATGGACCCAATCCTCTAGAGTCATCCCCAATTGTAACATAGGAAAGATGCATGGCATGTAGTTGTGCATCTAAATTTGATCCCTAGCCTACATGATATCAAACACTTAGTCTACTCAATGCTATTCTTATCTACCTTATATTTTAACCCACCTAAATTATTCTACCTATTTACCCACTATGTATACAATCTAAAGCCCTATAAGATCTAGCTACCTAGCGAAACCCAATCCATTTTTGCCTCATCCATTTTTTAATACTTATTAAAAACCTTTTCTTTAATGGGTGATCCTTGATGGTCATGGTGACCACTGATAGTCAGGAACCCTCTTTTTATATGGGTGTTGACCATCGATGGTCAAGCCTAACCATTGATGGTCACCATGGGCATTCCATGGATAAAATGCCCAAACCCTATCACACCAAATTCTATTCTAAAAAGCATGCAATATAACCCCATTTGATACCCCTAATAATCACACACTTCAATTTCCCTACCCTACCCTAACCATTGTTATTTGTTCATGCAAATTTTCCCATAAAATCCACAAAACTATACCCAAGGCATTCCAACCTAAACAAAGCATTCCTAGCACAATATTAACCCCATAACCAAATTCAATTACATAATATCATGCATGTGTAATAAACTTAAGACACTACTACCTCATTTATTGATTTTTATCAAGGTTGAATCTCATAAATAATTACTCAGCCATACCTACATGCTCATTGTATCTTAAGCCCATGAAGATTGAGACCACATGTCTCTAACCAATGAGTAGTCACCAACTCAACATGCAATTTCTCCACAAGTTCCATAATCTCTAGAGTAAAGTCAACCAATCCATAAAGTTAAAAATGATAAAAATAAACTTTATTTTCACTTTTTACCCTACAAATTTTTAGGGTTTACCCTAACCATTGATAGTTAGAGTGATGACCGATAGTTAGGATACCCCAAATTTACACTTGTACCTGAGAATCCCTTCTTAGAAAAACTAAACTAGGATTTACCCACTTTTGGAGATTACCTTCTCCAACCAACCCTACCACCTCATCACCTCACTATTGGTATATTTTGACCCATCTAATGTGTAGTTTTAGATAATTTTTTCCTTGGTATTTTGATTATAGAGACACCATTTCCATATTGACCCCTTTTGATATTACACCACCTCACATATACTGACTTGCTTGTGTATTTTTAGGAGCACTTCCTACTTCAGATACCCGTGACACTTAAAAAATTTGTGTTTTCATCAGGGGCACTTCCTACCTTGGATACCCACTAGAAACATAAAAAATCCTTAGGAAGCTTATGGTTACAAGTGTTCCTAACTACCATGCATACATGTAGTCATGTAGTTCACTTGTCACTTGTCCTTCTTGGAACTGACCCTTATTTTTACCAACATTGGCAACCTAGTTTATGTGATATCTTGGCTATCACATCATTTTGTTAAACTTTGTGCATAACTTTGAATCTCATGTTCCCAAGCTATAATTCACCCATTTACATTACCAACTACCATTTATCAAACCCTAATCCAATTTTAGTTTCACCTCATCGACTCATAGTTTAAGGGAGAACACCTCCTCTTACTCTCAGGGTGACTAAACCTTTGACTTGTACTCTATTTTTGTTTCATATCTCATTCATAAAAGCAACACAATAAAAAGGGGGAAAATGTAGATAGTGGAAATTTTCACACATACACTTCTAAATGTCAACAACCCCTTGGACCTACTTATGATCCTCTTGGGACCAATTTAAACCATTTTGGCTTAACCAAGCCCGCTCATAGTCAGATTCACAAAGTGACTCAACTTGGCCTTTATGATCTCTTTCCTTTAGAACCTAACCATCGACAGGTAGAGTGACCATCAAAGATCACCATGAGAAACCTTAACCATCAATGGTTAGGGTCCACCTCCTTAACAAAGTACATGTAAACTACCTATGTTACTTTTCTAAATATATATTGTCTAAATATTATTGATATCCTTTACATAGATAATTTATATTTAGATGGCCTGGTTACATCTTCACTTTCACCTCTTTCTTGTGCCTATAAGAGAGGCTTGAGAGGTCAAATCCATCTATAATAATTATCAACAACTTAGGGATCTAAGAGTTTTATTTTATAGGTCAATCAACATCATCAATATTATCAAGTATCATAAAAAATCTCATTAAGATCCAACTTTCTCTCACCTCTTAACTAAGTTCTTGAGTATGGTTACTCTACCAAAATTAAGATAAATTTCACCAATAGGCTAACTACTTTAAACACTCACCCAATCAACCTATAATAAGATAAGTACTTGTTTATCAATATTCATGTGCTTTATTTCCATTTCAAAATTACTCTAGCCCTTTCCCATCTCCTAAAATCCATCTTTCAAACCCCATGATTTAGTAATTAACAACCTAGATATTCACATAGTAACCATCAATAGTTGACTCAACCACCGATGGTCTACACAATTATTGATGGTCATCTTGATTACTGATGATCACCTTAACTATTGATGGTTACCTTAACCACTGATGGTCACTTTGGTAGTGAAAACTAGTAAGATGTTTTCACCCACTTACCCTCAACCAAACCTAAATTTTTATGTTTCTAATCACTCACAGACCTCTTTCATATTTTATAAACCATACCCCAACCCATTAACACTAATATTAATTATTTTATCACCAATTTGATCATTTATAGTCTATTTTATCAATTAAGAATTCTTGTGTTCAATTTTAGTAAATTTTGATTATTGATGCAAGTACCATCTTTCTAGTTTTGTGAATTTAATTATTTAAAATGTGTGGATTGATAGCACCTAAAGAAACCCTCATTTCTAAGATCTAGCTTTCACTAGGCAATCCAATCAATTATTTGTCTGACAAATAAGTTTGCTTTAGTGTTTTCCTATCTATAGATCTTCTTCCTAAGATAAATAATATCTCTTCACAATCTTCTGATTCAATATGCACACAAATAAATAGGTTTTTCAATCACACTCGTATCAAGTTTTTTTTCTCTTTTCCATAGAACTTAAAGTGAAAATTTACATGAAAACTAATCATGGTATTGAGATCATACCAAGTGGAAAAATATTGGATATTCATGGTCTAAATCCATGTAAATAAAACTCTAAAGATCTCCCCAAGAGTGAAATTTTGACAAATGTCATAACCATGAAAAACCTAGTAATGGCATATGAGCAAGTTAGAACTAGAAAGTGGAAAATGAAGGTTTCAACTTGAAGACAAGTGGTAGGAGAAAGAGATAAGATATAAACATTTGGAGTATGTTATCTAAGTAAAAAATTATGTAGGAAGCCAAAGATTTTAGACCTGCCAAAACATATAATCCATTAAAGACCCTGTAATGAGGATTTGTGGAGTTAATTTTGAAAGGAAACAAGAGTATCAATTAGAGTAATGGAAAATATCTAGCTAAAGATAGAACCCAAAATCAAGAGGGTTATTCACATCTACAAATAAATATTGATTTAATTTCTAAAGACATCAATAAATTCATCAAATGAAGGAGGTCCAATTTGCATCTATTTATAGATTATAATGACTAATTATCCCAATATTTATTTGTCACTAGAATTTAATAAGGAAAAAGTGCATCTAAAAGAGGATTTTTTGTCATGGAGATAAGTATAAGGAATTGGAAATAGACAAACTAGAGCATAAACCAACTATTTCATGATTGGGAATTTTTTTTAATGATGTGGCTTTTCCTATTTAGAATGATGATTACCTTGTAAAAATAATTAATTATCAGTAACTGATGGATCATTAGAGCTTGAAATACATTGGGAATTGCATCCCCTTTCATCTTGAAAGTGATTATATGTTGGGAATTATGATAGAACTTGTTCTTATCCTTTCTTGATATGTTATTCAGGAAATTGAGTTGTAATTAGTTACCATATTTAATTTTAGGCATTAGGCCATTAAATTTTAGTTGTGCATCAAATAATTAGGACTGATTTCCTTGTCTATATAAGCAACTATAATTACCATTGTAAGGATCAACTATGTTTTCACTAAAACTCTATTGGAATTATGCTAATATTGCACATACCATTCTCCATTATTTTATCAAGATTATTTACCAGAGGTTATTGATTTGAAATAAGTAGTACATGCCAATAAGTTGTTTGAATGTTGGTTTTACAAGTGAATATATAATAAAATTTTACAACTATTTTGATTGGTTTTGAAATCTCATTATATTTATTTTGAATACTTCATTGAGTCATTATGTACAATAACTACATGCTTGTATATTTGATATATTTTAATAGAGATTCTAAAGTATATGTTCACATTTTTCCTTTGAGTCCTTCTCATTGAGTTATTTAAGTTGTGAAAAATATAAGCTTGATAGTTAGTGATATAATTATAGCTAGCCATGGATTCCATTTGTCAACACTAAAACATATGA
Organism: Torreya grandis; assembly: GCA_037957365.1. Classification (NCBI taxonomy): domain Eukaryota; kingdom Viridiplantae; phylum Streptophyta; class Pinopsida; order Cupressales; family Taxaceae; genus Torreya; species Torreya grandis. Next base: position 2,167,059 of record JARHVA010001150.1, on the reverse strand, counting down.
TCCTAGTCAAAGAATCATCCATTTTCTTGCTTACTCTTTCCCTCTCTTTTACATTTTTATGATAAGATGTCCTAATTGATAGATTATAATTTACATATATTATGAAATAAGATAGTAAAAAAATGGTTTCAATAATCCCACAACATTATAAAATTTTAATTCAGATGAAAATATTGGTTGAACCTTTGGTGATAATAGTTTCTACTCACCCATATAAATGTTTTGAAAATTTATCAACCCTTGGATCATTATCAGGATCATACAAATTAGGGGACTTTAATCCCATGTGTGTTGACTCCCTTTGTCCTCTTAAATTAACTAATTCAATAGTTGCATTATGAGTGGGTCACAAATTGAGCCAAACAAAAGTGTTCAATTGGTACTTCTAATTGAGCATCCCTCATGTGATGTGATGATCTTAGAGCATATCCATGTTAAAAACTTATTTATACTCTTTCAATAGTTCAAAAATTAACTCTATCTCTACCTTAATGTTTTCCCCTTATGTACAAAATTATTGTAGATTTTGTGCAATGATCTAGTCTCTTATGAGCTATGACAAGATAATTGTAATTTATCTTTAGACATTACTTGGTTACCCAAGACTTAAGTGACCAATTCATGGAAAGTGTTATCAATGACTTGACATGCCTTGGTGAACCAGAGGTATAGGTATATGTTTTCATCCTAGAACTATGAAACTTCTTGCTCTAAGGCCAAATCCTTCTACATGATAAATTCTTGAAAGGAAGTTTCTAATTTAATTTTCTTAGATAGAGGAAATTAGGAAACATCAAGATATGATTTATGTACTATTTTATCAAGATCTAAACTCAAATTCATAGTTATAATAGGTGACTTCTTTTTATCTATTCCATTAGTAGAGAATAAGTTATTCTATGAGTGGAAGTTTTAGGAACATCCCACAACTATTGGATAGGGAGTTGTTGATTTTGTTGAGATGCCTTCTCATTTTCATCCCCTTTGGTGGAACTAAAGCCTTGTGATGTATTATTGGTTATTGGGATTTAGGTATCACACCCTTGGTTAAGGACTCTACTATGGATTATTATTTTTCTCTTTGTTTTTCATCTACATTGTCTTTGGCATTAGATTCTACTTTAGCTTTGGCATCAAATTCTACATTAAATTTATCATCTACCTCTATTTTATCCTTTACCTCTTTTTAAAACTCTATTTCTTTACCTATTTTTATTTCCTATGTAAATATTCCTTTTGTTTTTTTACTTGTGCCTTAGCTGCTTCCTTATATTTAGATTTATTCTAATACACTACTTATGCCTCTTAGCTTGCTCATTCTATTTATTTATTCATAACTTATTATTATTTTTGTTTTTTCTATTTTTCATATTGTTCTATTTATTATATTTATTTTTAGGCCTCTACTTCCTCCTTATTATTATATGTAGCAACTTCTTCCTCTTTTTTCTTATTGTGTTCATCTTACTTCTTCCTTTGCTCATCATCTTTAACAAATTTGTGATTCACATCCTGATTTGTATTACTCATTTATTATTTGATATATTTATTCATATCTAGCTTCCTTACATTTTATACCTTGACTTATGCTTCTATAACTTATTTTTAGGTTGTGATGTCTTGATTTTTGATAGGCTAATCATGTTTAGGTGGGTCTAGAGCTATGATCTCTACTTGTTCTTGTGAATGAGAAGATGAAGGAGATGACTCCACCACCATGTTATTACTTTATAAGGACTTTGGTTAGAAGGTCACACTAGTACTTTATTCAACCTCTTATATTCTTGAGTTATTTCTTGGTGTTGAGATGCCAGAACTAGATCTTTTTGCGGTTGATCTTCCTTGGCTGTGAGAGGATTGATAAAAGAGACCACATATTCCTTGATTTATGATGACAATATGAGAATAATATGGATCCTATAATTTAAAACCAAAGGTTATATTGGACTCTTTTCTTATGATGAAATAGTTTATAATTATATATAACTTCCACTTTCACATCAAGCATACTGATGAAAATGGAAAAGATGTGATGGGTGACTTTGGAAGCTCTTGCACTATGATTTGAATGACATAATGTATTTTGGTCACTTTATCATGTTTTACAAACCATTACATTAAATATATGGGGATACATGGGTCTAAAGTTACCATATACAATATTTATAGCCACCAAGCATTAAACCATCTTGGTTACACAACATTTACCTATTTTCATCTATACAATATTATAAAACTCTATCACAAGACATAAATATTAGTCAAGATTTATCAACCCCTCATAAGACTTACATTAAGTGAAGGAGATAATAAGTACTAAGAATTTATATTGAAATGTGCATGATGTGCCACTAAAAACCTTATAAATATTTTTAATGAGTTATAAAACCAAAAATTCTAGCCAATTAAAATCTTCATTTAGCCATAGCATGCGGTAGGTAATATCGATGACATATTTAGTGGATTGCTTAGAATTTTTAGAGGTTTGTAAAAATTATTTAATTATGTATTATGTAATATTCACACTAAAATATCTTAGATATCCCTAGTGGGAATCCCCTTAAATCCCATATCATAGTTTTTCTATGTGGCTAGGTGTATTAGTGGTGCCTTTATTTAGTAGGGTAACAAATATTTATCCCTCTCATGCAACCATGTTACTAGGGCCATTATGGTTAGATTAATGTAGATTTTCACATATTGAAATAAATAGATATCACCCCCATTATATCTACTAATAAGGCTGAGCATGATTTCATACAACTACCCATGTTGAGCATTGTTACTATTGTTGAGGTTTGGCATTAAATGTTGTCATTAATGTCAAAGGTTCTTAAGAAAGGTATTCATGATGTTATTGAATAATTTTCTTGATTAATAACATCATTGAGAAGTATGAAATTATTTTAGGAGCATGTAATACATGTGATCAAGGTATAATATCATCAATAAGCATTTTAAGGTCAGTTGTCAAGTTTTAATATCTTGAGAAGTCTAGTCATGACATTGATCATTGCATAAAGAGACCTTGTAAGAAGATATGAGCTTGGTGGACTGGTGAGATAGATGCACGAGGCATAATATGTCATAAAATTTATTTTATAATTATTATGAGGCTTTTTATCACTTAATTGAGTCTCAATTTAAGCCTACAAGGTAAGACCTATAGACCTAGTATGTGACTAGACCACCTCTAGACCTTGCTTGGCCTAAAGAGGTAATATGAGCTATTGAAAAGACATATGAAGAATATTTGAAAATTTTATAGTATGAGATATATTTTATGAGAATATATATGAGGTTGAGAGTACATGGAAAGATAATTAAAGGTCATTTTCAAGGTCTAATGTGACTTATAGGTAAAGGCCTAAAGAGCAAAGAGAGAGATGGTGACCAGATTGGGTATCAAGACTAGTTTCTAAGGCAATAATGAGTGTGTGAGAATTATAATTGGTATTATAGGTAATAATAGGTGTTTTTAAAAATTATAAGGGAAAATTTTGTAATAAAAGGCATGAAAAGTGCTTTTAAGGTTTCTTGAGTGCACAAACTGAAGGGTTATCAACCTGAGAAGAACTTTCAAGTGTTTATTGGCACATGTAACCTATGAATTGGAACCTAAGATATTGAGGAGATATTTATAAGGTTCACATATAATATCTCCATGAATTATTTTTGTAAATGAGGGGCAATCCTTTATGAATAATTGTTAACACTAAAAATAGTGTTAACCCTGTCTAAAACATTAATAATGATCTGATATGAAATATCTTACTCTAAAGTGCTCAAAGTGGTTTGGTATAGATATTTAAGTGATTGGATCATATATAAAAATATAATAATCATCTAAAATTGTTATTGGTTTTTTAGGTGAGTGAGTGGACCCTATAAGAAAGGCCTTATTTATCAGAGATTTGATGTAGTGGTTAGAGCTGACCAAATCAACATTACCAAATTGATAAAGTTTTAATTTTGAGACTTGTATTTGATTAACATGGTGGTTTTTAGTAGATTATATCCCATTATGGATTCTAAACTGGTCATCCAAGTTGACTAATCTCTAATAGACCTATTGGTGTAGACAATGAGAAAACTAGATAGAAGTGAGAAGTTAATTAGGGATGTGTTATCATGGATTAAGGATGAATACAAGTGCATGGATATGTTTTTAAAGACATTTATTACATGTTAATGTTGGTTAGTTGTTTTTTGATAATGGTAAATATGATGAAAATGTTGCTTATAAGTTGACCTCTCTAGTTTAGATGAGACAATGAGATACACGACTATGAGATTGGTTTGAAAGACCAATATTTCCATTTGAGCATATTATCTATCTATATAATAATTGTATAATGAAATAATATGATCATATACATGTATTTAAAATATCTAAGAGTGGTTTAATAGGTGTTTTAGGTCTTTGTTTCTATGACTATGTTTTGAGGCTAGTTGTTAGTTCTGAGTGGGCTACTTGCATAAGAGGGTTTAATTCCTTTTGAACTATGTAATGAAGTATAATGAACTTGGTGAATTTTTGGATGTATTTAAGGTTATATGTATATTATATTTTTCCATGGTTTTTTATAATATTGTGTTTTTGGTTCAATTTTTCAAGACATATTTTTTAGGTATGCATAGGCCTAATTGTGAATAGTGCGTATGGCATGCTTCAAGTGATGGTTGGAGATAAAAGGTATCATGGAAATATGATGATATTTTTATGGTATATTTAATTGTAAAATGATATTTTACTACCATGTAATAATTTTGAGAGTGTTCTAATGTGTTTAAAGGGTAACGTGTGCTAATGAAGGCATAATTGAATTAGGTCTCCTTAAGGCCTAACAGGGTTTTTGGTCCTATACTATGACCAAGCTTTTTTTAAATTTTTATTCATGTTTTTTTCATAAGGCCTATTTTTTTATAAATATAAATTTTCAATTATGTATGGCCTATCAAGGAGTGTATGAACAAGAACCTAGTATAAGAACAAGGCATAATAGTCTAGTTAGAGATTGAGAGAGTTAAAGTGAATGGGATAAAAATTTGAAGAGATTAAAGAGGTATTTTAGAAAATAGATAAAGTTCATATATATCATCATGAATATACTATAGGGGTACTATATATGATTATCAAGTTCATATGACCTAACCAAGTCGAGAAGAGGGCTAATTGAGTGAAGAAGGCTAGAGACCAATTTAAGAAAGATAACAATGTATGAATAGATAAAGAAGGATACCATCATATATTATATGAGATTTTTTTTTAAAGGTGACAAAGGGTTTGATTTATCTAATTTGGTGTTGATTCATCTAGGGGGTTGGTTCCTCCTTGCAAGTGTGTGCTTGTTAAAGCCTAACTAAGTTGGTTCTTAGCTAGTTAGGGTTGGTGCTTCAATTAATATTAATGTTTGTCTTATATTAATATAGTCTATTTTAATCATCAGTTGGTTTTATTCCCCTTGAGGGTTTGCCATTCAAATAAGTGTTCTATGTGTTATGCTTTTGTTTCCTACTCATGGCTCTTAATGTGTTGCTAGTTCACTTTATTATTGTGATAGTTCATGAATAATAAAGTAAAGTTGAAAAAGTTTTGAAGACTAATACACCCCCCTTCTTATTAATTATTCTTACAATAATTGGTATTAGAGCTTGGTCATTTAAGACAAAGTCTAATAGCTTGAAGGTGATCTGAAGAAGCACAAGATGTCTTATGATCAATAGGAAGAAGATAACATGTATGATGAATAAGCCTTATATAATAGTGAAGAAGGAGAAACTAGATTAGACCTTGAAAATAAGATCATAAGTGACCTTGATGATTTTAAACATTAAGAAAATACTATTAAGGATATGATGAGTCAATTATAATAAGTCAATGTAAGGTGTAAGTCAAAGGTAGTTGAGTATGACCATTTGAAGATAGAGATAGATTCCTTGAAGGTTAAGCATGAGTATCTTATAGAAAAAATGAAAAATTTTAAGAGAGAGAGAGAGAGAGAGAGAGAGAGAGAGAGAGAGAGAGAGAGAGAGAGAGAGAGAGAGAGAGAGAGAGAGAGAGAGAGAGAGAGAGAGAGAGAGAGAGAGAGAGAGAGAGAGAGAGAGAGAGAGAAGTTAGAACAAGTTAATAGTACCAACCTAAAAGGACCAATCAGGTATCCTAATGCAATAAATGACAAGTCATCAAATAATCATGATAAGTTTATAAATTTTGTTTACTACATCTATCATAATATTGGATGCATTGAAATATTCTACTCTAAAGGATTTATAAGGTTAAAAAGATTTAACATGACATATAAATCTCCTAGTATGGAAGCTAAAGTAAGCTAGGATAGATCAAATTGATCTCAAGAAGCAAGATGGACTATTTTCCAAGAAGGAATAAAAGACTAAAGAGGACTCTATGCTATCTATGATTGCCTTTCAAATTCAAAATGAAGGCATGAAATGGTATATATATTGTGGTTTCTCAATCCACATGATAGGAGACCTAAACAAGTTCATCTCTTTAAATAATAATGATGCAAGAATAGTAAGGTTTGGAGATAACACAACTACTAATATAGTTGGAAAGGGTGTCTTAAGCTTGGACAATGGAAAGACCAAGACACAAAATGTGTTTTATGTGAAAAGTTTGAAACATCACCTGATTAGTATAATTAAAATGTGCAATCAAAGACACACATTAACCTTTCATGATATATGGTGTGAGATAAGGAGAACTAAATTAGGTAGGCTAATTGCCAATGCCAAAAGCGCTGAGAATAACTTATATGTATTAAATGAGATTAAGAAGGAGAGATGATTCATGAACAAGATAGATAAAATTTGTATATGGAACATAAGGTTAGGTCACCTAAACTTTGATAACTTGGTTAATATTGGTAGTAAGAAGTCTTAAAAAACATGCCTAAGATTACCAAACCTACAAACATACTATGAAAGCCTTTTCAACATGGTAAACATACTAGAAGAAGCTTCAATTCTAAGGAGTACTCTAATACAATACCCTTGGAGATAATACACATCGATCTCTATGGGCTAAAAATAATTCAAACCATTTAAGGAGATAACTACTTCATGTTACTCATAGATGATTACATAAAAATGACTTGGGTTGCATTTTTGAAAGAAAAATTAGAGGCTCTTAACAATTTCAAGGCAATCAAGGCTCTTGTTGAGAATCAGAATAATGGAAAGATCAAGTGCCTAAGATCTAATATAGGAGGAGAGTTTTGGTCCAATGAGTTTGATGACTTCTATGAGGCTCATGAAATAAAGAGACAATTCTTAGTAGCTAGGACACCTCAGTGGAATGGGGTAGTGGAAATGAAGAATAGGATAGTTCAAGAGATGTCTAGAAATATGTTAAATGAGTCTATATTAATTGATGGATATTGGAGAGAGGTATTAACCACTATTGTATACATTTTTAGTAGAGGATAGATAAGGACTAATGGAAATAATACTCCTTATGAACTATGGAATGGAAAACCTACAAATGTGGAACACATTAGAGTGTTTAGGAACAAATGTTTCATCAAAAGAGATGATTAAGACTTGGGTAAGTTTGATTCTAGATATGATGAAGGCATATTATTAGGATACTCATCAATGAGCTCAACCTATATATGTTATAACAAGAGACTATAAAATATAGTGGAAAGAACCAATCTGAAGATTGATGGGAGAAAGAAATCTCACTCATAGTCAAATAACACTTTAGAGAATCAGGACTTCAAGAGTGAAGAGGAGGCTATAAAGGTTGATCAGGAAGAAGAAGAATTTGAAGAGAGATAGGAATCAAAAGGACCCTCAAGATAAATTCAAAGAGATCACCCTAAATCTTAAATCATTGGTAACAAGAATGTAGGTATGAAAATAAGGAAAAGACTAGTAAGTAGTCTAAATCAAGATAATGTTTCTCTATTATCCAAGATTTAACCTAAGAGTCTTATAGAAGAAAGAAAATACAAATTTTAGATAGGTTATATAAATGAGGAGTTAAACCAAATAGAGAATAATGAGACTTGGGACATAGTTCCTAGGCCTAAAGATAAAAATGTCATTGGCACAAAATGGGTGTTGAGAAACAAGATAAATGAATATGGAGAAGTCACTAGGAATAAGGATAGATTGGTATGCAAAGGATATGCATAAGTTGAAGGGATAGAATTTGAGGATACCTTTACACTAGTATCAATATTGGAGGCCATCAGACTATTTATACTATATGTAAGATTTAAAGGATTCAAGGTATATTAGATGTATGTCAATTTGCATTATTGAATGAGAATTTTGAAGAGGAAGTGTACATTGAGAAAATTGAAGGGTTCTCACTATTAGATGGCAAAGATTGTATTTTCAGGTTGAAAAATTCTCTTTATGGTCTAAATCAAGCTCCTAGATATTGATATGCTACATTGGACAAGTATATGTTGGATCAAGGATTTAAAAGAGGGGTTATAGATAGAAATCTATACATCAAGATAAAAGATGACCATCATTTGATTATAGTTGTCTATGTGGATGACATCATATTTTGTGGAAATAATGAAAATATGACCAAATCCTTTACATAGGTAATGAATAAAAAGTTTGAGATGTCCATGCTAGGAGAACTATCATTCTTTTTTGGGTTATAAATCACTCAATCTGAAAAAGGTATATTCATCTCACAAGCTAAATTCATAAGAGAGATGTTGAATAAGTTTTAGATAGAGGATTTTAATGTAATTATTACACTCATGATCATAGGATGTAAGTTGAGAAAGGAAGACGAGTCTCTAAAGGTTAGTCAAACATCATATAGGTTAATGATTGGAAGTTTTTTGTACACCACTACCATTAGACTTGACATCATGCAAGCAATAGGTCTTATGGGAAGGTTTCAAGAAAATCCAAAGGAGGATCATCTAAAAGTAATCAAAAGGATACTTAGGTATCTCAATGGGACTAATGAGTATGGATTGTGGTATCCAAGAATCAAAGAGATCAATTCGATAGCTTATACAGATGTAGATTGGTAAGGAAGCATAGATGTTATGAAGAGTACCAGTGGAGGAGCCTTCTTTCTAGGTGGGTGCCTAGTTTCATGGATAAGTAAGAAGCAACCATCAGTAGCTTTATCCACTTGTGAGTTTGAGTATATTATAGTAGCTTCATGTTCCACTTAGGTCCTATGGATGAGATAGAACCTAAAAGACTATAAGGTGGAGTATGATGGTCCTAACCCTATCTATTATGAAAATACAAGTGCCATAAGCATAAAATAGAACCATATCATGCACTCAAGGGAAAAACACATTATAATTAGGTATAATTTCCTAAAAGAGTAGGTAATTGAAAAAAGTGTCAAATTTGAATATGTTTCTAGATAGGATCAAATTACAGACATCTTGACCAAACCACTTCCAAAGGTAACTTTTGAACACTTAAGATAAGAATTAGGTGTAATTCCTACCCCTAGTAATCATTGAAAAAGTCAAGAAAATAGGGGGAGATAATCATGGTCATTGAATTCAATAACATGTGAGTTTTTCCAATAAGGTATGTATGGAGATAGGGGAACATGTTTATATTAAGTCTCATAAACTCATAAGTCCTATATATTGAGTATTTTGGTTGCAAGGAATGTGATTCAAGAAGTTACAAACATCACTTTTTCATTTATATCAAAGGGGGAGAAAGACCAGAATGGGAAGATAAGAATGATCAGTATACAATATGTTTTTCCATCAATGACAAAGGGGGAGATTGTTAAGCATTGTTCTTGTTGTTGAAGTTTGGCATTAAATGTTGTCATTGATGTCAAAGATTCTTAAGAAAGGTGTTCACGAGGTTACCAAAGAATGTTATTATTTGATAACATAATTTATAATTATGAAATTATTTTAGGAGAATGTAAGACATGTGACTAAGGTATAAAATCATCAATAAGTGTTTCAAGCTTAGTTGTCAAGTTTAAAGAGTTTGAGAAGCTTAGTAATGACACTGATCATTACATAAAGAGACCTTGTAAGAAGATATGAGCTTGGTGGAATAGTGAGATGGATGAAAAGAGACATAATAGGTTGTATAATGTTTTTTAATAATTATTATGTGATTTTGGATCACTCAAATTAGTCTTAGGTTAAGCCTATAGGGGTAAAACCTACAAACCAAGTATGCAACTAGACCACCTCTAGACCCTACTTAGCCTAATGAGGTAACATGAGCTGTTGACAAGACATATGAAGAATGTTTGATATTTTTTGAGTATTATATATTTTTTTGAGCATGTATATGAGGTGGAGATAACATGGAAAGATACTTGAAGGTTAGTTTCAAGGCCTAATGTGACTTGCAAGTCAAGGCCTAAAGAGTAAAGAGAGAGATGGTGACCAAATAGGGTATCAAGATTAGTTTCCAAGTAAATAATGAGAATGTGATAATTTTAAATGGTGTGATAGGTTGTCCTAGGTTTTATAGCCAATTTTAGGTCAAAATTTGTAAGAAAGGCATGTAAATTGGTTTTGAGGTTTCTCGAGTACATAGAATGAAGGGTTATCAACCTAAAAGAACTTTCAATTGTTCATTGGCATGTATAACCTCTAAATGGGAAGCCAATATATTTATGAGAGATGGGTAAGGATACTATATAATATCTCTATGAATTAGTTTTGGAAATGTGTGGCAATCCTTTATGAATAATCATTAACACTAAAAATAATGTTAACCCTCTCTAAAACTCTAAAAATGATTCGATGTGAAAGATTTTGTTCTAAAGTTATTATAATAGTTTTATATAGATATTTAAGTGATTTTATCATATATAAAACTCTCTTAGGCACCTACATATGTGATTTTTTTGTCAAGTGAGCGAGTGGACCCTACAAGAAAGGCCTTGTTTCTTGGAGATTTGATGTAGCAATTAGATTTGACCAAGTCAACATTGAAAAATTGATAATATTTGAAGATTGAGAATTTTATTTTATGAACATGGTGGTTTTTAAGCATATTAAATTACTTAGGGGTGTTAAACCAGTCATTCAAGTTGACCAGTCTCTAACAAACCTAATGGTGTAGATAGTGAGAAAACTAGGTAGAAGTGAAAATTTTATTAGGGATGTGTTATTATGGATTAGGGATGAATCCAATTTTATGGATATGTTTTTTAATAATTTTATTACATTTTAATTTTAGATATTTGTTTTTTATATCATTAAATATGATGAAAATGTTGCTAATAAGTTGACCTATCTAGTTCAGATGAGATAGTGAGATACAAGACTATGAGATTGGTCTGCAAGACCAATATTGCCATTTTACCATATATATATATATAGTATAATTACATATTAATATCATATAAATGAATTTTAAATATCTAAAATTAGTTCCATATGTTTTTTAGGTCTTTGTTTCTATGACTGTGTTTTGAGGCTAGTCGGCAGTTTTGAGTGGGATACTTACAAAAGAGGGTTTGAGTCATTTTTAATTATGTAATGAAGTATAATTAAATTTGTGAAGTTGTGTAGGTATTCAAGGTTATATTTTTATTATTTTTTCCATGGTTGTTTGATAATAATTGTTTTTGGTTTAGTTGTTCAAGTCATATTTTCTAGGTATGCAAGGCCTAATTATGAATAGTGCTTATGGTATGCTTCAAGTGGTGGTTAGAGATAAAAGGTGTCATGGACCAAATATGAGATTATTATGAGTATATTTATGTGGAATATGATATTTTACTATTTTTTAGTAAGTTTAAGAGTGTTCTAAGGTATTCAAAGGGTAGTGTGTGCTAATGAAGGCCTAATTGAATTAGATCTCCTTAAGGTCTAAAAGGATTTTTTATCCTATATACTATAAAAAACCATTTGTAATATTTGATTAATTTTTTTTGAAATTTAATAAGGCCTATTTTTTACGAAATATAAATTTTCAAGTGTGTATGTCTGACCAAGGTGTGTATGAGAAAGAACCTAGTATAAGAACAAGGCCTTATAGGCCTAATAGTCTAGTTAGAGATTGAGAGAGTTGAAGCAAATGAGATATAACATAGAAGATATGAAGGAGGCATTGTATACCATATGGAGGGTGAAAATAAATCATCATGAAGATTTGATAGGGGTATTATATAGTATTATCAAGGTCATATGACCTAACCAAGTCAAGAAGAGGGTTAATTGAGGGAAGAAGGTTAGAGACTAGTTTAAGAATGATATGAGTGTATGAAGAGCTAAAAAAGGTGATCATAATATATTTTATGAGATTTTTTTTTTTATAAATTTGATAAATGGTTTGATATGGATGAGTTGGTATTGAGTCATCTAGGGGGTTGGTGCCTCCTTAAAAGTGGGTGTTTTCTAAAGTCTAGTTGAGTTGGTGCTTAGCTAGTTGGGGTTGGTGCTCCAAGTGATGTTGGTGCTTCAATAAATATTGATGTTTATCTTATAGGAATATATTCCATTTTCATCATTAGTGGTTTATCTTCCCCTTGAGGGTTTCCCACTCAAATAAGTGTTCTATGTGTTATGATTTTGTTTCATGCTCATGAATCTTAATGTGTTGTGAGTTCACTCTATTATTTTGATAGTTAATGCATGATAAAGTAAATTTTATAAAGTTTTGAAGACTAATTCACCCCACCCCCATGCATTAATTATGCTTATAATAACCCAAAGGGAAAAAATTTAATCAATCTCTTTGAGTTGGAACCTCACAATATATGTTAAAGTGTTATTTTGTCACTTGGATTTTCACCCCTTGAAGAGATGCCTAGCTCTCATCATCCAAGTGGCACAATGGAAACATCTCATGTTTTATGTGTAGTCTAATAAAATGTGAAAATTGGTAATTTGAGTGTGGCTTATGACACCCAACCCATAGGTCCCTCTTAATTTCTCTCATGACCCTCATAGTCATTTTTTCATTGATTCTAAATCATTTGTAACCTTCCAGATAGTGATTCCACTTCCTCCAGGTAGCATTTCTAGTGATGATTCCATCCCCATGGGTCCTTTTCCTTCAAGACAATAGTTCTTAACTTGGACTATAACACTAGACCCTAGGGTGTCTATTTTTGATGCTCTTATCTAAGTACATTTTTACCTCCAATAGTTAGTTCTTTATAATTCTTATCCTCCTTCTTGTCAACCTAACATGAATACATTTTACCCATGACCAATATATCCCTATAAAATCCCATTCAAGGTTCATTTAGAAAGGGGTTTGAAATTATTATAAAGCAAACAAGAATACAAGAAAAAACACTAAGTCAATCTTCCTTATTATCTACATATGACCAACCAATACTACTATAAGCTTTTTCAAATCCTTACACCAATCCCCAACCACCTCATGCAGATCTAGTTTAGCATTTTGCATCTTCATACACACTATTGAAAAAAAGTAAATCAAGTGGGAGAACTACATATGGATTGATCCCTCTTTAGAGTATTGGTATGTAGATAACATGCCCACACAAAGGGTGTGGATACATATTCAGTTCATCTTACACACACTAACCCCCCTCTTTCTGTAATTTTGTCAAATCATAATGGAGTCTAGGGTTTAAATAAAAAATCAGCTCTATAGGGAGTTTCATAGACATCTAACAGTCAAAATTTCATAGACAAGATCACACAGACATAATAAACAAAACCCAAAAAGCTTAGGTCTCGTAGACAACAATGGCATAAGAGGACTATATCACCAGACCCTAGGGTGTCCTATTCTAATGCTCCTATTAAATCATAAAATGAAGGATAGATCTTGATTTACGACACTATCCCAGTCTTGCACAATGAATTCTAATCCTTGCTATATCCATCTCTATTAGTTTCTAGATAAGTCTTATTTTCTCTCCCTTATTACTATTTTTAAAAAAGATTCAAATTATAGTCAAATTATACAAATTAGTAGCGTAATTATTTCCATATTATTTACTATTTTAATTAACTCAAACCTTTAACTAAATTAGGAATAATACTCTAATATTCCCAAAATAGTTAAATCATTTGGTGAACCTAACTTACTTTGTTCATGCATAAAAACCCTAAAAACCCTAGGATAAATTTCCTACTAATTTTTCCTATTTTTTCTAATTTTTTAATTTCATAATAGAATCATAAAATAGCATTAAATTTTAAAATTTCATAGTAATTTTAAAATAATTTTCTTTCAAACCCTAGTTACCCATACTAGGTCCCAGTATTTTGCTAGTATTTTTCCTATATATTTTTGATTTTTTACCTGCATAATAAAATAAAAATAAGCATTAAATTTTAAAATTTCATAGTAATTTTAAAATAATTTTCTTTCAAACCCTAGTTGCCCATATTAGGTCCTGGTATTTTCCCAATATTTTTATGAATTTTTACTTGCCTATTTAAATTAGAAATCCAATTTAATTTTTAAAATTTTATAGTAATTTCAAAAAATTAGTTTTCTTCCAAAACCCTAGTTGCAAATATTAAATCCCTCTATTTACTTGAGGTATCACCTTACTCTAGAATCATATTTCACATAAAATCAAACAAAAATGGATCTCACTTTTTTACAAATATCTCTAGCATTTCTTGTAAATAATAAGGAGACCATACTTGTTTATATCATGTACATGAATGATGAAGTTTACCATATGTTAGTAAAAAGCTTCGTTCTTTGAATTTCATGCTTAATTTTTATAATATGATATAATATTAAGAAATTAAATGCTAAATATGTTAAGATACCTCTTGCATCACCTCCTTTGGAGCCTCTATCCTATGTTGAGATATGTTACATGGTCCATTTCACCCATCCCTAGGTCACTACCCATTGCCAAAAATCCTAGTTGACACCCTTTGTCCCTCCACCACCTTGACCTATCAATTATCTATGCTCTCCTCCCGTAGTTACTACTAGTTCTAAATAGATAGTAGATAATGCAATTAGAGCTGTTACTCGACATGCCACTATACCTCCTATACCTAGTTAGGAGCCCCTCCACCCTCTTATTCATTCTCATCTTAGGCCAAACCCACTCATGCAAGTAGATCCACATAAGGTATATGATATTATTGATTAATTGAGAAACACATCAACTAATATTTCCATGCTATAACTTCTTTATAAACCTAATGTGTTCAAGGACTTTCTTTATTAGACACTCACTTAGAGTTTTATGCCTATTGATTCAAATCCCTCTTATTTTGCATCAATAGTTAACACAATAAAAACTATAGAAGGTATTATTTATTTTGATTGTGAGGATAAGCCATCTCAGATAATTATTGATCAAAATTCACCATTATTCATACAAGTTCACATCAAAACCAAAGCAATTAAGAGAGTTCTAGTTGATAGTGGTTTTAGACTTAATATATGTAATATTACATTCTTACAGACCATGGGTGTAGATATGGCATATATATAAAAATCATATAATAATATTAGAGGGTTTGATGATATACCATGATAGACATTGGGCACCATTACATTGGATATAATGGTAGGGCCAAAAACCCTCACTACATAGTTCCAGGTCATGTCAGGTCCTCTTCATTATAATATTTTACTTGGATGACCTTAGATAGATGCCATGAGGGAAGTTATTTCTACTTTTTATCGATATGTTAAGTTTCTCCATGAAGGATACCTATACACATGTCCAATAGATAAGCAATCATTCAGATATTGTTAGATTACAAAGTCATTTTTGAATATTTTGCTAGATGGGATACCTCATATCATAGTTTAGTCACCACCTCATTGTATTTCTCTTGATTAGATACATACATATGAGGTAGGAGAGACTAGTACATATCATACTCCACTTATAATTATGTCCTCAAATCCAAATATTTAGATAGTCATAACAGATTCAACTATTATAGATACTCCATTAGTCATGGTTCCTACACCTATTATAATTATACATTCATTGAAAATAATTTTAATAGTACCAATTGATTCTATAGATACAATTACTTTGTTAGTTATAGATACTCTCATAACACCACTATCTTCTAATAATATAGTTGATGAGACTTCCATATCATAGCTACCCCTTATGGTAAATTTTGAGTTACCATATGTACATGATATTGATACAGATTCCCAAGGTACTTTAGATGATGATACGACACCCACACTCATAGATGATAATTTATGTGGATTGAGATTTATACCAATTTGCCTAGGAGAGTACCGATATGATTCTAGAACTCTCACTACACATCCTACATCACTCTTAGCATCTCAAACTACACTCTTAGGATATACTCCAAATTCATGGCCATAGAAAAATCACTTGTCACATATAGTTCACATGGTAACCTCTATGGATATAGAGCCAGTCATTCAAATTTAGGTAGGCAATACACATCATCAGCCATAGATTATGCTATAGATGTTACTTGATCATGGATTAATCACACTACCTACAATATGATATAGATCTATTAGTAGATTATCAAAGCATGATGTTCACCTATTTTATATTTTTCACAAGATTATATGCCATGATATAAACTCATGTAAAACTTTACAAAAAAGATTGGATAAATTATAGGTTCTAGGTATTATTTAGATTACACCACCACTAGTACCATCTTCACCACTTCTATCAAAGCCATCTACTACCAGAGATAAATGTCATAGAGGGGGCTCAACATCTTCAACACTAGAGAAACCTTCAGTTCTTGATGGACAAGATGACACCATTATGAGTGATAAATCTCCAACTACACATAGAGCACAAATCTTATTGACACCTGAGGAGATAGATAACATGCATACAAAACCTACACCATATGATGATACCTATGAAGATGATCTTGAGGCATTTGATGATGGTCTTGATCCCTTCTTCCATCTCCATCCTTAGTAGGCTCCATCCTTGAACCTTTTTCCCCTCCAACCTAGTCTTTCATGTCATTATGCACATATTTTTTTATTCATATGCTTGTACATAGTCTCTTTTGCTTACTTGTACATAGTTTCTTATTATTTCTTGTACATAGTCTCCTCGTGATTGATAGTAAATAGATAAACTATTTCAAAATACAAAAACATTTAAATATTCCAAAAATACCAAAAATAATATAGCATTTAAAAATAAAAAAACATTCAAATAATTCAAAACACAAAAACATTTCAATTACATGCATTATCTATGCTTTACATTTATACTACTATGCTAGACTTACATTTTATATTCTATGCTATTGTTTGTCAATTTATCTACATTACCATGTTTTACTTGATCTTCTTTGAGTGTGTGTAGTGAGTTTTAGATCCTTCATTGTTTCACTCTACCCATTGAGGGGGCATTCTACTTCTACATTTGAGACATACATCAATATATCTACCATTGGGGGCATCTTCTATATGACTACACCATCTATGTTATGTCATTTCTATACCACACACGCTAGTTATCATGTTAATATACATTATTTACTAGCTTACATAGATTAATCTATCAACAATCACTAGTATATAGCACTTGTGTATTTCTTAGCATCTACATAGTTTTGTACTCCATGTATTGCATAATTTCACTTCTTACTTTGATTAGTTATATGTTATTGTATTTAAAATATATTACATGCCTTCCTTTCTTGATTTACATAGATAAAATTTCTTATTTCTTATTTTGTCTCTTGTATGTGCCTTAGGACATTTGATAATGTATTTTATTTATATTCATGTGTGTACAGTAGTATATTTGCTAATGTCCTTTGCATGTAATATTATATGTGATTGTGGATTTCACACCAACCTTGCTTGTTTAAATTTCATGTGTATGTGGCATTTGAACATGCCCTATATGTTTGCTTTCTAGTTTGAGTGGCATGTTCCCATGTCCCTTATTTTCTTGACCCCTTGGCCACTCTTGTATGATTCTTAATTCTTGCCTTTTATGATTGTTGCATGTTTGATTTTTTATTTTTTTCAATGCCATGATCCACATCATGCATTATCTTTCTTTCTTAGATGCCATGATGTATATATGGCTCCATCCCTCCATGATAACTTACAACTAACCAAACTTCAAGTTTCAATTCATTACATTGTGCATGTTATTACATTGTTATATGTATCTAGGCATACCCCTATTGATATAACAATATATAATTACAAACCATGATAGATATTGGGATAATTTATTGATTATCATTGCTATATCATGTATCTTTTCAACATAACACACTTGTAGGGCTCTTTATTCTAAGGGAAGTCATTGTAGGGTCTTGATTCCTACCCTCAAAAGAGGGGATAATAAATAGGGGTTTTGTCATAGAGATCAGAGCTCCTAATGATCAAAATAGTAGTTTTCATAACACACAAAACAATAACCAGACTTCAAACCAAGTAGAATAGACTACAAAGATAGTGAAAATTACATAATAGTCATAGAATTAGCCCAAGACAATAGCGCCAAGATTGAACTACAACACCAAACAATAGGGTGTCCATTTTTGGCACTCCTATCCAAACAAAAAGAATTAGGTTTTCTAAAAATAGGCAAAAAAGTAGGTTTAGCTATAGTTTTTCACATTTAGACTAGTTTAGATACAACACTTTAAATATAGTTTTTCTCAGAGAATCCAGATATAGAGGGCATTATGCACAACATGATGACTCTTGCTTCCAGTTTTATATAGGAAAGTTGGTATAAATTACAAATTAAAATCCATGTTATATACACTAGTGATTTGGGGTAATGTGTACAACACATTTATCTTCTTTTCTTTCTAAGTTTAGCATATTACCTAGGCATTCTTAGTAGTTGTGTGCCTTATTCCATCTGTAGGTAGTTGGCATCATTTTAGAGTGGCTTTCATACAAGCTTAACCTCCACATTTAGGAATGGCTTTTATATAATCCTAGTGCCCAATTTTTGAGTGGATTTCATACAATCCCAATCTCTACCTTTCAAAGTGGGCAAAAGTGGCCTAGTTTCTAGCATACATTTAACTATCCATTCCACATTGTCAAATTATATAAAATTCATGGGCTTTAGGATCCATCTCATATGACACACATTTCATGTTGATATCAATTCATAGCTTCAATTCATGGGGTAATTATGGAGCCAAAGGATTAACTAGACTTTGTATTCCTGAGCCACCTACTCAGAGGGATTGGACACATAGCCCAAACATTAACTAACACACACATGATCACATAGCTTCACTTAGTGGGAGATGATGGAGCCAAAGGGCCAACCTTTACATTCTTGATCCACTCTCATGGAATTGAGCACTCATATATATTTGATATTAATCCTAGTAAAACACATATATGGAATTACTTAACATCATCCAACATCACTCAACACCACAATAGGTTTTATAATGGTCTGCATACCCAGTGATGTGTATTCATTCCATTCCTTTCCTCTCTTTCTTACCCAAATTTACACATTCTTATTTTAGATATAGTATATCTAGTAAGAAATAATCTAATATTTATTTTCTCTTGTAGATTTACACTTCATAGCATGTTCTCTCTATGCACACCCAACATCACACAACTTCATGAGCTTTACCCTTACAGGTAAGTTTAGGTATGCTTTCTATTTTTTCTTTATCCTAGTATTTCACTTTGCTACATCACAAGAATAAATGGGGGGGAATGTATTCATATAAAATATGAAAATTGGTAACTTTAGTGTGGCTTATGACACCCAACCCATAGTTCCCTCTTAATTTCTCTCATGACCCTCATAGGCATCTTTTCAATGATTCCTAGTAATCTATAGGCTTTTAGATAGTGATTCCACCTCATCCAAGTAGAATTTCTAGTGATGATTCCATCCCCCTAGGTATAATTCCTTTAGGATAATAGAACCCAACTTATATTATAGCATTAGACCTTAGGGTGTCTATTTTTAGTGCTCTTATCTAAGTGAATTTTTACCTCTAACAGTCAATTCCTTCTAGTTTCTATCCTCCTTATTGTTGACCTAACACAAACACATTTGACCCAAAATAATATATCCCTCTAAAATCCCATTCAAGGCTCATTTAGAATGGGATTGGAAATTATTACAAAGTAAGAAAGAATACAAGTAAAATCACTAAGGTAATCTTCCCTATTCTCTACATATAGCCAACCAATACTACTACAAGCTTATTCAAATCCTTACACCAGTCCCTAGCCACCTTAATCACATATAGTGAGAAATTTTTCATATTTATACATACTATTGTACAAATCACATCATGTGGGAGAACTACATATGGCTTGATCCCTCTTTAGAGTATTGGTATGTAGGCAACATTCCCACACAAGGGGTATGGATACACATTTAGTGCATATTACACACATTAACCCCCCTATTTCCCAAATTTTGTCAAAGCATAATAGAGTTTAGGGTTTAAAGACAAAATTAGTTATATAAGAAATTCTACAAACATCTACTAGTCAAAATTTCATAGGTAGGATCACATGAACATAATGAATAAAACCAATGAATAAAACCTAGAAAGTGCAAGTCTTCTAGATAATAGCGATAAAAGAGGAATATAACATTGGACCTTAGGGTGTCCTATTATAATGCTCCTATCCAATCATAAAACAAAGGATAGATCTTGATTTTTAATAATATCCCAGTTCTGCATAGTGAATTTTAGACCCTGTTATAGTTGTCTCAGTTTCCAAATAAGTTTTATTTTCTTTCCCTTTTTACTATTTTTAGAAAGATTTAAATTATAGTCAAATTATAAAAATCAATAGATTAATTATTTATATATTATTTACTAATTTATTTAAATTATAACCTTAAATAAATTATTAATAATACTATAATATTCCCCAAATAATTAAATCACTATGGGTAATCAATTTAGTGAGATGAATCTCTAGAATGAAGGGCTAGCTCCCTAGATGTGCCTTAAAATGATTTAACCTATACTAACTGATTGTTTATGTTGAAAAGGGTTAGAATTTTCATGAAATTAAATATATTATAGGGGGTGATAAACCAATATTTTTACCATAATACTATTATACTCCATCACTTTTGAGACAAGACACACAACACTAGTCTATGAATCCTAGAATGCACTAACATCAATATTTCAACATGAAGGTGCCATGTATGAAGACTATCCAAGGTAAGTGGAAAAATATATCATTTTTTAGATGATAATAATTAATTTTAAACTTAATAACATATCCATACACTTTAAAACACTTCATATGACCTGATAGGCATGGAATCACTTGCATCAAACATAGAAGGATTGAGAGAAAGTAAGAATAAATTAATATCTCTTAACCATTCACTATACATATCTTAAATAACTTTAACAAGATGATATATAAACTCAAAATAGATTGAAAATATTTTTTAAGATAAGTAAAATGTCAAAACTAGTATGACTTCACCATACATGGTGTGGTATTATATTACAAACGCCAAAATGGCTAGTTCTTATAGAACTTGAGAGAGCGAGGAGAAGAGAGAAGTAAAAAGGTCACAAAGACACTTTTAAAGATAGGAAAATAAATAAATTTTGAATTATAAAATTATATGGGATTAACCATGAAATTTTAAGAATTAAAAGTGTCCACATAAGTCATAAAAATCATGAAAAGTGGCATGAAACTCCTTATGTTGGCTCAGAAAATTACCTTCATGATTTTTCCTATTTGAATTCCTCATAAATAAATAAGAATAGGTAAAATTATTATAAATAAAGGGAAGGGTATCACTAATTCATTTCCATGCATTGGTTTTAGTCTTGGTCCTCTAGAATCATCTAAGAAGGAGCTATCATCATTTGCAGCCCAAAAAACTCCTCCTTCATGCACCCTACACACTTGGCTTAAAAATTGGATTTATTTTTTCATAAAAATACATGGTATGGAGTTTATTAAATTTTTAAATATTTTAAATTCCATTATAATCAACAAAACCACCTTAAAATTAACCCACTTGAAGTTTTCCTCCCTTCTCACTAGCTTGTCAAATCTGCCAGTTTTGACTAGCTAAGATGAAGCACCTAATTGAGTAACTTAAGAGATTTTATAAGGAATTAAATTAATATGGGGAATTATATTAAGTATAAATATTCCATCCCATGTTATTGACATCTCTTTAAGCTTATTATAGCCTAAAAAACACACAAAATAGTCAAGAAAACCCTATTTTACACCTTATTTGTATAGTTCCATACAATACAAAAGCATGGGAAGTATTTTTATGGATTAATATACAATTTAAAATCATAATATTGGTCAAAATTTTCCATTATATTATATTTAAAACTCTATTTACACAAATTGGTCACTAGGAAGGGTTTGCAAGGGGTTTGAGTAATTTTGACTCTTAAGCATTGTTCATAAAAACTTGACATTAAACCTACAAGTAAATATCAAAAAGGTGATGTTAAATGACCTTGATAAAACCTATAAAATTATTTTTTCCCCATTTAAATATTCAAGAGAGATGTGAGCTTTCAAATTTGACCTATCGAGCTTGTCTCTATTTCCTACATGCTTAAGTTGATTTCTGAGCCAAAAGTTACCTTTTCATAGTTTCCTTTGCATTTTATCAGATTTAAAAAATGTGTAAAGACCATAAAAACATATACCAATAAATTTTAATGTTTTCCCAAATCTATAATTAAAAATGGCCTCCTCTTTGACTTCTAGGCCTCACCATGCTTAATAGTCTATCTACACTTCAAAGACCAACATGACCTTTGATGGTTTTCAATTTCATTAAAAAAGATAAAAGACATACCCAATGGAAATGTTACATATATTTTTAATTCACACCAAGATATTCAATTGAATTTGGACTCCCATTTGGTTTTAGGCCTAAATCTTATCCACTAGGCCTGACTGCCACCTTGGGGTTTTTGAGCACCTTATTTGGTTTCATCCTCTCTATACATGGTATATTATTCTATATAGGATTAATAAAAATATATAAAACTTATTTAAAATTTTCCACAACTCTTGATCCACCCTTTTATTCTTATTCTCTAAAACCTACCAGCTTCCCTTAAGGGGAGTGCCCTCTATTTGAGATAAAACAAAGGGAACTTACCCTGCTTGATCAAAATGATTTAATTATGTAAAATCTTACCAAATTAAATAAGACACTCTAAAAAAAGTATCTTTAATACGTAAATATACCCCTAACTTCTTCAAAATCCAAATCAGTCTTGTGGAGGGTAGACTGTGTATGCAGGGGTTTCCTTATGTGGACTGTAAGTACTTGATCAGGGTATTTATTTGATTTATATAAATTATGGAGATATAATAAGTTTATTGACAAAATATTAAGGAAATTATTAATTATATTTAACCCTCATAACTATGATTTCATCCTAAAACCTTTTCTTTCATTGAACTTCTCAGGATTGAGTTCTAACATGACTGAGTTTTGCTCCAATATGTTATACCTATAGGTTTATATGTGTGTTCAAGTCCTTAATATATTTATTATAGGCCTATTTGAATCCAAAAATTACATTTAATATTTATTTTATCCTCCTAACATAACTTTATGCACTTCCATACTCCAAACCACCAAACTTGCTTATTATCTGACTTAGTCAACAATAGACTATACTTTTGTCCTTAGGGTACTATACCTATAGGTGCATTGAGGATAGTTTGATCTTGGAATATTGAGTAAAAATTTATTGAATCCATTCATGATCATTAAGAATATATTTATAACTATTTTTTTCACTTTTATTATTATTTTATATGAAAACATCTCTAAGTTTATTTACTACCTGTCATAGTTACAATTACAAGTCACTATTCCTTATGAAGGGGTGCCTGTAGGTGTCCTTCATATGATATATGCCTTATCACATGATTTAATTCCTCTTTTAAAATCTCCACACCATAATATATCTATATTTTTTCCTTATATTCTTGGAGTAGGGTTTGTCCTTAAAGTATCTAGCTCAAACTTCATGTTAACCTACAACTAGCCTATAGGATTACATTTGTGAGAAAAAAGAAGCCTATAGATGTAAGTGTGGTAAAAAATAGGTATACCAATTTCCTTGGATGATCCTTAGATCATAAATATTCATGAAAACCATTTTAAACCATTATAATGTGAAATTATGGTCTAGTTTTACACTTTTAGGTGAAGAGTCTAATTAGAACTCAAACCTATAGTTTTCACTAATGAATTTTAGTGGATAGAGGTACATGTTTGAGCTTCAATATCAAAAAAACAAAAGATTAAGCCATACTCTTTATTTTTTAAGTTTAACCCATAATTTAGAGCTATAATTTATACTCACTTGGGTGCATAAAAATTCATTGTAACCTTGTTATAAGTTTTTAACAAAAAGCTTAGGTGCTCTATTTTCCCATTTTATGGAAAAGGGGCATGAACATAGGCTTTTCACCTTTGGAAAGAGTCCCATAGTTTGATTGTCCACATAACACTTCAAAACATTTGTATTATGATAACCTAAACACCTTAATACCTAAAATGAGTTTCTAACCTATCCAAAACTTCCATTGAGATTTCTCAACCCCTTGTGGTACCACCTATAGGTGGATATTCTCATATATAGGTAATAAAGATGAAAAAATGTAGATAGTGAAAAGTACATGTGTTGTCATCAATTCTAAACCTTTAATAAGTTTCAAATACACTTTTATCACCCTAAAAATATTTAAAAATTATCAAAATCTCATTTCACCATCACATCACCTTGAGAATCTCTTGTAGGTGCATTGTACGCTATATATAGATAGTGAACAAAAACATGGGCTGATTAGAAGCATTAGTCATCACAGTTTGATATTGTTTCATTTATATATATTTTATTTGATTAATCATGTTATGAGACTCTTCATAACATTTTATGGACCTCTTAAATAACCTTATGAATGTTTCACACCTCAAAAATACCATGATTACAATTAGGAACATGCAAGAAGTTGATTGTGCATGTGACATGACTATGTGTTTGATTAAAGTATTGAGATATGAGACCAAAACATGGAAGGAGGTGGACCTTATGGAATTTAAATATGGAGAACATAATTTCACCTTTATATGGAGCCCCTAGAGAGAATACAACGTTTTACAAGTAGTGAAATGACTACCATTCCACTTGGGACATTCACCTACAAATTGAAACCAAAAAATCCCATGAGATATTTGAAAAACATGAAACTAAGCATGGAAATAATGATAATAGGGATACAAAATAATTTGGAACCAATATCAATAGTTGGATTCTATGGACTCCTCCAAACCAAATAAATACCTATAGGGTGCACAAATTAGTAAGTGAATTGGAAAGGTCAACTTATTAGGAATGGTTCATAAGGCACATGTCACCATTCTTGTATAAAAAAAAAATCAAATGGAATATGACTGAATTTAGAATACACTCCTAATATCATTTTTCTTGAAACCTTTCATGCTAACCATACCAAGTACAAACTTGAAAACTGATTTTGCTTGCTAAGCCTAGTGGAATGAGAGATAAGTGGTTTTATTCATTTTTTGAAGTTTATGATCAAAATAATCACTAAAGTGAGTGTATGGAATAACAATGGAAACTCTTTAAATGTTCTTAATTTTATAAATCTATACAACTCAAGAAAAATCCTCATTTTTTCAATAAAATTGCCCTTTTTCTAAAGGAACCCACCACTTTTCAATTTGGACAATTGAATAAGACCTTTTAGGACACATTTCATGTGATATAACCTTTTTTAACTTTAAAAATTCATAATAAATCCGTACAAGTCATTAAATGCACCTTTTTGACCTCCAAATGACCAAAATGACTAAGAGCCAAGGCTAGTAGAACATCAAATGATATTAATTAGACTATAAAAGACATTTTTAAATATTTATTAGATGCCTAAAACACCTAAAAATCAATTTTTTACCTAGAGGTACCCCAATTTGACCTAAAAGTCAAATTTGGTCAATAGTTATGGCTTGTGGCTATGCTTATTTTAATTGATCAGGGATGAATATATTATATTAGAAAACATATATGAAATCAAAAAATTTAGGATAATTATATATATTTTGTATTAGGTAAATACTAATTCCCATATCCTATTTTTATTAATATGAGAGTGGAATACGAAGCTAATATCTATCCATCATGTTGGATGTAATATTTGAAGAATATTGGCTCCATCTGAACTAAGTAAAAATGAATACTTCATGTGAAATACTATGAATTAATATTGAAACATAGATATATATTATTATCAAAGGTGTGTGATGGCATAGTGTTGTGTATGCCCTTGTATATATATCTTTTCATGTGTTATTTGACTTGACACCTTGCTTTGAATATATTGAGTTGTCTATGCACCATTATACCTTCAAAATTAAATGCCCTCAATTATTAGGTGACATGAAATTATTTATCCACTATCTAGATACACTATTTATATATATGGGAGTCATTTATGTGTTGCATTATCTCTTCACTTGTTATGTTTCCTTTAGTGTTTATCTCCCAAATCTAACCCTTGATCCATTTTTGGAAAAGGTGAAATATTTCAAGTGTGTCATCATTAATAGATTTTTAATGACTATTATTTTCCCTTTACTCACACTTCATGTACCATTTCCTCATTACTAGACTTAGGTAGTGATGTTCCTTCCTAAATACTTGTATGATGTGTTCCTTCTATGTTGACTTGCCTCATTTTATCACACTCTATGACTTACAAATTTCTATTCTGGTTCTACTAACCTATGATATATATATATATATATATATATATATATATTTCACTCTATTATTATACTAAAAACTTGAAAAAAATAAAAAAAAATTACATTAAAGAAAAATATTAAACTACATGGTTCTACTCAACACCCACTCTTGATATTTTTGTGAGATCAGATATAGATTACTGGTGGTAAGGCTTAATCCTACATCCATTTACCCATATAGGAAGAATGGTTCCATGTAGATACCTCAACACAATATTTCCTTACTATGATAGTTCATTAATAATGTAAGGTACTTTAAATCTAATATGAAACTTGTATGGAAAAGATTTGAATTTGCTATCATATAGTAACATTGCCTATTTTGGTTTAAAATATTTGGTTCATGGGTTTTGATCATGCCATGCATTTTTAATTTACTCATTTATCTCTTGTGTCCATTTTTATATATGTCTATTTTATTCCATTTGGGTTATATCCATCAGTATTACCTGTAGAGAGTCTTGATCTATTAGTCTCAAAATCATTATGACTTGTAGACTATGAATTATGTATTTTATGAGAATTACTACTTCAAGTACATTTAACAAATGAAATGGGGTGAATATTGTCACACATTTGTGATTTTTCCTATACAGCCATAGAATCTTAGGCATTCGATCCTCCCAATAATCTCTTTAAACATTTCATGTCTTTGCAAGCATCTTTATAAGGACCTTGTTTGATGATTCCACTTGTCCATTTGATTTTTGGTGATATGTAATGATTCTATGGTATAAGATAATAAAATCCTTTATGAGAGTATTTATAATATATTTGATTAATTGTGTTCCTTTATCATTAACTAGATTGATAAGGCACCCAAATCCTGTTATAATATTTTCATAGAGAAAGTTGGATACATCCTTAACACCACATCTTGGTGTCATAGTAGCTTCAACCCATTTAGTAAAATAGTATATTATAATGATTATGTATCATGCATGCCTACATTTTCTATGTGGATTGATTAGTCCTAAAAAATAAATACCCCATTTTTTGAATGGTTTCTTAGTTAGCATAGAATTTAGTAGCATCTCATCTCTTTGATTTAGTTATCATATTATTTGATATATATTATAGTGTTTAGCTATTAAAAATGTATTTTGAAATAGGGTAGGCCACTATAGACCATTTTTAAAAATATTTTTCATATTGGATTATCCTATGATTCCTTAATGGGATTCTTCAAGAAGTTGTGTTTGTTAATGTTCCATAACTACTCTATGAAGTATTCCATCCTTGCCCATTTTATACAAAAAATCCATTAATATTGGTAAAGGGAATAGTTCATGTGATCAAATGATTATTTCCCTTTCTATATAGTGTAGAAGAAATATCCTTTGCTCTAAAAAAATGTTGTATTGAGTATTTTTTAGAATAAAAAAGACTCAAAACATATGCACATCTGGTGATTCATCTTGAAGATCCTCTAGTTTTTCTCTATTACATATCTGGATTAAGTTGTCTAGTCCTACATTCTCACTTCAAATATTTACATTTTATTTTAATTAAAACTCTTGAAAAAATATTAATCATTGATTTATCTGACTATAATCACCCAAAAATGGTATTCAAGTGATAAGAGTGTTACTTGAGACTACTTATCCCTAGATTAGACCTAGACTTATCCTAGAGCATATTATCACACTTATTTAGCCTTAGTGTAGGCCACATGTATCCCTAATCAGCTCCAAAGTAGTCTTAGACCTTTATTTTATGATTTTGGTCCTTCATGCCTAATGTTATACTAGCTAGACATTAACACCATTATAAGGACACTAGTGACACATGGTGCGAGTGTCCATAAAATAGTGCTAATGTATTTTACATAGTTTTTCCCAAACATATATCTTTTCCAAACTAAAGCCTCCTAAGGTTAGCTTAGACATCTTTTGTCATCCACACAAGAAAAAACTAGTATAAATACATTAATTTTATCTATATCCACTAGATGGAAATGAGATGCAAAATACACATTAAAGCACAAAATAGGTTGAGCATAATTAAGGTTATCAATCCCTATTTTATCCTACTTATGAATACTACCATCTACAACAGCCCTAAGCTTAGATTTTCTAGATTTCTAGTTTCAAAAACATTCAAGGCACTTAAGGAAACTATAATACTAGCATCACTTTTTCTTTCACCAACACTTAGGTGGGGAGAAATACATCGATCTTGATCCCTCCTTAGAGTATTGGTATGTAGGTAACTCTCTTTATAGTGGGGTGTTGCGGATGTCTAGCTTACCCTACTAATGAACACAATTTTTAGCTCACACCCTACTTGCATAGAGGATTAGGGTTTTTCATAATAAATAAGTTATTATAGGCATAATATAGGGTTATAAAACTCATGCCTATAGAAATAGACCCTAGAAATCAAGACAGGGTTACACCTAGAATCTTGAGAAAGTCCTACACAAATGACACTATTGTCAATATTAGGACACCACTACCACTTTATAAATAATAGTGCTACTATCCAATTATGGAGCTACTATCTAGGAAGGGTTGTGATATAGGGATATAGTTTATGACACTTATAATAGCTTTCATATCCTTTTCTAGCACTCATATCATCACTATCATGTGTTTTCTAGCTAAGTCTATTTGTACTATTTATTACTTTTTTTATAAAATTGAAAGCTAGTCAATTCTATAATAAATTAGTGGTTTTATTTATTTCATATTATTTCATTGATTTAGTCTACTTGATTCTTTAATAAAACATATGATTTACATGTGTTAAGTACTAAAAGGTTAAAACATTTTGTGAACCTAACTTACTTTAAACATTACTCAAACCCTAACCCTAGATGCTCTTAGGGTTTGTATCCTTTTGGTGTCTATGCTTAAATTTTAGTTCCAAAATTTAGGATTTTTTTTAATATTTGTTTTTTGAAATCTTTATTAGATTTAAATTATTTAAAGGTTTAAAATATACAACTTGTTTTCCTACTTTTCAAAATACAATGGCATAATTAAACAACCAATTTGATGAGACTGATAAGAAATAATTACAAGATTTTGTGTCCAAATATTTAGATATGTAATATGACCTCATCACTATTATTCAAAAAGAACTCTAAAAATCAAATAATGGTCAATATTCAACTCCAACTAATAACATTGTTACACTTTTAGTGGGGTCAACTTAGCCAGAACAACTAATAATTATAATTTTACAATCTTCAGTGATAACTACACCTCCTATGGCTAGTTCCTCTACTATAGATGTATACTACCTTATGCAAAAAGATCATGCTTTGTAGGATAAGGTGTTACATCTTGGGAAGGGAGCCAATAGGATATTACATGCTTTGGATTCTAATATTATCTTATATACACATTTGGCACACCACATAGATGTAACTCATTTACCATATGGATTCATGGCACCTAAACTTACATTATATGATGGTAAGGGTAACCCAGAGCACCATCTCTAAGATTTTCATGCTACATGTTTAGAATGTGTGTCCAATGATTGGCTTCTCATAAATTTGTTTCCATGTAATTTAAATGATTATGCCTTATAGTGTTTTTATGATTTACCAAATAAATCTATCATAATGTTCAATCCTTTGGCAGACATGTTTTCAACACACTTTTTCATCAATATCAGTGATAAGCTCTCTTATGCCCAAGTTGCACAGTTGAAACTAAATTCAAATGAACCTATTTTGGAATGTCTTATGATATAATACTATATTAGCTAAATTCACTAGACCCATGGAAGATAATTAGATTTAGGACATATTCAAACATAATATTTTGCAACATTACACAAATCTATCTTGTTTAAGAATTTTTTGACATTCACATATTTGTGCCACATAGTAAAAGAAAAAAGGTCAAGATTCTATTAATGGGAAAACTAAAATATACCAATGGATTATAATAAACTACTAAGAGTTTAAGTAAGACTCTATACAAGGTGAGGGCCACT
This sequence comes from Torreya grandis, assembly GCA_037957365.1. NCBI lineage: Eukaryota > Viridiplantae > Streptophyta > Pinopsida > Cupressales > Taxaceae > Torreya > Torreya grandis. Next base: position 2,136,380 of record JARHVA010001150.1, on the reverse strand, counting down.
AAAAATAAAAGTGATTGAAAGGCCACAATTAATGTAGCTTAAGATCCATCTCCTTGTTTAGTTTTATCATATCCTCCACACAAAGTCTTCACCAACATTCTAACATCACCAACACAGGTTTTACAATATCTCTTAGAATACAATGTCACATCTCTCCCTCCCATCAAATAGGTTGATATGACATGGAATTTTCCAAAGATATATGATTCCAATGCATTTTTTAAGTATCAAAGGGCACTAAGCCATATAATAAATAGATACATAAGCCTAAAAAATAAGATACAATATTTGATTAAGGATAACATTATCAACATGGGCACACACATATAGACACCAAAATTAAAAAAAATGGAAGATACGACATTAAATATATTCTCATATCTATTTCCAAATCAAATAATGAATGAGGTAGGGAATAGTTTAGGTGTTCAGTATACATATCAAGCACATACACCACTAGCTTTATATCATACTATTATAGAGGAGGCACACCCATTACACAATATCATTGGTATGCACGACACTAAAGTTGTAGCTCAACCACTCATCACCCTCTTAGAGTAGGAGATTGTTGATGATTATACATATTTACATACACTCTTTATATAAGCCTACATATATCATCATACTATACATCATGTTATGATTGACAATGGGTCAAGCATTATCATATGCACTATGAAAATTTTATAGCATTTGAGATATTTAGAGAAGGATATATTCCCTATAGAGATAGTCATCATTGGTTTTAGTGGTCATGTTCAGAGCTCCATTGGGGAGATTATGCTTTTATTATAGGTTGGCCCAATACATATAGCCACTTAGTTCTTAGTAGTTCCTAGTGTAGGCATGTTTTATATGTTATTGGGTAGGCCATGGATACAATAACTATGAGCCATCGAATCCATATTTCACAAATGCCTAAAATACATACATGAAAATTAGGTGGTTAAAGTTAAGGGTCTTCTATATGAGTATCCTCTACCTATTCCATAGGAAGTTACATCAGAGTTACCAGCATAATTACCAGTTATAGTTACATCATAGTTATTATATATCACAATTATCAGTTATATCTTAGAGTAAAATTCTTATTGAAACATCATAGAGTTTATATAGACACCAATTTAAATGAGGTCTACTCCTACAATATTGACATGTACAAATACTCTCCCACATAGACCATTATTACGGAGATGCTTGCATCAAAGATATGTTACATATTCTAAAGGGCCTTCTTCTACTCACTTTTTTTTTGAGATCAATATTATTGAATTCTTAGGGTTTTAAGCATAGGGCACCTATGTCACCTAAAAAGTATTCTACTAGATGGGTTCCTAATACCCATATAGTTCATAAGACACCATAATTAGTGCCATAGATTCCTAAAACCACTACATAGGTAGATATAAATATAGATCACTTAGTACAATAGATTATGGGATGACCATTTCCCTTTCACATATCACACATGATCATAATTCCCTTATTTGACACATGTCATAGTGATAGTGAGTCTCCCATGAGACTTATTGATTAGTATGGTTTATCTCTTCTTATATGTACTTTTCCTCTCTTTGATCTTTGTACATAGTCCATTTTCATATTTATTGTACATAGCTTATTTATAAAAATTAAAAAAATAATATAAAATGTCAAAAACACAAAAACATTCAAATAATTACTTATAAAACACAAAATTTATATATTGTATGAATTGTTATGTATACATTTCTCATATTTTCTAAACATTACATATACTAGCTATCTTAATATAGTTGTTTTTATCATACTACATGCTTCACTTGTTCTTATTGAGTGCTTGTAGATTGCTATAGGACTGAAGTTGACTACACTAATACAAAATTGCTATTATTTACCTAGTGGGTGTACATACACTAATTTATGGTTCTTCAATTGACACATTTTACCACTTGGGGGCATCCTATACATAGTTTTGATTACTAGGTTGTATCCTTCTATACTCCACATTCTAGCTTTAGCATTGTAATATCTTGACATTGATCATGTTACTCTTACTCAAATGTTTTTCTATTTATTACTAATTTAGACTCAACATATGTACATCCTAGATCTTACACATATTTGTATTACATATTCATTTATACTTTCATCTCTATCTTTCTTAGTTTAGACTTGAACATATCTCTATGCTTATTCTATATGAGGGTATTTGAATATGCCATTGTTCTTTAGATCTATGCCACTTATATTCATAGTATGTATGCTTTAGACATGTGCACATGTCCTTTTTGTGTTCTTTTCTTGATTGTGAATGCAAACATTTAAACATGAAATATGTGGCTCTACACCAACTTGATTTTTACTTGCATATGTGGACATTTGAACATGTCCTTGTACATCTTGTTTTCTCAAATTTAGTGACATGTACTCATGTCCCTTGTATTGTGTCCCCTTGGCCTATTTTACATACTTCATGTGTTTTGTATGTATTATTTATTATATGCATCATGGCCCTGACACTTGTCTTTGGTTGTTACACACACTAGTTTTTTATGCCATGAGTGACATCATGCATCTAACCTTCATACTTGGGTGTCATGATGGAAATCATGCCCCATCCCCCAAGTACCTACTTAAATTCACTCAAATTTTTTGTTACATAACTTTATTACATCTATCTTGATACCCTTTTTGAATTTTAGATATGACATACATATTATATTACATACTTATGCTTAAATTATCTTAAATTTCAATGTTATGTATGTACATTAAATTGGATTATCATGAAATTATCATATATACTCTAGCTAAAAAACATTTTGTAAAACTTTTTATTTTGAGGATATTTCTTACATAGGTTTAAAAACTCCCTTAAAAATAGAGATCGTTCAAAGGGGTTTTTCATAAATATTAGGGTCCTATATTTCACTCACAGTGTATTTCTTAGCACACAAGCTCAATTATAGAAAATTAGACATAGGTAAACATAGTGGAAAAATAGAGACCTAAAAAGTAGTATAGTTACACAAAATTTAGATCAAAAGGATAGTAACACCTAAATTGGAAAAATAGTGCCACATGCCACTACTATATAATATATGGCACTACTATAAAGTATCCTTAGTTTTAGAATAACCCATATTGGCCAGAATAGCATAAAAAGTACAATACATGTTTGCACATATTTAGTTATAGGTTTATCAATTATATTAAAATTTTTATTAGATTCATACAAGCTCAACTTATATTCATATCAATTTTATCAAATTAGGGGCAGCATGCAAGGCATGACAATTCCCATATTTAGTACAAATATCTAGATATAGTTTATTATAACTTAATCTATAATCCATATACTTAGATATTATATATGGGGACATGTGTGCAACACATTTTTTTGTATGCTCAGTTACACACCAATTGATCAGATGGAATGATAAATTCCATGTCATTATCTATGTTGTATACACCCAACATCATATTCTAGGTTACGCACTAGTTTCATGCCTTATTCTCTATCCAATGGTTGGCATTCTTGAGTGACCTAGAGCCACCTAATATACTTGAGTAGCCACATAGCTAACATATATAATTAGATATACTTAGACATTTATAGTAATTAATTCATTTCAATTTTATATGCATGTACTACACATGGGTGTGAAATTATGGAGTCATATCCTAATTTAGTTATTAAGCCACCCACATGAGAGGGTTGGACACACTATAAGTCCAATCCAAGCTATTCACCAAGAAGGGGTGGGAAATGATGGAGTTAAAATTGGATTGAATTCTTGAGCCACCCACATAGGAGGATTGAGTAATATATCAACTTATTCAAATTTATTCACTGATTGATCACTATATACATGCACACACATAGTTTATCACTAGGTTTATGCATTGGTTTGCATACCTAGTGAGGTGTATTCAGTCATTTCCTCTTTCCCATCTCTTTACTTATTTTTAATTCTTTACTTGACATAGTATTTTTATTTTTATATCTATTAAGGAATAATTTATGCATGTTTTATTTATAGGACACATATTGGATCATGTTTCAAATATGCAAACCTAGCTTTACATACTCATATCCAACTTCACTGGATTCACTTCCTAGGTAAGTCTAAGTATGCTTCTTTTTCCTTTATCCTAGTCATTTCACTTTGTTGTATTTATAAAATAAATAAGGGGAATGTAATCACCCAAAAATTGTATTTGAGTGCTAAGAGTGATACTTGAGGCTACTTATCCCTATCTTATCCCTTGACTTATCTTAGAGCCTATTATCACACTTATCTAGCATTTATGTGGGCCACAAGCATCCCTAATCAGCTTTAAAATAGTCCCAATCTCTCATTTCTCAAATCTACCCCTTCATTCCTAGTGTTTTACCAATTGGACACTAGTGCCATAATAAGGACACTAGCACCATGTGGCACTAGTGTCCCCAAAATGGTGCTAATGTCCTTTGTCCTAACTTTTCCCAAACATATATTTTTTCAAAACTAAAGCCTCCTAAGGTCAACCTAGACATATTTTATCATATGCACAAGCAACATAATAGTATATATACATGAATTTATCCCTCTATACTCTATATGGAAATCAGATGCAAAATACACATTCAAATACAAAAAAAATTGAGCACAATTAAGGTTACCAATCCATATCCTTCCATACTTATACATACTACCATCTATAACATCCCTAAGATTAGATTTTTTAGATTTCTAGTATCAAGCACATTCAAGGAAATCAAGGCCATTATCATACTATCATCACTTACACTTGTACTAACACTTAGGTGGGGAGAACTACATTGAGCTTGATCCCTCCTCATAGTATTGGTATGTAGGAAACTATCTTCACAATGGGGTGTTGAGGATGTCCAACCTACACTACTAATGGACACACTTTTTAGATCATACCATAATTACATAGAGAATTAGGGTTTTACACAATAAATTGGCTATTACAAGCACAATATAGGATTATAGAACTTGTGTGTGTATGAATAGAACCCAAACATCAAGATACATGTGCACCCATAAGCTTGAGATAGTCCTACACAAAAGACATTACTATTAATATCAAGACACTACCATTACTTTACCAATAATGACACTACTATCCAATTATGGTGTTACTATCCAAGAGGGGTTTTGATATAGGGATCTAGTTTAAGACACTCAAACCATATTCCATCTCATTTTCTAGTACTCAAATCATCTATATCAAGTGTTTTCTAGATAAGTAATTATTTGCATTATTTATTACTATTTGTAGAGAAGTCAAAGCTATTATATCATGTAACAAATTAGTGGATATATGTATTACATATTATTTCCCTAATTTAGTCTACTCAGCTCTTTTATCAAACATAGGATTTACATGTGTTAATTCTTAAAAGGTTAAAAACAACCACCTCCGAACATGGGATCATTTACTAGGTATCACAAAGCCTAGTGATCAATGAATAATTCAAATGGAATTACTAGAAGGTAGTGCCTAAATTTCTATAGCATGAACACCATTTATAGATATTCCCTTTTAATATTCATATAATTCTTATTTGTGGTATAAATTTTATGACTTTAAAAGTGAATGGGATGATCCAATATTCCATCTCCTATTTCTGTGAGAACAACTCCTAACATAGTACCTAAATCATCCACAAGACATTAAAAGGTTTTCTATAGTTGTGAAAAACCAAAATATGAGCTATTATCAGTCTCTACTTGAGATATAAAAACACTGCTTGGCACTCCTTGGTCCATTAAAACCTAGTATCTTTATGTAATATTTTTCACATAGGGATAAATATATATGCATAGCCTTTTATGATTTTTTTAGTAACTTGTATACCCTAAAAAACATTGCACCTCTATCAAAATTGTAGGTGATGGCATCTGCAAAATTATTAAAATTTTGGCTTCATCTAAAAGATCCAATAAATGCATACTATGTTCCCCAACATAACACTAAAAGGTGTGAACACACTCATTTATTCAGATTTAGTACAATGCTTAAAACTTGACATCATTCTACCATAAGTTTCAACTTAGACAAGTTCTCCTTGAATAAGGAAAAGACAACCCAATCATCAAGGTAGACTTAAAAAAAACCACATATGAAATATTTAAAAGTAGTAACCATATCTATAGAGAACAAAATTAGAACATTATTTAATCCAAATGGCATTACTTTGTATATAAATGATCCCTATTAGGTTGTGAATGTTGTTTTGGCCTGATCCTCTAGTATGATTAGAATTTGATGATAACCACTGAACCCATCCATAAAATATTATAATTAATGTCTTTTGATTAAATCCAAGACTTATTATATGAATGGAATTAGAAATGGGTCATTGATATAGGCATAATTTAGTGCATGGTAATCCCCACACACTCTGATTTCCCTAGACTTCTTAGGCTAAGCCACCATTGGGTTAACCTAGTCTACCTTTTCCACTGAATATATAATTCATGTGTCTTGTATCCAATCCATTTCAAATTTTATTTCTAAATTAATGTTAAGAGTTATCATATATTGATGTTTATACACATGCCTCACACACTTTTTTATATTTATTTGTATTTTTCCTAAAAAATGATCTAAACCCTTTAATTCTATTAAATTTTTTGGGAATACATCCTAATAATATCACAAAATATATAATTCTTATAATATATCATTCTATGTCATTAGTCTCAAAGAGTTGCAAGCTTAAGTTCAAACCTTATCTAGATGTTCCCATATTTTTTTTGATGGATAAAAATAGATTTTGTTAATTCCACTTAGAATCTATTATCATAGAGTTATTTTCCATTCCTATTCCTAAATATTTATATTTTTAATCTTTGCATCCTCCTTTTGTTCTAAAATGTTGGATTGAGGTGGACATACATCACACTCATGTTCAAATAATCCCTTCAAATATAAACCCTCATTAATATCACTGTACTCTATTATTTATGTATTATATGTGATCCTATTTCAAGGTTTAACAAAAATCTACTCATTTTTTTATTGTCCTTATAATTTTGGATAGATACATTCAAATATCTAGCTACTTCCTATTGCAAATATGAGTATGTTGTATTAGTTAAATATTATTCTCACCCATAACATAAAAATGAATTTAAATTTTACATAGCATGATGCATAAGAGGATTCTCATCATAACATATAAAAGTATAAATGAGAAATTATTATACCTAAGGCTAATTATTCATCTCCCATATGTATTCTTGATGCATGTAATAGGCTATTGGAAGTGATTTAAAAGTATAAGTTAAGATGTTCACCTAGTATTAGGTTTGACATCCTATATAGACCACACATCCACACACTTAAGAACTTAGATTTTTGGGCAATGCCCCTCCTATAAAAAGGGCCATTATTTCTTGATAGTAAATGGTATTTAAAATCAAGTGAGTAGGATTTCACAAGCCTCATCCCATTGTAGCTTATTTTTCTATGAACTGTCCACCAAGTTGCAATAATTCACTTCAATGTATATTTCAATATTCTCACTCTATGATCTATTTTGGGCACATGATGTTCTATTATGATGATGTATTAGTTTAAATATACAGTTGAAAAATATTGAGGTAATTGGTGTTTAATGGTGAAAACCATTCACAATAGAAACACCTAATTATATCCTCATACCCAGTTCAACATGTGGGTATCAAAATCACCACTAATGAAAGATGTTACTTCCTATGGTAAAAGCCCTTTTATTTTTGGTTCAATACAATCCATGTCTATCAAACCTACATTATACAAGAAATATAATTCAGACCTTGTTGGTTATTGAACTAATGGTGAAGTGCAGTCTTTTATTTGGAATTATGAAATGGGTGCCTTGGTTATTACAAGATTATATACAGGCTATTTGTTGACTCTGACTATTGTTAATACTCTTGTTTTAAATAGAATAATTGGTATTATATATCTTTTAGTGTATTTTTATTGTGTTTGGTACCCACCTTACATAAATTCCTATCCCTAAATCATAGGGTTTAATCCATCTCCTCGGGTATAATATAGAGATTTCTCTCATTTTCATTTAGGGGAATAATGATACCTTTATCCCCTTGGTGTGCTTCTATATAATTTCACACTATGTTAATGGTCATCTAACCATCATTAGATCATTTTTTATAATCAATGTAAGGTAGTTTTTTCTTCATTATTAATAAAAATCAATTCAAAATTTGCTCATGGGTTTAGGTCTACAACATTGATTTCCACATCTTTGAGATGACCAATAGGTTCTACCTTGTCATAGTATATGAGGCTTAGAGTTACTAGACTATAGTAGATTGTCGATCATATAATATCATCCCAAGTAGATCATGAAATCATATTAATTATGTTCCCAAAGTCAAACATAAAATTTATACCTCATACCCTACCAATGTAATATCCATTTGAGAATCAACATCCTAAGGTTTCTTAGTTTTCACATACCATACTACCTTCTTAGTGCACTGTCGACCCTCTGTGCATAATCCCATAAGTTATGAGAAAGGTTTATAATATTATATGATTTATATTAATCTCACATAGTATTTTAGAGTTTGATAAGATTAGTTAAGGTAGTGACTAATCCATCTTGTCTGATGATACACATAATTTTACCATATATTTGTGCATCTATAACAATAGTATCACCTTATGATGTAGCTTAATGTTGAATGTCATACAAAATATAGGATACTTGGTACATCAAACCCATTTTTAGCATATGATCAATATATTTATCCTATTGGACATTTTTTTTCATGTGGCATCACTAAAGGAGGTAATCCTTGTCTTGTATTTTTTTATCACATGAATGCCTCTAGGAACGTAGGATCCTTAGGGTGTGAATTAATCAAATTCACATTTCAGATAGGATTTTATCTCCTATAATTTTATAATGCTAGATAATCCTCTATGTTGTGTTTTTATGAAAATATAAAATAAACATAATACATTTTCAGTTGAGGATTAATGGAAAAATTACATGCAAAGTGGTTATATTCCCCACACAAATAGTAGATAATTGGTTATCATACTTGTTCACCCTAGCTATGACCACCTTGGTATCCATCGTATTAACATTATCTATATTCACCTTGTATTTTTTGTAATCCCCAACCTAATTGATGGTGTCCTTCATATCCTCATTTCCTCTAAGAAGAGCCAAAACTTTGGTGTTTTTGTCAATCCTATCACCCATACATTTTTTGGTAGAAGATGGAATTCATCCAATTATTTATGGTTGTGGTAACACAACATTCAAAGGTTGTTGGTACTATGGATATGGAGGATTCCATCCCACTTTGTATTGAAGTGAATATGCATATTATGATTCCAAACCTACAAGTACCTATGGTTGATACTTTGGTGAGGTTTTCATCCATCCAAGAATAGTCTACATTGCAATAGTCATGTCTACATTTGAACTTGAGATTCATATATTCATAGATTCATAATAGTAACATGTTATGATAAGAAATTCTTAGTGATGTTCTCCTTTTGATCTTATAATCAATGATAATTATTTTCATCATGGGTGTTTGAATTGAATAATTTATATTAAAAAAATAAGGCTATTGGATGTACTATTGTAATAATTGACATTTTGTAGTTTCATGCTCCACCAGACAAAAAAATTCATAAAATTATGTCTTAAATTTAGGGAAGTAATTTATATGGTGTAAATATTTTAAAAATTACATACACCTTAATCATAACTCATTCCTATTAAATTCATGTAATTCCTCCATCCTATGCAACATAACATCAATTTTTGCATCTGTCTTTAAAGTGGGTTATGGGATATCTCCATAGTCCTCTATTTATTCCACCTAAAGTGTAGTTTCTCAAGCATGAATTATTATCTAACCAAGTATAAATAGTTTCAAACTTAGTTTAAGGTTGAATATATTATAAAAACCATGTAACCTTATATTTATCCTAAAATAAAAAGTCTACCCTATTCATTACATTAAAAAATCTATGATCATAGTCATGCAATAATTCACCTCTTTTTTACCAAATATTTTTTAGCTCTTATGTAGTTTGAATTAATTTTTTTTTTAATTTTAAATCATCCAAAAAATAGGCTTTGAGATAATCAAAACTTATTTTAGAAATATCTCTTTTGTAGATGAACTCTAAAGCTCATCATGTTAAATATCCCATGAGCTCAAACTTATTTGATTATTTTACAGTTACAATTTTTATCTACCACTTCATATAATAAGTTATAATATACTTATTAGGGTTATTAGACCTATAATATGGTTTTAATGTGACAAAAAATACTAGACTCAATGACATACTCATAGTAGTAACACTTGAAACTAGTGGTGAACTTGATTTGGGGAAAGTCTTAATATTTGGTGAAACCTAAGATCCTACCTCAATTAGCTTATTTCTATCAAAATATTTATTTGTATTTGAATTATACTTCCCAAAATTATATGTAAATGAATAAAACCAAGAATTATGACTACTAATGTCTACACTTTTTCTTCTTCCTAATGATAAATTAGGCATAGGAATGTGTACCCTTGAAGTGAACTATTCATGTTTGTAACTTATACTATATTGAAAATTAAAAATAATTTAATTTTGTGATTTATCATAAAATATTCTAAAGTTTTTTCATTATATTATCAAAGCATTATTCTCCATTCTAGTTTCAATCTAAAACTATCTTCTAAATAGTTTACTTGATCCTTTCATACTTTTCCACTTTTTTACATTTTATTAGAATCTCTATCTATCTCTACACTTTCCTCTACACCTTATCTTATATCAATCACACTCCTTTCCTTATCCTCATATTATCTAACTTACCCTTCTCACCTATGATCTCCCATTCCTTCACACTCTTCTACACCATCTATTGTTCTTATACTCATAATTATATCAGGATTATTATGTTTTTTCCATCTTCTCTATTGTTACAAGTCTCACTCTAACCACATAATTTGATTTTTTTATCTATTTATTTGTGTCCTCCATATTTTGGGTATAGTTAAAATATTCCCTTATCAATTCCTCATCATTCAATCCATCATTCCACACATCCACCTAACACCTAAAGTGAGTAATCCATGTTGGTAGGGGTAGGAACCATGGAATTTTATACAACCATTATTTTAAAAAATGTAGGGAGTCATTATAGAAACTTTCCCATAATTCCTCTCATGAAAAAGTCCTATATAGCCTAAAATGCAATGTAACATTATATAAAAAATTTAATGACATATCTATCAATAGTAGTTTTCACCTTATGATCTATTGCATGATTCTAGTTAGTGTCTAACATTCATAAGTTTTATAGTCTATCTTTTGTCAGAGCTAGAAATTATGTCCTTCTCAACCAAAAATAATAGTATTACAATATTTATAACCACATAAATAATAATATAGATAATTCAAACTATAAAAATTCATACATTTTTCCATATATATGCTCATAAATAATTTTTTTCATAGAAATTCCTATTATTTTTGGTTTTTCCTCTATGAAATTGTGAATTAAATCATCAATCCATATTTCTAAGCCTATCTATCCCATTATCCATCACAATATATTTTAATGTTCCACTCCCACCACACCATTATTAGTAGAGGTTCCTAGAAAACCCATTAAAACATGCTAATAGGGGATAGTTGTGCATATAATAATACATAAATAAACAAAATGAATGTGCACATAAACTTTATCTTAATATAAACATGATATAAAATATAATTATCATGACTCACATATTTAATCATCTCAAATGAGTGTTTTCATAGTGAACAAAGTACATTAACACAAAATATATCATAGGTAAGAAACATAAGGAAACATTAAGAAAAACCATTTCTAAATATTTATATTGATCTAAATATTTTTAAACCCCTTTTTAGTATAAATGAGCGATATTTACAAATCTTTCCTCGAGACTCTGTAACTTCACATTCCAATAGTTTGCTAAAAACCAAAATAATACTCTCCACATTATTAATACTTTTGATGTACAAAGAGAGTCACATACAAACAAAAATACTATACCACACATAAAAAGGTGCAAAATTCCCACTTGTCATACAGTTATACACTTGAAATTTTTTATCCATATTCTACTACCAACATCTTATTTCTTCAAAAAAAAATTTACTTATGCTCTCTCACCTTGTAATACACTAAACATCTTGAATTAATCAAGTGGAAATGTTTACAACTATTCCTATTCCAATATTATGTATGGTGATGAAATAATTATAGTATGCATACTAATAATTTAATAAGTCATCATGTAGAAACACCAATGGTTACATAACCATCACCTTTACAAATTAGTAGTTTTTTCATTTATGATAAACCCATTAAATTTAATTGTTTATAATAATTGACTTAACCATTTTGAGGATGTCTAGATCATATTCATATTAACTCTACCATTGCAAATTATTTAAACTAATGTTTTAACATGAAATGTCCTAAACTAGTATCCTAAAAAGATAGATTACATAAATTATTATAAGGAAAACATATATCAACCATAACTAGTACATTAGATCCATAATTTTAATCATACCACCCTATTTTGAGGATTTTAATTCTGTAAAAGTCTTAGGAATATTGTGAGGAAATATCTTCCCCACATGTTCTCTATAATACCATTTGGCATTTCTAGATAGCAAATCCTTTAACCCAACCAACCAATTTTATTTCACTCCTCTTATTTTTATTCTCTCCTTATTTTCATCTGATTATAGATGACTATCATGAGATATGTCTTCAATAAGTTATCAATGATCCTTCATATTCATTTTCTAACATATAAGGCCCAAAGAGACACAAGTTCTCAACATTGAAAAAAGAATAAATATTCGTATAAGGAATCAAATAAAGTTTAAATTCATTATTTTCCACTTGTTCCATAATTTCATATGGACCATATGGATTAAGATTATTAGTATTACCTTGGATTTTCTCTCCACTCAAGTATAACCATATCTTATGTCCAACAAGGAAACTATTCTCTATCCTATGCTAATCTTGCCTTTCTTTGTACTTGGATTATGACTCCTTCAACCTCTCTTGAACTTGAGCTAAATTTTCTAAATTTTATCAATGAAATTTTAAGATTTGTGGAGCTATTGATCCACATTCCCATTTACTTTGTATGGATATACCAAAATAACATCAAATGAACATAGAATTAAGTAGCCAAAATAAGTTAAAAAATGAGTTTTTCTAGTAAAAAAGGAACTACCCTATTATAGAAATGTTGAATATACACCATATTTTCGTCCCTAGTATTAGGATGGTTCTTATTGTACTATATAATGATTTTTACCAGTTTTTTATTAACAAGTTATATTTTCCCATAGGTTTATAGATGAAAATTGGTAGACTATTATAGGTTGGTATCCATATTATCCCATAATGTGATCCAAAACTTACCAAAAAATATTGAGTCTTTATTTAATAAAATAGAACTAGGAAAACCAAAATGAACCCAAAAATTATAAAAAAATAACTCAACAACATCATTACCTTTGAGGGTCTTCTAAAAAAGAATAAGAATATACATATTTCTAAAATGGTCCTTGACCACAAAGATATTGCCATATCTCTTCATTTACATAGGAAAATTGCTTAAAAAATCCATGGAAATACTTTTTCATGGCCTAGAAAGAACAAGTAATGGAAAACACAAATTTTTATTAGTAGGCATGCTTATCATTACATAACACACATCCCCTTATGAGATTAGAAAAATAAAAATTAATACTAGTCTAATAAAAATACCTCTAAAAATGTCAAAAAATATGTGTAACACTAAAATGTACTAATTTTTTTTGAGTATTTACTTCCTTAATTATCTAACCTCTTCCCTCCTTAGGAACACAAAGCTTCTCTAGCTTGTAGAGCAACCCATCTTGGAGGTAATAATCATTTTATGCTAAAAAATTGTAATTTGGGACCTCTTTTATTTAAGAAATGACTCTTTAAAATACGCATCAATATCATGTAATTATACATAATAAACACTTAAAATGATCAAGAGGAGTTATGGTGTCCATGGCTAAAATATAAGGAGATCCTGATAAAATATCAGTTAGTTTTTTAGTCACACCTTTCTTTTATTTCATAATAAAATGATATTTATGGAAAAACCCCATCCACTTATAGTGTCTAGCATATCCCAAAAGGTATAAGAAATCATTCACTAAAACCTTACATTATCTTGAATGTTGTATTATATATGTCATATCCTTTATTCTCACTTGGTGATACCCAAATTTTAAATCAAACTTAGTAAATTAATTGACATTCTAAAGTTGATCTAGAAGATCATCAATCTGTGTAATAGGGTACCTATCATTTATGATTATTTTTTTAAAGTTATCTATAATAAACACATATTATACATGAACCATATTTTTTAGGTACTAAATAAATATGAAAACCATGTGTAGAAATAATAGGATGGATTAGACCTTGGATAATTAAAGATTGTAACTTCTCTTCTACATCATTGGTATCCTTCAAGGTAAAGCTATAAAACTCAAGATTTGGAAGAAAATTATTTAATAGTAACTAAATTTCATGATCAATAGGACTCACCATTAGAAACCCCATAGGATCATGAAATAATTAATTTAACTACTTCACTAACTCTCCCATATGTTTATTTTATATGTTAGTAAACACACTACAATTTTTTTGTGAAACCTATTATTTTAATCTTGAATAGATCTCAAAATAAGTATAATAAGCTTCCCACTTACATTAATAATAATTTTAACCTAAGATTCACATCCTAAAGACATTTTAGAATAACATTTTTAGGTTGAAGTGATGTACTTATTTCCATCCTCTACCAAATGTTATTGATTGGATATCTTCATGAATATGACATTCTAGATATAAAAATAAGGGTTTCCAAACACTACACCACACACATTAAGAGGCACACAATTAATTATAACTCCTTTAATGAAATGTGCATTAATAACAAAAAAATATATTTACATTTCTTGGTCACATTGATGTCTACAAATTTCTTCACCAACCCAAAGAATATTGGATTTGATGATTATAAGTATCTATCCTCAATTTTTATACTCACTCTTTGCTTATAAAAAATTATTTTGAACAAGTATTAAAATAAAATCCACTTTATTTTATTCATTTTAATTTTAGTATCAAAAATCTTATAAAATTCACTCTCTTGAGAAGTAATACTACATAAACATGCATATCTATTTATGGAGGTACAACAAAAAGTCTCACCCACATCAAAGCTATAGCTAATATATTCAAAGACCTATGAGAGAAGGTGTAGTCTTGTTATTTTTATTGTTGTTAAATGGGTGAAATTCTTGACATAGCTCTCATCAATTTTCCTCAGAATGAGTATAAACATCACAATACACACATTGCCTCTTATTTTCTTTGTTAGACACATAAGTAACATTATACTTACCTTTTCCTTACTTTTACCCTTATTATTCAAACCACATTATTTCTTGGAAGTGTTTTGTGAAGTAGATGAATCCTTATTAGTGTCCATATCTAAGTAGTGAGATTGATAACAAGCCAGATGTACATCCTTAGGATTCTCCAATAGGAAGGGTATACTCAAATATATAAGGATTCTAACACAATACTTTATCAAGATGTCAAGGTTTGCTATGTCTTTATCCATTTATAAAACCTTCTTATAGAAACCACTTGTGTAGTCATGCACTCTTTGGCATTATTTTTGCCTAAGATATTCATAATACATGGAATTCTCTTTTAAATAATAAATAAGATAAAATAATTATTGATTAGCATCTTAAAATCATCTCATTTATTAATAGGAGGAATACTATTAACAACAAAGGTTTGAACATAAGTTTCAAATAAAGATAAAGCATGATTGGTTAATTTTAACCTCTCCAAATAATTTTTTAGTTATCTTTAATCTAATTCAAACTAAAATATCCATCTAGTTGGGCTAGCCAATGGTTTAGCCTCTCCACACTTAATCCCTATATTTTATTTAGCATTGAATAGAGGTGGACCTTTATTTTCATGGGGTTGTTCTTTCACCTTATCATGCTTGAGAGCATCTAAATTATTTGATTTTACTACCTCTGTAGAAACACTAATCTTCTCCATGAAAATCCTCATGATGGACTCCAATAAGTAAATCTTACTCATTTAAAGAGAGATTCTTTATACTCCTTCAGGCTTATAAAATTATTATTCTACTTTATAGGCACATTATGAAACAAAATGAGCCAAAATTTTGATCTCTTGCTTCCACTTCCTTTTTAAAATTTCATCTCCAAATGGAATTGTGATAACTTGACTACTATAACTACTTTCTATAGTGACATGAATATACTAAAATGTATACACAAAGACATAAAACAACATGAAATAACTAAACTGATACTAAAATAATCTATTATATTAATCTTATCTATAAAGAATGTGGATATTCCACTCTACGATTCACCAATATTGATCTTAAATACCTAGCTCAACTTATGATTGAGATATAATTGTTTTAAACTAATTATTAGTACTAAAATAGAGAAAAATAAGTGGTGTAAATAAAAGGTGTAAAATATTGAACATAAAGGTGAAGTAAAACATCACTCTAAATCAAAAAATGAACATGATATGTATCCTCAAAAAACTTGGTGTGGGAAAAACTCCTATGGGTGAGGCAATTGAACTTCCCTTCCACTATGTAATTCAATAAATGTATAAGTTATTAACAAATATGGACTACAAGGGATATTTCAATCCTCCACTATCTAGATCTTATACATAAATTATTTTAACCTATCAAACACTTCATAATAAACCAAAAACACTAAAATAACCATTCATATCTATAAAACAATGAGATAACATGAACAAGGACATAAATATGACAATTACAATGTGAATCTAGCTTCAAAGATTCTCAATGTCTTGTTGATCACATTTATAATGTCTTCATCTTTAAACAAAGGTTGTAATTATGCTCTCTCACCTTAGAATCCACCAAATATATCAAATGAACCATCGTAATCAAGTGGAAATGTTTGAAACCATTATTATTCTTGTTTTTTATATGGTGGTGAAACCAACATAACATGCAGACTAGTGGTTTCAAAATTTATCACCTATAAATACCAATGTCTACATAAATGCCACTATACAAATTTATATTTTTGTAATCTATGGCAAACCCCTCAAATTTAAGAGTTGAAAATTATTGACTCACCATTCTGAGGATATCTAGATCATCTTCATACTGACTCTATTACTTCTAATTATTTAAACTGATGTTTTAACATGAAGTGTCTTACAATAGTATCCTAAAAGAATGAATTGCATAAATTAGTATATTAAAATCATATAAAAATAATAAATAGTACATTACATCCATAATTTAAATAATACTTATCTAATTTGGGACTTAGTCCTTAAAATCTTTAAGAACCTTGTGAGGAAATATCTTTCCCACATCTTCTTTGGAATACTATTTGGAATTTTTGGGTAGCTAATCATTTAACCTATCCAACCAATAATTTTTTACTCCTATTTTTTCTCTCTCTCCTTATTTTGTATCACTAATCCTCATGCACTTCTAAATGACTATTTTAGTCATCTAAAATGTCACTTGAGTGATAAGAGTGTTACTTGAGACCACTTATCCACAACTTAGCCCCAGACCTATCTTAAGGCCCATTTAGACACTTATCCATCCTACATACATACCACATGCATCACTAAACATACCTAATGTAGTTATAGACCCTCACTTTATCATCTTGGACCCTAATGCCTTAGGTTCTACCACTTGGACACTAGTATCATAACTTAGGGAGTAGTGCCAATGGTGATAGTGGCCCAATTTGGATGCTATTGTCATTTTCCTACCTTTTATCACTAATGGATATATTTTCCAATCAAAAACCACCTAGGGTAAGTATATACCTCTTTTAAGACCCACAAAAGCACTAAAACAATATATATACATGAATTTTAGACCTTTTTCACTAGATGGACATCATATGTAAATAACATAAACTAACTCAGAACAAGTTTTGTATAATCAAGGTTATTAATCCCTATTCTACCTTACTTATAAATATAGTCATATACAACCTTCTTAAGATAAAAATACACATATTTCCAATCTCAATCCTCACTCAAATCACTCAAACTAACATTCATACTAGTTTCACTTTCACTTTCACAAACACTTAGGTGGGGATAACTACATCAGGCTTGATCCCTCCTTAGAGTATTGGTATGTAGAAAAATATTATCACATCAAGGGTTTGAGGATGTACAACCTAGCCAAATAAAATCACACTTTTCTATGTGTGCTAATTGGATGACATAAAAACATGAAGGTTTAGGGTTTTCATGTAAAATTAGGCAAAATAATTCACCAATAAGGAATCAAAACATATGCACATAAAAATAAGTTAGGTAGATTATACCATAGGTGCATCCATAATTTTAGAGCATTTCTACACAAAGGACACTGGTTCAAAAATGAGGACACTAGTGTTATTGACACTACCATCTAGTTAAGTTGATACTAAAGGGTTATGACACTTGGATCATGTTCATGACACTTAGATCAGTATCTATCCCAATTTGTAGCCTCCAAATATTCTATCTCAATCAATTTATATCTAGGTACTTGTTTGCATCATTTATTTTTATTTTTAGAAAGGTCAAACTAGGTCAATTATATTACCAATTAGTGGCTATATTTATTGCATATTTTATGCCCTAATTTACTAGACTCAACCCCTTTAACAACCTAGGGCTTAAATTCCATAACCCTAAAAATTTATATCAACTATCATAAGTAATGTATTCAATTTAAGGTATAAAAAACCCTTCATCTTCATTATCTAAAATAGAATGCTTAAAGAGACATAAGTTTTCACTATTGATAAATGAATAAATCTTCATATAAGCAAATAAATTCTAAGTTCATTCTTTCCTAATTGTTACATAATTTCAAAAGGACCATAAAAATTAAGCTTTTAAGTCTTACCTTGGATTCTCTTTATACTCAAGTACAACCATACCTTGTATCCAACAAGGAAACTATTATCAATCATATGTTAATAATGCCTTGCTTTGTACTTGGATTGTGACTCCTTAAACCTTATTAAACTTTAAGGTTATTATCCTAATTATTCACAATGTAATTTTTATATTTTTGGACCTCTTGATCCACTTTTATATTTCATTTTTATGGATGTTTAAAAATAACATCAAATGCACATAGAGGTAAGTAGTTAAAACAATTTTCAAAAATATTTTTGCTAGTATAATAATGCACTACCCTATAATAGGAATGTTTAATATACACCATATTTTCATCCCATGTAATATAATGCTTTATATTATACCATATCAAGAATTAAACCAATGTTTTCTTCACAACTTTTGTGTGCTCATTGGTTTATGGATGAAAAGTGGTAGACTGATTCAACTAGGTATCAAAAATGAGCCCACCCATTGTCAAATAATATCTCATAAACAACACTACCTTTGAGGGTCTTATTAAAATTATAAGAATGCAAATCTTACTAAACTGGTCAAAAATCACAAAGATATTGTCATGTCCCTTAGCATTGGAAACATTCCTACAAAAAACATGGAAATAATATCTCATTGCCTAGAAGGAATTGGTAATGGAAAAGCCAAATTATCATTACTAATAATACTTTTATTAGATATTAAACATCACATTATGAACTTAGAAACATCAAAATATATATTATGCCAATTAAAATTCCTCTGAAAATGTGAAACAATCTTTGTAACACTATAATGTACTATAAATTTTAAGTATTACTTCCCTAATTATCTAAAATATTCCCTCCTTAGGCACACCAAGTTAGCCAACTTGTAGAGAAACACATATTGGAGATAATAGTCCCCTTAGGCTCAAAAATTTCACCTTGGGACCTCCTTTCTTTAAGAAATGGATCCCCCAAATTTTCATAAATCTTATATCCTTATACATAAGACTCATATATAAAAGGCTTAATAAGAGTTATATTACCCATGGATAAAATTAAATAGTATATAGATAACATATTATATAGTTTTTTAGTTTCACTTTTATTGTATTTGATAATAAATTCAAATTATTGAAGAAACCCCATTCACCTATGATGTCAATATTGTTGAAGTTTGGTCTATGCTTGAAAATATTGGAGAGTTTGTTGATATGTGTGGATAATATTTACCTTAATCATAAGATAATATTTACATTTATTTACCAATTGAATACGATCATATAGTTTCATAAGACTAATAATAACCAAAAATACCTCTCTACTCACAAATGTAAAATAAAAAGTCTCATCCACATCAGAGCTACAAATAATATCCTCACCTTTAAGAAAGGGCATATCCTTATTCTTCTTGGTTTTATTTAATGGGTGTAATTTTATATGTACCTCATTCCAATAATTTTCCTCATAATGAGTATCAACTTCACAATGCCCACATTTCTTCTTAAAAACTAAAGTGGTATCATTATTACCTTTTCCTTTACCTTTACCCTTATGTTTTGAATCACCATGTTTCTTAGAAGTAATTTTAAAGGTATATGGATAAATATTCTTATCCATCTCTATTTAGTGAGCTTAATAACAAGCCTCATCAACATCCTTAGGCTTGGATAATAGGACAAGTCTCCTCAAATGGTTATGAAGACCAAAAAATGTATTTTATCAAGATGTTCTTGTCTGTTATGTATT
Source organism: Torreya grandis (assembly GCA_037957365.1). Classification (NCBI taxonomy): domain Eukaryota; kingdom Viridiplantae; phylum Streptophyta; class Pinopsida; order Cupressales; family Taxaceae; genus Torreya; species Torreya grandis. The sequence continues at coordinate 2,115,587 of JARHVA010001150.1, read as the reverse complement.
TTCTTACTTATATAACCTTCTTGTGGAAGTCATGTAATATTTGGCCTTATTTTTTCCTAAGATATTTCTAATAAATATAACTCTCTTACTCATAAAAAAATAAGATAAAAATCCTTCTTGATTAACATCTGAAAATCATCCTAGTTAGGAGTAGAAGGAAACTTCGTAACAATCAATGTATGAAAATGATTCACAAACTAGGTTAAAGCATAATTGGTTAATTTTAATCTTTAAATTTTTTTTTTAGATCTCATTAATATGATGTAAACTAAAATATACCTCTAGTTTGGATAGTAGATGGTCTAGCCTCTTCACATTCACATCTACATCATATGTTTAGATCTCTATATTTTCCTCAACCTTATATGGAGGTGGGGATTTATTTTCATAGGGTTATTATTTCACATTCACATGCTTAGAATCATCCTACTTATTTACTTTCAATACCTCTATAGAAACACTAATCTTATCAAGATCCCCATGATGGAATCTAACTAGTGGAGATTGCTCATAGAAAGGGAGATTCTTGCCACTCCTTCAAAATTATGAAATAACTCTTCACCTTTATGGTAACCTTCTTCATAATAATTAGTTAAATTTATGATCTCTTACTTTTACTCCTTTTATAAATTTCTTATTCAAATGGAACTAGGATACCTTGACCCCTAGCACTACATGTTCTAGTGATGTGTATATATTTAAATGTAGACACAAACACACAAAATCACATGAAATGACTAAAATTTATACTAAAATCATATATTATACTAATATGATCAATAAAATAAGTGGATTTTTCATTTTAAGCTTCACCAACATGTATCCTATATTCCTATCTCAACTTATGATTGATAAATAAATATTATAGGTCACCTCTCATTTTTAAAATAGAGATAAATAAATTATGAAAATAAAATGTGTAAAATATTGGACATAAAGGTGAATAAAAAGATAACACAAAGCAAAAAATAAACACACTATGTATCTAGGAGAAACTTGGTGTGGGAAAACTCTAGTGGGTGAGGAAACTACATTCCCATTCCACTATGTAATTTATGAAAGGTACAAGTTACTAAAAAAAATGGGATTCATGGATAAATATTTCATTACTATACTATCTAAATATTTCACATATAACTGATTTTTACCTTTATGACACTTCTGAATGAATCAACACCATTGAAACAACCACTCATAACTAGGAAAAAATGAGACAACATGAACAAGGAATCAAAATTTCAAATGACAATGTGAATCTAGTTTCAAATAATCTCACTTCTTTGTTGATCACATTTATGATTTCATCTACCTTTAACAAAGGTTTTACTTATGCCCTATCATTTTTAAATCCACCAAATATCTAAAATGAACCATCATAAAGAAGTGGAAACATCTGAAACCATTCATATTCTTCTATTTTTTTATGGTGGAGATACTACCATAGTATGAAAAATGTTGGTTATCTATTGATATTTCAAAATCAACACCTGGAAGTACCAATAATTATGTGACTATTGGATTAGTTACACATCTAACACCTATAAAAATTGATAGTTTTGTCATCTATGTTAAATCTCTCAAATTAAAAATATCAAAGTTGTTGACTTCACCATTTTTATGATGTATGAGTCATATTCATATTGAATTTGTCATTACAAATTATATAAATTGATGTTTTAACATAAAGTGTGTTAAAATATTATACTACAAGCATGAATTACATAAATTTAGTTTAGTGAAAACATAACAAACATAGCTATTAAATTATATCCCTATTTTGGATCACTCAAAGCTTCATTAACTTGGATCAAAATAATTAATTACTAAGGAAATTTTGGAATTAATGCTAAAGTTTTAAAAAAAGGACAAAGAACCATTTATCTATCCTCTTAAAAAATTATGTGGGATAGATACAAAACAATAGAGTTTATAAAAACCATGTGGAATATCTTAGTAAATCCACTTTGGCATGAAAGAGGATTTAATTAAGAATAAATTAATATTATAAAAAGAAGATATAAAATATAAATATGAGGAGATGAAAATTGAGAGACACTAATTCAAGATACTAACACATAATTTAATCACTACAAAAAATGGTGTGTAACAAAATATTTCTCTATGATATTATACTCAGTGGTAGTCAATGTTTAATTCCATCTTGATTTGATCATTATAAATTGTATTGGATAAAATAAAAGAAGAGAGTTGATTCCTTAGACCTCTAAATCCACATATTATTGTAATATTGTTTTAAATATTCCATTTTTAATACTAAATATTTATTTTGAACCTCTCATCATAATGGTTTATATTATGTGTGTATTACCTTGTAATTAATGGAGTGGTCATGACTCTGATCATCCTTCCAATTTATTTCTATTTTTTATTATCTCTTATATTCTATTTTTTTATTTGTTTTCACTTTTTCTTACTGTATGTTATAAGTTATGTGTTTTCAGTGACAAGAAATCAAAACATTTATTATTATGGTACATCACCACCAATTTTGTGTTTATTTTCCTCTTACTTTTCCACTACAAGTTTTCACTTCAAAATTTATATTAGGTAGAGTATAAATAAAATAGAAAACAAAAGTAGCTAGCTCTGGAAGCTCTATTTCAAGATTAATCTCACACTTACAAGAGTTACATGGTGTGACTATTATGTGGGTGAAAGCAATTAGGCATTATGGACCATTAATTTATTTTACACACCTAGTGGGATAACATTTTATTTTAATTTGAAAATTTCATGTAAATGTTCTTGATTTATGTTTTTTATTCTAAGATTTTACTAAGAATATTAGTTAATTTTTCTTTTGAATTATTGAAAATGTGACAAAAATATTAATGTTTAAAATATCCAAAATATATGTTTGAGTAGACCTATCCCCTTCCCTAATTATTTTCTAAATGATATAATAAAATAATTGTTATGGATAACTCAAGAGATTTAATTCTTGTCCCTTTGAATTTTAATAACCCACTATGCAATTCTCTGAGGAATGACATTTCAAAAATAACTTTTAGATAAATTCATACATTCATAGGTTATGACCATATTATCCATATATAACAATTAAATATGTCGAAAATATATGTATAGTCCATCACATCATTGAACATAATTAACCCTCGAGTTTAGTGCATCTTCTCTTAAAGGAAAATCATAATAATGGTTTCAACCATTATCTTCACAACCAATTTCAAGATAGGATGAGTTTAAATAATTATTATAAAATTAGTTTAAGGATAATTAAGATGTTTTTTCCTTGAAAACACATTTTAAAAATATAAGAGGGCATCCATGGAGATCATATCAGAATTCAATCTCAGATTTGGAAAATAATGGGAAAGAATAAATGCATAATACCAAGTATGGAATTCTTATATTATTTTAGAGCATTGTATTTTGATATTACCTTGACATTCAATCCTTAGGTGTAAGGAATATTCCTTGGGACTATGGCATTGTTGTGTTAATTGAAATATTACAAGCTAGTTATTTTTTTCCCATGCCTATAATTCCCTTGTCCCTTGATTTATTTATTATCCCTACTCCCAAAACTCTCATGAGAAAATACAACACTCACACCATCCAAACAAAATCCAATACATAAGTCCTAGATCAAAGGAGGAAGTGGAAAGCCTTGTAGAGCATTTTTTAAAAAGAATTATTGGCCTTTAAAAACCAAATTTTTAGTCAAAAACTCTAAGTACTATCCAAAGCACCCCAAGGCCTTACTATTGAAACAATAAATATATTCCACCCAAGGCATTTACTACACCTCCTTATACATGTAATAAATAATCTAAATAGGCCTTGTTATATGTAAATTTAGTCCCTTCTCAAGCCTTTACATAGCTAAAAATGATAATACATTAGATAATGGTTGAAAACCCAACATATTTAATTGGAAATGAGAGAAAAACAATGGGGTTTCATGCTTACAATAAGGAAATGTAAGCCAACCAATAAGAGTATGATTCATGTACTATGAAATAAATATCATAATTGGTTGATTATGAAGAGTATTCATGTATTCTATAAGATTTCAAGCACAAGGAAGAGATTATAATTGATGTAGGATTGACTATCCAAAGAGACAATTCAAAATATGAGAGAAAGAGATAATCATTTATAATTAGAATGAGAAAGGATACTTAGATAGGTTTCTAACTAAAATTAGTGGTCATGAATATGAAACCATATTTGTGTTTGAAGAAAATACATATAAACTAATGCTATAATACCTTCTATATCTAGAGGAATATTTTTTTTCCAAATAATAAATAGAAGAAAGGGTTTGGGAATTAAAATCATTGATGAGGATTCATCTATAATTCCTAAAGATATTTATTATCCTAATAATTATTTTTATTATGAAAGTGATTTTTATATAATATATGTTTTTATACAATTTTTTTTACTTTTTTTATGATAGTAGAGATGAAGACCAATAGGATGAAGGAATTTAGGATGATAGTGAAGGCACCTTGATTTAAGTCTGCAATGATCAAGAAGAAGATGAAAATGATATTGGTTGAAATAAAAAGGAGTATGTAATTATATAGAATCATATATAAGTTTCTAATAGAAGGGGGGGATGTCCACTCAGTTTATAAACTTATTTATAATCTATAAAAAAGGAATTGATTGGCCATGTTTGTGTCAGAGCATGAAGAATAAATTAAATTTAAAAAATTTCAAACTAGGCACCTAATTAGGTCAAATAAAAAAAATGACTATGAGGCATTAGATATATTACAAAACTAGTTTGATTTCACAATGATGGATGAATCTCAAATAAGTAAATTTATTTTTCTCATTCTTATTAATTACCTTAAAATAATTGCTATTGCTTCCAAACTGACCTTGGGAAAATTCATCTTAAAGAAATACAATTATTTCTCCCTTCAAGTTAATGGATTTATATAAATAATATAATAAAAAATTATTATAATATGTTTTTTCAACATAATAATATGCTTATCATCAGTTTACATGAGTTTAATTAAACTTATGTTTACATTTAATTAGATATATTTTTATTTAGCATGTTTTGGATTTTTAAAAGTTGTAAAAAATAAGCACAAGTGAAAATGTATCCAATCATGTAAATTAAAATCATAGAAAAATGATTAAGTAAATAAGAGGGCATCTATAGGGTACCTCACCTTAAGATATATTATTTAAAAAATATACATTATATATATGAATATACATTCAAAGGAAGATAAACAGTCAATTACAAAAGTTTCTATCGAAACAACTCCATAAATCTATTAAATTTTTTACTTTCCCTTATTAGAACTATTGTGAGGATTGAGTCTAAAGTGATGATGATCAAAAAATTTATTACAAGAGAAAGGATCAAGAGAATAAATAAAAATAGGTACTAGATAAACAAGAGAAAGAGATACAATGATATGAATTGAAAGAGTAGGGTCCATTTCTAGAAGTGATGTTTTGAGAGTAGGCTAAAATAAATTGGGTGTCTCTTATATCATGCCAGGATTAAAAATATAAAACCTATAGATAGAATAAATCCATCTATAATCAATTAAATAAGGAAAACATTGAAATTAAATATGTGATACACCACTAAATTAAAAGTGGAGAAAATATGGATTATCATGGAAAATATGTCTAGGAACTCATTTCAAATAACTAAAGGAATTTAAAAAATAAAATGAAAATTGTTCATACTATTGGTCTCATAAATGAAATGTAAAAATATTTCATCTACCCTTTCTTATTTGAAGACATAACATAGTTTCATTAAAGATAAAAAATAGTGGTCATCTTGAATAAAAGGACATGAGGAAAATGAGGTGGCAATAGGATGGGAAATTTTGAGTGAAAATAAATTTATTATATATTTTAAATAGTTATTGGAATAAGAATGATAGTTACAAAGAGACATATTTAAAATAATTTAAATTAATTATGTGCTTATAAAATAAAAATGAATTGTTGTGACAATGATAAATAATTTCATAAAATATAAGTGTCAAAAACAAAATTATTGAATTTAAAATCTTACCCTAGGTTTATTTTATGCATATATTTTGAATGCCTTGAAAAGACACATAAATGATGTGAATAACCAAAATATATACCACACAAATCAAAATATGGAATTCATAAAGACAAACTTTTGTTAAACTAGATAATACCATTTCGTTTTATAACAAAGAATAAAAGGGATCAATAGAAAAAAGGAGAAGCTTCATCTATTTTTGCATAAAAATTATTAAAATGACTTCACATTCATTAAAATATTTAAATAGTAAGGACATTCTAAAATATGAAGATTTTAAGGGGCATCAATGATTTCAAATGTTTCATGTTGATTCATTTCCTAATGGATATGACATGATGTATTTGGATTCTATCCTTATCAGTTAAGATTTCCTTAATATCCAATAAAATGTTGAATAAAATATACCCCCTTAAAAATATATATATTTCAAACTCTCCTATAAATTATTTTAGCTCCTTGAAAGATTATGAGCTTAACAAATTTCTTAAGAAGCCACATAAAAATTTAAAAAGATCAATAAGCTCAATTAGTCTCTTGTTTAAATTAAATTAGTTGGTCAAATCCTATAAAAATAAGATAAACACAAATTTAGATTCATTTCTATTATTTTTCCTTAGCTAATTCAAATATTTGAATTTAAAATGTTATAATTATATAATCTAGGCAAAGTATAACACAAAAACATTGATATCATGTTGATAAAATTATTTTCATATAATGATGTGAGTTAAATAAATTGATAAGGGTGAAAATATAATCTAAAGGACACTCATGTCATTTATTTTCTAAACTTCACACCATTTGCTACATCTATAAAATAAGATAAGATTTAAGCTTAAAATCTACATAGAGTGTGACATGCTAAGATTAAAAAGTCAACTAGGACACATGGAAAACATGAGCTGAAAATACAGATTTTCATGCCTTTTTATACCATAAAATTAAGCTCATAATCTTAATTTACAGACATTTGATGATTATTATACTAAAATGTTCAAACCTTAAACAATTTTCCAAATTAGTATAAGAGCATTCATGTGGGATCTAACACCATTTGATCAATAATTAATGTATAGTATGAGTCATTTTTTAGAAGGGATATGTTGCAAACACAAAAAAATTACTTGCACTTTCAGATCCAACCTTATAGCACTAATATCACACTAAAATATGAAACATAAAATAATGTAGAAAATATAGAGAGAAGATAGAAAAAAATTGTATATTGATAAAACTAGCCAATTACTTCAAAATGTAGTTTAATGAAAAGATATTAATTATATATTTATAATCTAAGACATTTTAAATCATAAAAAGTAATATTTTTCCCATAGTAAATTATTAAAGTATCTTGAAGTTCCTTTAAGCACCCCCATGAGAAAAAAATGTGATTATGTTAAACCAATGGTTATACTCCCTTGGTGGTGATGATTGCGAAGGTAAGAGGATTATACACATGGTAAATGTTGATTTAGAAATTCTTAAATTATTACTTTAGGCTGAAAATAAAATTACATGTGTATTAATGTGTTATATAAATATCACTTCATGACCTTTTAAATTGCCTGGTAAGCTAATTATGGTAGTTTAAATAAATGATCTAACATGCTATAATTGTAAGATTTGGCTATTAGGATAAAAAAATTTATGGGTGAAATAAGTGTGCAGGAATAGTCATTACCAAAAAATAAAAAAGGACTATACCATATATTGTTTCATCATGTGTGATCCCACCTCTAACCCAAATCTTGTCTTAAACCTTGCTTGATCCTAATTGAATGGTGTGTATGCCATTTGACCCTTAATTTAGTCTTGGCATGTCTTAATGGATTCTAATCTCTATTTTTTTGGTGAAACCACCTTTATCCTTATCATATTTAATGCATAAGATGAATTAGAGTAATGTCTACATTATCTAGTGGAAGCTTACAGGGTTTTCCATTAATTTCCTTTGCTTTAAGCCCTATATAGGGAGGTGGATGATCTTAGAAGCAACAATATGACTCTATTAGAAACACCATGCACCATTATGGAATGGTAAATATAATTCCCATTTATGAAGGCATGGGATGGTAAGTAGAGTGGTTGGTAGATCAAAGGAAAGAATGGACACTTGTCACATTTTGATTGGGTTTTAAGAAAGTGATAATGCCTATTTAAGGAGGGTGAATCTATTAGAAAAGGGTCCCGATCGAGACTTTTGGAATTTTGGCCACCCTAGGAACAAAAAAGAAGATAGAATGGAAACAAAAAGAGAGCCTAGAGAGGGAAAAACTCAGCTAGAATAAACCTTCAAAAAAGATCCATGGAAGGGCTTAAATCATTTGTTAAGTATTGTATTGATTGGAATATCCTATTGTTTGATTAAATGAAGTTTGTGTGATTATTTATTGAGTTATTATATTTGAGAGGATTAAGGATGCTTGGATTACTTATTCTCTTTGCTTATTTTCCTATAGTTGTGCTCGGGTCACTCTATAATGTTTTACACCTAGTATGGGAGTCTAGAGTTGAGATATTTATTCATGATAGTTATATCTACTTGTAATTCTACTTATTTTAAAAGTAAGGAATTTTGTGTAAGATTTTTGATGTCTTGAAAGGTCACATTCTTCATGATGGAGGAATCAGTATGTCTCTCATGTTTGACATGATGGTAGGTTGCCTAAGTCCTCTCATAACTAATTATGGACTATATCATAGTGGTTTTTTGCCTAATGGGTCCTATCCTTGTGATCCTTATGTTTTATCTTTTGTGTATTTTATTTATAAAAATAGATTAGAGGTTGGTAATCCTCTTGACTTAAAGATGCTTATATTTTCACCTTATGAGTAGTTATCTTCTTGACCCAAAGACATATTGACTACTATTTGCCTTTATTTACCTTGCACCATGATGTGAACATTATTAGAGCTAGGAGTCCTAATTTAGGATGCCTAAATTAATTAATTGATAATGGAAAAAGGTTGGGAGGTGAGCCCACCTTTGGTTGCCAAAGTTTCACTTGGAATGAATAGGACCTTATCTTCAGCTATTAACTACTTGTGCTTTGTTGCTTTCTATAACTGGGTATAAGCTAAAGATTAATTATTCTCAACTAAACTTATATATTTATGTATTAATGTTTTATTGTGGGTTGAGTGTGAATCAATATTACTATGAGTTTTATCAGTAGAATTTTCTAGTTATTACTATAGAGAACTATTTTATAGTATACTTTGTATGTAGGATCAATATACCTCCTTGTGATGGATCCTCATTGAAAATGGAATCCTTATGGAGGCTTGTATATTCATGACCAAGCTTGGAAAAGTAAATGGCCTTATATATAGACATATTTAAGTTATTCATATAAAATTATTGTATTCACTTGATTCTTACACCTTGAGTTCTTTGTTTGGAGTTGCTCATTATATATATATATATATATATATATATATATATATATATATATATATATATATATATATATATATATATATATGAAAAATCAATCTTATATAAAGGAATAAGAGGTGTTGCTTTTATAAATCTTGTTATGCAAACCCATTCATGATATGGATTTTAATCAACTAATATATATTGGGTGGGATAACCTTTTCTAAGGTTTAATATAAGAAAGATAGAATCTTTAACAACTCTTAGAAAGAGTGATATTGAGGACCTCAATAGGCTTATATTGTAGATCTCCCTAGAAGGAATCTATCAAGTAGGGAATAAATATTAATCCTATATGACTCTTTTAGTAAATGGTTGAGTATGTTATACTTGGTCAAAACTTCTTGAAATTTATCCTAAGAAATGAGCTTTGTGCCTCCTCATGTATTCTATTAGAATTTATATTTTAGACTAATCTTATCCTTAAATGAGTGGATCTCAATTAAATGTATGAGTGCTTATTAGGAAGAATAAATGCCTATAGAATTATACAATATAAGAATTGTTATTATTGTAGTTTGATATTAATTATTATTTCTCAAGGTTTTGACAGGCCAATGCTAGAATCTGTAGCTTTTGATCCTTAATATATCCCTAGATTAAACTTCTTGTCTTTGATCTAATGGATGAGGTCTCCATATTAGTGATAGAATATTTAACTTCTAATAAATAGATTATCTGGACTTTAAGTTTAGCTTAGATAATGTTTTTCATATATTCAACTAAACCAATGAGAATATTAGTTTAGTGTAGAGAGATTGTTTAATCCTTGACATTAATTTATTTTTTTGTTTTGATTCAAACTTACCTTGTTGGTTGACTGACTTCACTTAAATCATTTGATTTTGGTCTTTCTAATTTTTTTTGCATAGGTTTTTGGTTCCTTTAAATTTTATTGGACTTAGTAACTTATGACTATTCATATATTTTATCTTAGTCAAGTGCTATTGTTGCATTTATACTTTAGTTGAGTTACCTTGTGTAATGTTTTGCCTTAGCCAATTTCTAAGCTCTTGATGGATTTTTGCCTTCGTCATTTTTCTTATCAGCTAATTTGATGTTTTGCCTTAACAATTTTAGCTTTGAGTTTCTTTCAAGTTTTTCTTTATTCAAATTTCAAGATTTTTGAAATTTGGCTAGATGATGCCACATGGAATCATCCTAATAGCATAAAGGATTAGCTAAATGGGAAAGCCTCTAATGCCCTGGAGTTGTAAGGAACTACCAAATGGCAACATATGCGAGAGTGGAAGCTCAAAGGGACTTAGTCATTAGGATTAATACTCCAATGCCTATGGATTTTTCATATCAAATTATGTCAATAAATTGAAGGATTATGCCTTTGAGTTTGAGGACCTTTGGTTTATTTTTACTTAGTCAATTTTTATGACTTTGATGAGTGTTTCAAAGGAAGCCACATTTTCCATCCTAGGACCTTAGAGTTACTTAAACATGGTTTGAATTAGGTTAGTATTAAGATAGTAGGATGTTGTCATGTGGCATCATCATAGCAACCCATGATCTTGATAAGAACCATGCAAATTGTGAAGCCTTCAAGATAGCATGATAGAAGGATGCTGCCATGTGGCATCATATTGGAAACACATTATTCTAGAGAGGACTATATAGATAGAAATGTCTCTAAGATAGAAGGCCAATTAGATGTTACCACATGACATCATCCCAATGACCCATGAACCTAGAGATGTTTGTATAAAAAACAAGACTTTTGGGTAAGTGGGCCTATAAAATGTGGTCAAATGGTAAATAATCCACCCCATAGTCCCAAGGTTACTTGAGTAATCTTAGCAGTGAGTCAGATCAGTTGATAAACATAAGGTTACAATAGCTAAAAAGTAATGTCCTTGAGAGACTAATGAGAAGCTAGTGTGGCCTTGGAGCACTTAGAAGAAACCACATAGTTCCAACTACATTTTCTTTGGTTGAGATCAAATTTGATGATTGTCTCAATGTAATTTGCATAGTTATCATTTGGTGTGAGTTTATGATGGGATTTTTGATTGTTAGTTTGAATTAAATTGGGATTTTAGGCTTCTTAATTGGTAGATTATGCCCATGTAAATCTTAATGGTAGTTTAAAGATTCATATTGTTTATGTGTGATTAAATGGATTCTATTATATAATATGTTCATAGGTGTTTTTTGGTAATTATTATGTCATGCATGACTTTAAGGAAAAAAATGGGCATGGAATTTTGGTATCAGGTCCTTGGTTAAACTTCGGGATCTTTGAGGATGATTTTCCTAAGTTCATCACCTTTCTAACTCTGGTTAATCTTGATTTATGTAAATTAAATGTGATGCATGTTGTTTGTTGACTTTGTTAAAATTGAATTGTGTAGAAAAGATGTCACAAAATGAAGGAATGGAAAAATTTATAGTTAGGTGTCACCAAGATCCTTGAATTATGTATTAAGTGTAAATCCTTGCTCAAATTATAGAGACCCTACATGGTGTGATGAAGTGTTAGAGGAAATGTTGCCTCAAGTTTCTATGTTACAAAAATGAGCCTATTCACCTAGCAAGGGCATGTTTAGGATGGGAAATATTTAGTGTGTCTTCATAAATAAAGGAGTATGAAATACATTTAGTATGATTATAAGAGGTAATGTACTTAAACATGATCTTGACCAATGAAATTTGTGAATGCATGACTAAGAAAGACCTCGAAGGAATGATTGGTAAATTAATCTTCTTAAGGTGTATGTTTTAGCTATGGAGCTATTGAGCATTATGCACAAGACTATACTAAAAAAACTTAATAAAGGGACACTAAAGTCTTGATATGGGACTATTTATGAATAATTTTTTTTATTATAATCCCTAGAATACTTATTTTGATTGTTTTATTTTGACAAAACATCAAATTCCTATGATAAACTATTACTGTTGAAAAGATAGTGGGCCTTCTTTTTAATAAGCACATATTGATAAATATAAATATATTTACATATGTGAATGTGTATGATTCTTACCTATTATAGTTATTAATTTAATAGATGCACTTTTATTATGGTTTACCATGTTATAGTGGACTATAAATATGAACAAAGTTAGATTGTAATGCTTGAATTAATGCTCAGATGTTGTTAATTTAACTTATCATTATGAAAAGGTTTTATAAACATTTTAAAGAAATTATGAATTCCTTGGATACGTTTATTATGGATGACTTGATTATGGGAATGTTACAAAAAGTGATTCGTGCTATTAGAGCATTGGAACCACTTAGAGAATCATGGAGTAGTAAATCTCTAATATTAAGGTTATGTAATTTTATATAAATAAATCTAATATTTATTATGTTAACTATTTGAATGATAATCTTGAATTTTGAATTAAAAGGTAAGATAAATCTCCTAGTAATTAATTAGAGCAATTATGTCCCCCCATAATTATTCTTTCATGAAAAGAACATGTTAAATTTAAATAGGTTTAGGATGATAATTACCTTGTTGTGCATATATGAGCATAGATTGATTTATGATTCTATTTATGTGTACACATAAAATTGTTATGAGGGTATCTTCCTAGATATTAATCATATGGAATGGATTAAAACAACCTTTTATTTTATTGATATTATGATAATAAATCAATCAATTGATAAATCTGCACTAATAATAATGATTGAAAGCATAGAATAACTAATAATCATGTTGAAATACTATGAATATATGTGGAATTAACCTTGAGTAAATACATATGGTATTACTAAATTTTCTCATAATGAGAATTTGTCAATTTTGATAGCTAGAATTGATAACTACCTTGGGAACTTGTATAACACTATGCATCAACACGAATCAAAAGTAGTGATTGCAAAGGTGCACTTCTCTTGAAATGATAGCTATTCATCTCTCTTGCCATAAATATTATGTCTACACATGTATGTGGGACCTAACTACAAGTGGAACTATATCTAAATTCTCATTTTAAATCATGTAAGGCTTGATTTCAATGACAAATCAAACCATGGTAGGTGGTGAATATAGACTAATTATAAGTATGGCCACTAAAGAGGCATAGGATACCAACTACTTGACTGTATCATTTTGTGTAGTGTTAGTGGTATAATTCCCTCCTACATTTTACTCATAAAATTGATAGTATCATTTTGTGTAATGTCAATGGTCTAACACCCTCTTATATGTTATTAGTCATAATCAAACAACAATGAGTTCTACATGATAAAGTGGTAATCAAATTAATAAAGAATTTTATGAATAGGATTGGAATCACCTTGGTATGATAAAAATATTTTCATTCTCCCCTTGAGTGGGTCATAGACTCACATAGTGATCATATTTTGATTTGATTTATGCTAATGTGTTTTTTGAACTTTTTTTTTTATAAAAAGTTTAGTTTATATTTCTCTAAAACCAAAATTGTTTTCCTATTGAATTCAAATGTTTTAATCCAAAATATGATCATGGAATTCATTGATGAATTTTAATTTTAATTTTATTTCATTATTGATACTACTTGGGCTTATTTTATTAATTTTTCACCTACATGATCAACTAATAATTCTTCAAGTAATTGTGTTGCTTACTTATGTTGGTTTCATGTGTTAGTATGTGAATATATGTCACTTAGGGTGAGTATATGGGAAAATAGGTAGCTTGTAACATGAATTATTTACTAATCTATTAATCTCTATGATTTAAAATTCTTAGGGTCATCTGTGAATTGATTATTTATTACTCTTTGCACTTTGACATGTTTGGGGCCATCTGTGCATTAACTATTTACTACTCTCTACATTTTTACATGCTTATAGTTATATGAACATTAACTATATCTTACTCTCTACACTTTGACATGCCTAGGGATATCTACACATCAACTATTTCTTACTCTCTATGTTTTGACCTACCTAGGACCATCTATACATTGAATATTTCTTACTATTTATGCCTTGACATGTTGAGGGCCATTGGCATATCAACTATCTCTTTCACTCTATGTATTGTAATGGCTAGTGTATGTAAATGGAAATGAAACTAACCTATTAATCAATCCCATCTTGTAGAAGATAAACCCTACTTACACTTCTGATAATATATACATTAGATATTTGGGTTCATGGCCAAGATGGATCCACTAGACCAAGACAAGGGATATTTTACCACAATAAAATCACTAGGAAGGTTTTAAAAGCCTCAAATTAAGAAAAAATATGAAATAACCCTAAGTCATACATTTTCATATTCACTAAGTAGATGATAAATAAATTAAAATCTAATCTAGTGCTCACCAAAGCTTGTATCACAAAATGGGTGTTAGTAAACATAAAAGTAAACATCCATATGAGAATCCTAATTAAGCTATGTATAGGTAAGACCTTAATTCATAGAGAGAAATATATTTATAAAACATTATTTATTCAAATTTTATCTACTAAAATAGAGGAACAAAGTTAGAGATACTTACCTTGAAGATGAACCCATTGAGACTAAATGTCTCCCTTAGACAAAGGTGATTTGTAAGAGGTTATTGTGGTTTTTAAGGATCACTAAGAAAGGCCAAAGCATCTAATACTTTTCCATGATATATTATTATCCAAGTATAAACCTGAAGATATAAATCTTTAAGTATAATGGCAAAAGATTAGATTACTTAACTCTTGTTGTCTTTAAGAAATGGTGAAATGAATGTGTATATATAGATGAATCTAACCCTAAACCATTTCTAAAGTTTATATGATAGGGTCAATCTAATCAAATCTATATATTCATTGATAAAAACAAATTAAGTATTAGTTTAGGTTGGCTAGGGGTTGACCTAGACCCTATTAATTAGAGTACATGTTTGATGAGGTTGATAGTGTAATTTAAACCATTGGAAAGGGTTTTAGGCTAGGGAAGGTCTAATGAATGTATGAAATGAATAAAAGAGGGTGAAAAGGAGGAGCTAAATCTTAGGGGAG
This sequence comes from Torreya grandis, assembly GCA_037957365.1. NCBI lineage: Eukaryota > Viridiplantae > Streptophyta > Pinopsida > Cupressales > Taxaceae > Torreya > Torreya grandis. The sequence continues at coordinate 2,100,146 of JARHVA010001150.1, read as the reverse complement.
AATTTTTAGAAAAATTTTAATTGATAACATGTGGTAGTATAGGGACAATAATCCTATGAATCACTAATGGTCTGCCCACCTCATTATTGGTACACCCCTTAAGGCATTAATTTAGAGAGATTGAGTATCAATAGGTTATTTCAAGAGATAAAAAATCAATAATTGATAAATTTTGAACATATTATGTGTATAAATATTCCCCACTTGAATCTCATCATGTGTTATTTAGGTGCAATAGGGATGGTGGTTCAAGGAAAGAACATAGCAACACACACTGCTAAAGCTAAAAAATTATAATATTTTAAAGTATAAAATAATTGAAATTAAATGAATAAAAAAGGAAATAACTAAAAATAAAAGTAATGTATGCATACCTTGACTTACCTTTATCATTAGATGGTTGCATATTATGTTTTTAGTTTTTATTGTGGAGGGCATAGAGACCGATTTTAACAAACACAAGGGTACAAAACTATAGATAAAAAATAAGTAAATGTAGGTAATCCAAGGTGACTGATGTAGTGTAGATGAGATTTACAAGTAAATTTGGGAATTTAGGGTGATAAATTCTAAGTTAGGACCAAATTACCAAGTCAAATTTAGAGTAAATTAGGTAACCAAAAATCCAAGGCTATTAAGACCAAAAAACTCAAACAAGTAAAACTTAAGTAAGAAAGGCAAACTCACCAATTATAACTAAAGATACATGTTGAAAATGGTACTCAAACATCAATGTTAAAGTATTAATAATATTTAATTAAATAAATATGGTAAAGTAATGGTAAAACAACATTGATAAGAGAGCAGTAACAATCCTTACTCAATCATAAATGGAAAAAGTGCATGAAAGGGAAAACAACATTGGTGAGTGAGAAGTAACAAGCCAACCTCACTCAAAAATGGAAAAAGTACTAAAAATATAAATGGATGAAATTGTATAAAATAAGGAGGTACAATAATGAAAAATGGTAAAAGAATGTAAGACATGTCTAGAAATGTAAATCAGTGGTGTAAAGAAAGTAATCCATAGTCACTCAAGCATATTGTTTTGTTCTAAGGATAGATAAAACTAAAAAAATTTAGTGCTAGCATGTTTTTAAAAAATTAATAAGAGGGAATATATAAATGGGAAAAAATATTTAGAATCACACTCATTTGTCAAGGGGGAAATGAAATGGGTGGATGGGAAAATGAAGGAAAAATCAAGGTAGAGAACTTCTTTATTGAAGTCAATACACTCAAATTAAGTTAAAACAAGAGGAGTTTTGGAATTAAGGACTCTGAATAAATTTTCATATTCACACAAATATTAAGTCAAAAAATTAAGTATGTAGATCATACCATGAAAGTTATATGAATGAAAATTAAAATGGGCATACCTTCCCATAATGTTTTCCCCATTCCTCAAGACCCCTTACAGAGTTTTTTTTATCTCCTATGAAGATTAGGTACTAACATGAGAAAGTATGTAACACCATATAGTTTTTTAAATTTTCCTATCCTAAAATACTAGCTTATCACACCCCAATGAACCTCACATTTATCATGAGGCCAATTGTGGAGTTTGAACTTTGATTAAAAATATGATATGTGTTATTAATCACATCTTTTGGTGTGATTTTGAATTTTGATTTTGTATGTTGTCTTTTGTATCATTACCTTTTATTTCAAATTATTTATCATTTAAATTTTTTGATGGATTTTTATATTCCTCCTCCATACAGATTTAGAGAGCCAAACATGGGTGCTAAATATGACTATCATTTGAAGACTTTGGACTTAGTTTATAAAAAATAGAACTTAGAGTGCATGGTGTCTAAGAGTATTGTTAATTTAGTTGAAATAAAAGTTCTATCTTGATTTTGATCTTTGTTTATCCAAAGTGGAATGGAAGGAAAGGAAATAAAGAGTAAATGAAACATGAAATAATTTAAATTATTTCAAATCACAAAAATGTGACAAAGGTGAAAAAGGGGATACAATGACATTGAAGTGTGACTCCTTATCATAAGAATGAGGTAAGTGTAGGGAAACATGCTAACATGTTATTTGATGTACAAATTTCATCTACAAAATAAGTTAAAGCTAAGAACAAGGGATCAAAAACTTGTAATCATTAATAAACATTATAGAAAAGGAAAATTGAATTAAATATGGTTATATTTATGAGGAAGGCATGGTCCTATCTATGGTATTACACTATAACTCATAAAAGAGAAATCCAAGAGGGTGAATAAAGTAGCAAATAGTTAAAGGAAAAAGATGGTATTTGTGAGGATGACCTGGTCCTATCCATGGTCTTACACTAAAAATCAAAAAATAAAAATTCAATGGGTGAAAAAATAATTAGAAAGTAAGGAAATAATGAGAACAAAAGTAAATAATGAGGAATATTGGGCCCTATTTATTATTTTACAATGAAACTCATGAGAATTAGAGAAACCAAAGGACCGAAAAGAATGAACTAAGGTTTGTGGAAAGAGGAACTATTTTAGAGGGTGAGACCTATGTAGATATCCTAATTTTTTTTTATAAGGATAGTAATTAGAAAACATGATAATAGGGTAAATATCTAGGCAAAATACTTCTTTAAAAATTGTACAATGGTGTGCTCATTGAAAATGTGGCCTTCATTAGTTTGAAGGTGATAGGTGCTAAGACCAAGGATGTATTTGACTAAATAAGGGACCCACCATTTTTATGCATATTTTCCCTCTTTTTCATGAGTTTAATGTAATTTAAGTACAACATAACCAAAATTAAAATTATATACTTTAACTATTTTTTATTATGCTATTTAGTGATGCAAACATTACATTGGTAGTTGTGTTGTAGAGAGGAAAGACAATGTTTTTCAATAAGATCAAGATCATGAAGGTGAGATTTAGGTAATTATTAATTAGGTATGATACCATGAAGAGAGATACAGAGAGAGGGAATCAAAAATTATAGTGGGAGGATATATCCAAAACCATAGACTAACAAAAATGGGGTTGCCCTAGTGGCAGTGCATATGCTAGTGTGATAGGCCCAAAGAGTGGGATATAGATGAATATGCCAATCTATGTGAGTTGTATGAGTTTTATTTTGGATAATTTTATAAATTATTTTATTAGTATACTCATATTATCCATTTAATTGTAGATGGTAAGGCATGGAAAATTTGTGATTGATTTTAAATTTAGCACAGAGCTATTTGATGTCTTTATTTTTGAAATTACCACCATTATCAGAAATGATAATATGTGGAACACCAAAATGACAAATGATTTTATTGAGGATGAATTTTAAAATTTTGGTTCTCATGATATTTAATAGAGGCAAGGCTTTGACCCATTTGGTAAAATACTTAGTAGTTGTGATGATAAACATATGCACATCTTGTGATCTAGGTAGTTTGCCTATGAGATCTAATATCCACATTGAAAATGTTCCAGGAGATTCCACAATTTTGATTTTGGATGGAGGTGAATGGATTAGATCATCATGATGTTGAAATTAATTACACTTTTTAGTGAGCTTGATGGAATCCTTTTCAAGAGTAGGCCAAAATTATCCCATACATAAGCATTTATGGGTTGTAGCATGTCCTCTATATTATCCACCACAAATTCCCCCATGTGATTATTCAAGAAGAGGAGGAACCTATTATTTCATAACATAGTGGAGGAGGTTACTTTCAACATTAAGATAATAAATTATTTTATATTGAAAGAAATATTTGAAAGATTATTTGTGAATTTGAGTCTTTTTATGGGAATCCATGTTCAGAGGATAAGTTTTATGCTCAATGAATTTAATGATGTCTTTTTATTATGGGATTTATCAAATGGTTACAACCTCAATATGGAAGATAATTGAATCTATTGGTTTAATGGAATATGGGGACATTATTATTTAGATATGAAAGGTAGAATCATTAATAACTTAGTGCAGATGAAAAAGAGATGTTGAAAAAACAAGTGAATTAACAATATAATTTTAATCTTGAGGGATGGGATTGATGGTAAAATAATCAATGGTAGATGAGTTGGGAGTCACCCAAATCACGCATATATGTAATGTCTAAATCAATTGTGGCTTTTATGCCTAGGATTAATGCTTTGTATTCCACCATGTTATTAGTGACATCAAATGTAAGGCCAAATTTGAAATGGATAATTTTACCAAGAGAACTAGTGAGTATACAACCCACCCCAACTCCTTGAAGGAATTTGGCACCATCAAAATGAAGGGTCAAAGTATCTTTGTGTAAATTGACATTTATTTTAGGTAATTCTCCAATGACTACTTTAGATTTAGTAGTATCAATAAGGATAGAATAATATCTGATATTTATTGATTCAAGGTCAAGAGTGAAATAATGGAAGAAATATTTAAGATATATATCTTGATTAAGACATTTAATATAGAGTATATTGTCATTAAGGAGACTATCTTGAAGGTGGGTGGTAGTAGGATTGTGATCTATTGTAAGTTTTTTAGTGATGATTTGTCATTTGAATTTTTTTTGTGTAATAATGTAGAGATCAAATTCCATGAGAATGACCATCTACTTACCAATTCTATCTCTAGGAAGAAAGGAAATGGAAAATAAGTGATGAAGTGGATCAGAATGAATGATAATGTAAGCTAATGACAAGCCTTTTTAGCTACAAAATATATAGCAAGGAAATCACATTCTACTTTTCTATATAATTTTTCATAATCAATAAGACTTAGACTAATATAATATATGACATACTCTCTTATTGTATCATCTTATTGGGAAATCATTGCCCTAATTAATACAGGTGTGGAAGAAATATATAAGATTAAAGGATGTTCATTAGAAGGTGGATGAAGGGTGGGTGGATAAAGCAAAGATTATTTCATGTTTTTAAATGCTTTTTGACAAGGATACATGGGTTTGGTGTTAGGATAGGTGATGATATTGTGCACCATAATGCCAGGGTCTATTCCAGATATGTCTTCATAGGACCAAAAAAAAGTCTCACAATATTTATCAAATAATAAACTAAAGTTATCATGTTCAATTGGTGTAAGTTCTCGATAAACTATTATTCATAGAGGCCATGATGGGGTACCATATTTGATTCTATTAGTTTCCTTGATAAGCATATCATTTATGTCTTGGAAATGATATGGCACATTAGTTAGAGATGAAATGGGATTTTTTGTAGGATTAATGATAGTGATAAATTTATTAAAATGAGGGCCCTTATGATTTAAATTCCTAATTTTGTGATGTTATCGATGAAGTTAAGTTTCTTAGGAATGGAGAAATTAAAGAATGGATTCATCATGAGGAAAAGTGAGAAGAGGACCATAATAATTCACATCCAATTTGAGAAAAATAATTTTGTTACCATGGTATTCAAATTAAGAATGTATTTGATGTACATGTGTGGCCTTGGCATATAGTGTAATCTCAGAGTAGGTGGATTAGGAGAAAAATGTTGATCCAATTCGATTAGTTTATTGTTATCAATATTTATAGAGAGAGGATCATATAGAATAATTGGTTTGGTAGGAGGTATAGAATATTATGTAAGTTCTTCAGGTTCAAGGGGTAAGATTTGTTCTACCATTCAAGGAGTGTCAAAAAGTGGAGGATTTATAGGAGGTACATGACCTATAGGTGATAAGATGAAATCTATTAAAATGGTATGAACATCATGATTAAAATCATGTATTTGAGATATATTTTTCTAATAATGTTGAACATCCAAGTCTCGTGACTGATCTTGGGCCATGATGTAGTTATCATCATAAGTAAGAGCTATTGTATATGCTTGAGATTCAGGAGGAACTTCAACTAGGGAGATGCCTAAATCATTGAATTTAAGTTGAGACGTGATTAAAGGATATTGAAATAGTTTAGACACTCTATAATCATTTCATGTGAACTTTAATTTTGTGTAAGATGTTTCCTAAGTATTGCATGGAGAGGGAAAATTAGTTATCTCATCTATGAGAGGGATGGTGCAATCATGAGGTAATAAGATGGAGGGAGCCACTCTAAGATGTACAAAGGTAGATTGGTAGTGTTTTAGGTATTTTTAAATTCATTAGGATCATTTTCATTATAATTATCAAGAGTGACATGTAAAAATGGATTAATGTTGACAAATTTGAGTAAAGGAACACTATTGATATTTAGAATGGTGGGAATTTGATATTGAGGTTTGGTATTTGGAAGCTAAATACTATAAGGGTTAGGATCAACTTCATATTTATACCTTTTTCAATTATGGAGTAACTTGATACATTGGTTACCAAAAGAGGTGATATCCTTCACTTGATGAGTCCATGGTCATCCTATGAGTATGTTGTAAGACAAGTGTAACTAAAAAGCCACAGGATTAGTTAGTATAGTCGTAGGTCCAATCGTAAGAGGGAGCCAAATATAACCAAGTGTCTTTTGATTAGTTTTTTCAAATACATGACATGTCAAGTGAGTTTGTTTAAGATGATATTTATTATAGACAAGTTGTTAGATAAGCCATAGGGATGTCAAATTAATATTGGACCCTTAATCTAGTAATACTTTATGACTGAGAGTGGTATTAATGGCTATTTTAGTGAAGAGGGATGGATCATCATCTTGAATGAGGATCTCATCATTGATCATGTCTTCTTTGAGGAAATATATTTAGGGTTTTTAAGAGGGACAAATGGATTATATGGTATGTAATTTAGATGGTTGAGGCTCATAATAAAATGGTTCATCTTATAAAGAAGATGGCTCTTCAATTTCTTGAAGTTTTTGCATGAAGAACTTATGATGATAAGTAGAGGTATGAACTAAATCCATAAGAGGTATTTTTCAAGGCGTGTAGTTGAGTTATAATAAGTTCTAATGGGTTTTATAAGAAGAACTGACATGCAACATAGAATGTAAATTAATTTTAGTAGGAATAGAATTGGTTTGGGGTTCATAAGGAGGAGATGGTTCCTCATTGGTTTCTAAAGCTAAGTGAGAAGTTTTAGTATATTTAAGGATTTAATATTCCAAATATGATTTCTTAGGTTTGGTGATAAGATATTTATGAGTTGATTTATGTTGATAATTGACCTTATCTACATTTACATATTAGTAATTGGTGTAATATTGGTCATAATCAATGTCAATTATTGGCTTGTTGAGCATGGGATGTAGGAAAACATTTTTGATTTTTATAAGAATAAGCTTTGGGAACTTTTCATTTTTGAGAAGCATTATTGTAATCTTGATGATCGATTTGAATCATGGATTTTTGATTTAATTAATCACCAAGAATATAAGAGACAAATAATTTGGTAAAGCCTTTACATGTTTCATGAGAATGACTTATGCCAATGTGTAACCAAAAAAATTGATTAGGGGTGTACCTTTTGGGAGGATTATTTAGATAAGTGAATGGCTTAGAGGGTGCTAAAAATTATTTCATTTACTATAGAGTTAATGGCATATGATAAGGTTAGGGATGGCTATCTTTGGTAACTCCTAGTTTGGGTTGAGGAGGATTGATAAGTGATCACATTAGTTAAATGTTTAAAATATCATTTAATGGTTTTGGTATTAGGTTTAAACTATTTCATTAATAATTCTTGATGCTTAGCTTGGTCAAAAAATTCATTTAAAAATTGAGGAGAAAAAGTTGAAACCTTATATTGGAATGAAGGAGTTAACATAGCTATAAATAGTTTAACCAAACTATCATTAGTCATGTTGTGATCGGACTTATGAGCCAAATATTTCCTTTGTTTGATAAAATCATGAGTTGATTTGGAGGGAGATTTTTTAGAATTAATGAAATGGCTAAGGAAATTCTTAAGAAAATTAATATGTTGAAACTCTTTAACTAAAAGATTGACTAAATCCTCTAATTTCCATATGAAATATTGGGGAAGTTTATTATACCATTCTAAGACATCATCGGTGAAAGTTTTAACTAAAATTTTAGTTTTGGTGAAAGTATTTATATGTATCCACTCCTTGTAAATATTTCCAAATTCTTTAAGAAAAGATGTAGAGTCTTTAGTCCCATAATATTTAATAGTTGGAGATATGCTACCAATATAAATAAAAATAATGAAAGGGGCTAAAGTCTCATTTAAGATGTGTTGAGGCATCTTATTGTGAATGATAGGTTGGGGGATGACATTACCCATGACATTTTAATAGGTTGGGGAATAAAATTTGGATTATTTTGAGGGAGAATAATGAGAGGTTGATTAGTCATGTTGATTAAAATATGTTTTAGTTTCATATTTGAGAGGTGTTAAATGTTTGCATTATGTTTATTTGTTGCACTATTTATGGAAGAATCTGAGTGGTGTCAATTGGTGTGTTGGTGTTTAAAGGAATATTCCCCAAATTGGTATTAGGGGGAGGGTTGTTAGGTGGTGGATTCCATGTGGAGTTATTAGGTAGGCTTGTGCTAATTTCCCCCACTTTGTGGTGATATGTTTTAAGTGTTAGGTGTGGAGCCTGATTGTCTTCCAAGATCAGAGGTTAAAAATTTGATGTTATTGTAGTCAAGTTTGGGATCCCATTATTTGTATTTGTGATGGGGTGGGGGGTTTCAATGTGGGGAACCTAGGCCATTGAAATTTTATTAAAATTTCCTTGTAAAATTTTAGTTTCATAGTCAATCTGGGCCATTGATTAAAGGTTTCTACATATAATGGTACAGGTTATGTTTAGGTGTTTTTCACCCTAAAATGTATTATTACATGGCTGAGATGATAGATGAAACATATCTCACATAGAGAGGAGGCAGAAAGAGGTAGAGAGGTGTAATAGGACTTGTTTCTTCCTTTTATTTCAAAAAATAATATACTAGATAAGTTTGGTGGATGTAGCCCATATTGGGTGAACCATGTTAAATCTGATGTCTCATATTTTGTGCATGTTTATGGTTATTTTTTGTATGTTTGATTTATTTGTTTCATGGTTTATATTGTATGCAATTTTGGGATAAATCTCAATTTTAATTTACCCTAACATGAAGAAATGAATTATCTTGATAGGTATGAAAAGGATCAGATCCACCAGTCGAATCTTGTGGCTTGATTTAAACCATGTTGTAATCCAAAGATGAGGGAGGAGAAGTACTCCAAAAGTGAGGATTCTCTTGGGAGGTAAATAAATTAATAAAGGATCACCCCATATAGTGTCTGAATGGATTTATGTTGTCCACTAATATTTTGATAGGACATTTCATGATGCTTGATGAAAGGAGCTAATATTATGAGATAAGAATGAAAAATAAGAATATGGTCGGCAAAATAGAGAACAATGTCAACCAATAGGTATAGAATTGACTGGGTTGATAAGTAAAACGTAGATACAAGATAAATAAATATAGTCATATGGGTTGATAGTGTACTACTGAACATGAAACAAATCAGGAAGATAAAGATACACAATCAGGTAAGTTGACTATGTAGTGTTGAGTAGGGAATTGAACAAGAAGATAGGGATACATAGTCAAATAGGTTGACTATTTAATGGAGAACATAAAGGGTAAACAATATGGCAGAGACTATATCAACCAAAATCATAGTGTTCTAGAATAGGGAATTATTTTGCAAGATAATTTGAAGTAAAATGAAAGTAAACACACAAACAATTGGATTAATGTGATTGACCCAATTGGAACACACAACATAAACCTTGTGCCAATATTGGCCAATGCAATATTTGCAATACAAAATACAATGATCAAAGAGTAAACAACAACTAGAAAGTAAATGCTAACTAATTGGTCATCTGTGTTATTAAGTTATGATAAAGTTTAATTTTAATGTGTTAGGGAATTTGGTTGAAATAAGGAACTAGAAATCAATCTAAGGTTGGTTTAATGACATTTGGGATAAAATGGATTAGTATTTGGTGATGATACTAGATTGGTATTGGGAATTACCCCTCATTTCACAATCCTACAGTGATAAGGGTGTTGGTATTTTCCAATATATACCATCAACCACATGTTTATACATGGCCAAAAAACTAAGTCAACTTCCCCCTTGATGATGAAATCCAAGTAGGTAGACCTTGGGAAGATAAATGTTTAATGATTTTTGAATGAAAAGTGATTTTTAGTGTGTAAAAGAGATAAATAGTGAAACTAAAATGATAGTTTAGAAAACCACCTATTTAAGCTATGTGAGTTACTCTAAACATGAAAATAAATTAAGAGTAAAGATGAATTAATTGATAGTAAATATAGGTTAATTCCTTGATTGAGAATAATTTAGAGTCAGTCAAGGCAACACTATATACAAATAGTAAAAAATAGAGTCAACTAGGTCACTATTATTCTATAGAATTAAGGCCTATAACAACATAATTGAATAGGTTGACTATGTCTTCTATAGACAAGATAGACTAAATAATTATGTCAAACAAGTCAACCCCATTGGCTGTAGGGTTACAATTTTAAAAACTGCAAACTTGTGAAAAATAGTATTGAAAGAAGAACTAAAATAACAAAGAGGGAAAGGAAGGAACCTTGGTGAGATTTAATACGTTTTATATTGAAATTTTTTATATTGTGATGCTCAAGTGTTTTTTTATAATTATTCTTACTAGGTCAATTATCTTGACCAAGTTTGAAAAAAACCCTATATGCTAAAGAAGAAATGGAAAATAGAGTCAACTGGTTCGACTATGTTTACAAACCTATATGTTGATAGAAGAAAATAATAGATAGATTCAATAAGTTTGAATATGTATTAAAATATGGAACTAAATAAGGATACTATGACAAACTACTTGATCTAATAGCCTATAATTGCTAAACACTTGCATAGATAGAACACAGTCATTTTAGAGAAACTATGTGTTAAACTTATGCACAAAAAGTTATAACTATACCAACTGATTTGGTATAGTACTACAAATATAGAAAATATGATATGATAAAAAAATGACGGCATGAAATAAAACATTTAAGGATTTTATTTCATGTAAGTTTCACTAGAATGTATGCAAAGGGAAATGCAAATAACATATTAATCAATCCTAGTTCAGAGAAGATAAATCCTAATTACACTTTTGATTGTTGATACATTAGATATTCAGGGTCATGACCAAGATGGATCTACTGGACCTAGCCAAGGGATATCTTACCACAATAAAATCACTAGGGAGGGTTTCAAAGCCTCTATTCAAGGAAAACTATGCAATAACCCTAACTAGGTTCTATGTTTTTATATTCATTAAGTAGATGAAAAGTAACGTAAAATCTAATATAGTGTTCACCAAATATTGTGGCACAAAATGGGGGTTAGGAAACATAAAAGTAAACATGCATAGGAAATTCATAATTAATATATATTTAGGTAAGACCTTAATGTTTGGAGAGAGAAATATATTCAAAATCCATTACTTATGCTGCTTTTATTTACTAAAATATAGGAGCAAAGTTATAGATACTTACCATGAAGATGAACCTATTGAGACTCAATCTCTCCCTTGGCCAAAGGTGATTTTATAGAGGTTTTTGTGGTTTGTAAATATCACTAAGAAAGGCTAAAAAATATAAGACTTTTACATAAGACAAGATTTTTCTCCAAGTAGAAACCCTTAACTATAACTCTTCAAGTAGAATGGTAGAAGAACAGATTGTAAAGAAACACAAATGAATAATTAACTCTTACTATCTCTAATAAATGGTCAAATGAATGTGTATATATAATTGAATCTAACCCTAAACCCTTTTGAAAGTCTAGCTGACAAAGTCATCCCAATTGACTCTATATCATTATTGATAAAACAAATTAGGTCCTGGTTTAGGTCAGCCAAGGGTAGACCTAGACCCTAAATAATATTTATCAATTAGAGTACTAGGTTGGGCCAAATAGTGTAACATAAAATGTTGGAAAGGGTTTTATTCTATGGAAGGGATAATGAAAGTAGAAAATGATTAGAGGAGGGTAAAAAATAAGAGCTAAATCTTAGAGGAACATTTTTAGGGAAAGTTGAATTGATAGCATGTGGTAGTATAGGGACAATAATCCTAATAATCACCAATGGTCTACCCACCCTATTCTTGATGCACCCCTTAAGAAATGCACTCATATATATTGAGACTTAATGGGTTCCTACAAGAGAGAAAGCATCAGTAATTGATAAAGTTTGAAGATATTGTGTATATACAACTGGTAGACCAATGTCTTAAGGGCCCCCAATGTATTGACTATTGTTTTGACTCTTTACTATGTGCTTGGTTATTGGCTAGTAGACTGATGTCCTAAGGGACACATACATATTTATTGGCACATTGATCTTTGGTTGGTGGATCGATGTCTTGAGGGCCACACATATACATTGAATCACACATAATTATCTTTGCTGATGGGCTGATGTCCTGAGATCCTTCTACATACTTAGATACACATGATATATTGGATGGCAGGTTGACATTCCAAGATACTCATACATATGGATTAGCATATTATTTTATTGGATAATGAACCAATGTTTTGTGATCCTATGTAATAAAATAACATAGAAATAGATTGATTAAAACCTTTCATGAATGACATGGTATATCTAAAGTGGGAACAATGCCATGTTTGTGTAATTATTATATAGAATGGATGTGATACAAGCTATTTTACCCATAATTTAATTATTTAAAAGGACCTTGATTATCTGATAGCACTAACATTGGAAACTTAGTATGGCCTCACATGATTTTAATTATGCAAATGTGAACTTAGTATGGTTTAACTTCTCTCAAAATGGTATATCCATAGAAGGATACCTAATTTAGTAAGATGGTTTTTGTTGTGTTTGGTACCATCAATATTCTCTCTGAATGAATGGTATAGCCAAGGAACACTTGGAATCTCATGCTCATAGCAAATAAAATGTGGATCTTAATGGTTGAGATAGTTGTGTTAGTATTATGGTCTAAAATAGAGTGAAAGGCCTCTTTTAGAATTGATCATAATTTGTCTAGCATCTTATTAAATGAAACAACTCAGAATAGATAGTTTCCTTTAACATGAATCACCTTCATGTAATGCAACTAGTAAATTATTGCATGGTAGGTAGCCCTAATGAATCAAATATTGGGACTAAAATTGGACCACTTTCATCTCTAAATTAGAGATATTTTTATAAAAGGAAGTTTAAGTTATTAGGATAAAAAATTTAAGCATATTTATGAGATGGTTGTAGGAAATTCTCATTATGATGAAATGATAATAATGGTCTTGTAGGGAAAATGTGGGAAATGGATAAGTTATTCCCCCTTATTTGTATTAAGTTATTATATTATTGTGTGCATATTATTATATGTTTTTATGAATCTAAGTGATGGTGGCATATGAGCAACATCTTCATCTTAGTAGTGTATCAAAGTCTTTATATGTTGGTCATAGTGAAAGATTGCTTGACCCTTACCTAGATATCATGATGGAATTGGATGAAATCCTCCTATGTTAGGCATGATGTTAGGTTGTTTAACTATCCCATGAATATTACTAGTAAATTATGTGAAGAATAATCCTTTCACATATGGAACTCATGACTTATTCTATAAAAATTGAAGTGATTATCTCACATCATTCTAAATGCTAGTAATAAAATTGGTATCAAAAGATTAATAATCTAGGGTTGTATAAACATTAAAATGAAAAATATTATTCATAATATTGTATTCATGTGGGTTATAACTTCATATGTGCTTAAATATCCTTACAAATTATAAATTAATAAACTCAAGGGTCATTAGAAATAAAATTGAATAGCATGATTGGTTTCTAGTAAGTCAAGATGATGTTCTAGCAGTCCAATGGATTTGGAAACATTGTTGGATGAACAAAGAAGTCCAAAATCAAGGACATTACCATTGTTAAGGGGAGAGAATGTAATCACCCTATTGAGAAAACAATGTGACTATGATAAATCAATGGTTATACTCCCTTAGTGGTGCTGATAATGAAATTAAGGATTATGCACTTGGTAAATACTGGTTTAGAAATTCTTAAATTATTACCTTAGGTTTTAAATGAAATTACATATGCATTAATAAGATATATTAATATTAATTTATAAACTTGTTAATTAATTGGTAATATAATTATGTTGGTTTAAGTAAATTATCTAACATGATATAATTGAAAGATTTGGCTATTCAGATAGAGAATTTCATGGGTGAAATAAGTGTGTAGGAATAGGTCATTATGAACGAAGGAAAAGGGAATATACCAATAATTATTTCATATGTGTGATCTCTCCTCTAACCCAAATCTTGTCTTGAACCCTGCCTAATCCTAATTGAATGTCATGTATACCATTCAACCCTTTCTTTAGTCTTGGTGTGTCTTAATGGATTCTAATCTCTATTGGGTTAGTCAAACCACCTTTATGCTTATCATATTTAATGTATGAGATGAAGTATACCAATGTCTACACTATCTATTGGAAAATTTTAGGCTTATCCATTAACTACCTTTACCTTGATCCATATGTAAGGAGGTGGACTATCTTAGAATCATCCATATGACTCAGATAGAGCTGCCATGTGTCATTATGGAATGGCAAAGAGAATTCCCATTTATGAAGGCATGGGATAACAAATAGAGTGGTTGGCTGATCCAAGGAAATAATGGGCACTTGTCACATTTTTATTAGATTTTAAAAAGGAGATAATGCCTATTTGAAGAAGTAATATCTATAACAAAAGGGTTTGTCTAAAGACTTTTGGCATTTTGGCCACCCTAGGAATAAAAAGAAAGAGAATAGAAAAAAAAGAGAGCTTAGAGAGGGTAAAATTTAGTTGGTAGAAACCATCATAGAGGATCCATAAAAGGGCTTAGATCATTTGATAGGTATCGTATTGCAAGGAATATCCCATTATTTGACTAAATGAAGTTTGTATGATTCTTCATTGAGTTATTATGTTTGAGAGGAGTAAGTCAGCTTGTCTTACTTATTATCTTTGTTTATTTTATTATAGTTGTGGTTAGGTTACCCCATAGTGTTTTACCCCTAGTATGGGAGTTTGGAGTTTATAAATTCCTCCCTGATAGTTATATATGCTTATACTTCTTAGTCTAGTAAAGAAGGTCATGTAAGACTTTTGATGTATTGAAAAGTCACATTATTAATGAGGGAGGGAGGGGTAGGTATCTCATATTGG